>NW_011627124.1:433798-627332 GCF_000204515.1 Acromyrmex echinatior | reverse complement strand
AACACACACAAACATACACACACACACACACACACACACACACACACACACACACACACACACACACACACACATATATACACACACACACAGATATTATATATATTAATAATTAAAAATTTAAATATACCTTTGGTTTTGCAAACCAGAATTTTTGTAAAAGTAATATTTTTCACCATGCTTGGCAGGACACGAGTACTTTGGAAAATCCCATAATTGCTTCAAACGATCATGAATATCGTCGCGAGCTTTACACGCAGTTAGATACGGTTTAGTAATAGCGTTTTGAGCATCAACAAAAGCTTTTGTTTCTGGTGAGTCTGGATCTTCCAGCCATCTATAAGGATCACTTATCTACAAACAAAATACTGACTTTTATGATATTTATATAACTCTTTATATAACATTCAAATGCATCTTTACTCTTATAAAATCTTCTGTGATCGCTATTATATTTATTATTATTATTATATGTATAAAATGTATCTTATTTTAAAAAATATATTTAAAATATTAATATATAATTCATCTCTTCCTTAAGTAACTATAGTATTAAAAACATAACTGTATACTAAAACTTAATTCTCCATCTGCAATCTTTTTTTTGACACAAGCAAAATTTGACTCAAATTTCACTCTCATCTTTGCTCAAATTTCAATTTTTATTAAATAAACATTTTGATTAAAAATTATTTGATAATATAATATAGAGAATATAATAGAAAATTGAAAAGTAATTGAATTTTTCCAAAATTTTGAAAGTTTAGAACAATGAAAAAAACTTAAGCTGGACCAAAAAGATTGCAGAGTATAAAATATATATCTATAGATTAAAATATTAAATTTATGTTCATTATACAAGATATTTCAGGATTTAACAAGCAAATGGCAGGATTCAAATATTCTACAAGTACACAGTATTCTACAAGTGAAAATAAGAAATGTTAAACTTATATACAAATATTAAAACTGGACAAGGATTTTCCATTATATGAGAATAATACACAGAATATGGAAGCAAAAATCGAACGTATTTATCTTGTGTACATATTCACATCATATTTACTATTTCTGTATGTGAATATAATATTTGTTTAATATCATATTCAAAATAACAATTACGCTTGAAAAGAATAATTGTTAGATTCCCACAGTCACAAAATAGTAACTGCTATCAAAATGCCAATGTTTTATCAAAATGCATCAAAATGTTCCGTTTCAATATTTGTAATTTCATAATAAAACATTTCTAGTCAAATTCTTTTTTTTTTCTTATTTTGTTCCTGTAGTTTATCCATTAAATCCTGAAATACTTACACTTGTTCTTTTTCCATATCTCTGACTTAACTTCTTACACGATTCATCTTTAATTTTTTTTCTCTAAAAAAGAAAAAAATGAACCAAGAAGTTCAATTCTGGAGTATTGAAAAAGAACAGGCTTCGTATCTCTTTTCACAATTTTTGCATAAAGACTAATTGTTGTATTTGATAACAAAATTTAATGTTCATCGAAATACCGTCAAGATTCAAAACACATTAACATTGAGTTAAATATTAATATACGTCATTAATCCTGCAATCACTCCTTTCATCTGCAATCTTTTTGTCCAATCCAAGTTCTAATTTTCAAAAAAATTAAAGATTGCTCTTCAACGTTTCTATTCATTACCAAATAGTTTTTCAACTTAAATGTTAAAATCCTTATTTAATAAAAAAATTGAAATTTGAGCAAAAATGAGGGTGAAATTTGAGAATGAAATCTCGTTTGTGCCAAAAAAAATCCACAGAATTGATTTAGTATTTTGAAAGATGAAAATTACAAATTTAGATGTTGATTAATAAAATTATAAATATTTTAGTATTATAAATTCATTCGCTTTTGCAATTTTCATCTCATTTTAAGATTTATATAATCGATCCCCAGATTGCAGACGGAGAGTAAGTGTTAAATATCTTATCATGAAAACTAGATATAGACATTCTTTGATTTGAAATTAACGAAACTCTACATGCATCCTAACCTTAACGCCGTGATAATCATCGACGACACTCTCATCCCTGCGCGCCTCAGGATACTGTATTCTTGTATCCATAATTTTCGATCGAACTGCGTCTTTCTGTGTACAATAAAATGTCGCTTAAGTGAGACAGAAAAAAACCTTATTTGATGATATTCGCGCACGTGTAAAATCTCTTTTCATATATGCCGACTGTCACCAATGCCAATTATCATCCACAGAGTCCCCACAAATTTCTATATATAAGTACACTATACTATACTAGAGTACTAAACTGTACTAAACTCACACTCAACTAGACCACTAGACTAGACCGCTAACGGCGCTAATGGTAATAATGGCGCTAATTTGCCTCAAACACTGGATCACGTGATCCGGACTGACCCGCTCCAGTTCAGCGTTCGATTTGACGTCGTGCTGTTAAAAATAAGATCCGATAAAGTTCAACTCAGAGACGACGATCCCAGACGGTACGATGCGTCGTGGAAAGATGACTGATTTCGGTACTGTCGCGAATTTATGTGAATTTATGTGACCTTCGTTCCTCAGGAAGGTGCGGCGCAAGAAAAAAAAAGTCGTCAATCAAGATCACGTGATTGTCAGTGACGTTTAATCGCGCGCAGTAATCGCGCACAGATTAATGCGCGCATACAAAGAAGAGAAATCTCGTTGCTCGTACGACAGCACGGCGAATCTGGTCACGAATAACATGAATTCTCACTGGTGTAGTTGTGGACGTCACCCAACGTGCTGCTTGCAAATTCACGTGATTGTCAACATGCCACCGAGGACCACCGGACCTTTGAAGTGTTTTCCATTGGAATCCGTTAAACAAACGTATTACCGCGCGCATCGTCCTCTCGTCGCTCGGCGCCGCGCGACGTCGCGCCTCGACGACGAATCGGACGAATGCGGAAGGACACGTCTTCCTCGGCTTCATTTTCGCGGAGCGAGGCGGCACATTTGAGCTCTTAATCCTTTACTCTCTGAAATGTTTACCTGAATTGTCACTCTGAATGTTCCAAAATTTAACCCTGTCACAGAGTATCATCTTATACTACTTAGGTATTGTTTTTTATTTCTGCATTAGACTGCATTAGATGCTCTCTTTTTCGCTTTCGCCAAATATTAAACATGTATCTAAATCCAAAAGTGTACACTAGTTTAGCCACAAAAAACAGACCTGTTGTTCACAGAGTGTTAAAGGATGATACTCGGAGTTGACAGAGTCGAGTTTTGGAATGCACTCCTGAAGAATAGAATTTCACTTTTAAAGATTGAAAATTGAATTCTTTTTCATTCTTTAGAGTAAGGCTTTACTCTAAAGAATATAGAGAGTGATTTTAATGCGTCTTATATGTATATGTGAAATAAATTTGGTATAAAAAATAGAAGTAAGAAATTGACCAATCGCAGTCGATTATTTTTCTCACATTCAACTGTAATTAATCAATCTTTTACTTTTACTTGTTATACCAAGCTTGCTGTGCATATTGTAGACGATACATTAAGTTTATACTTGCGAAGCTTTTTGTTTCTTTTTTTTCGTAGAAATAAATGTCCTTTTTCTTCATAAATCTTAGATTTATTTATTACGTATAATAAAAGTATATGTGTATTAAATCTTTAAGACGTAATATTAGTTTTGAAATTACTTTGCATTAACAGACAATTGTATTTAGCTATCTTGAGTTCTTACTGTTGGTAATAACTAAAATTTACAACATATATAAAAAATGACAAATGAAGAAACAAAGAACTACTTTTATAGGAATATTCTGCGTGTAATTATATAATAGCTTTCTGTAAAACAAAATGTAATTCGAACAAATTGTAATTCGAACCAACAAGAAATACGAGCAAAAACGAATTCTGATCATATGACTCGGAATTCTGGTAATCATAATTGAATTTCTGATTATTTCGATTAGAATACTTGATAGATTTAATTACAAGTATCTGATTTGTATCTTTCTGATTGAACCTACGAGAATTCCAATTAATGTACAATGAGCCTTTTTCTCTAATAAGAAATTATTTAATTCTGTTTTAAAACTATTATTAATAAAATCTATCAATTATTAATTATTAACTATTACTTTGTTAATTATTGAATAAAATTATTCTTTTATTAATTACTTACAACGTAGATGATAGTAATAATACTAATTATAGTTTTTCAGCACAGTAAAATCTTTCTCATGTAATGTCTGATTGAGCATCGAATTATTAAAAATTGCTTGTCAATTTAATTTAATTTATGATATTATTGCAGTAGTTTAATTACATTTATAAGTTTAGAAAATTCAATCAGCGCGCAATTCGAATGAACTACAAATATGGTATATGTATGTACATACATTATATAAAATTCACATTGAATTATTTAAGCAAGATCGACTGTTATAGGCATTTAATTTTTAGTTTATCGATTAACACATGTTCTATATCGTTCTCACATATACGGTCTAAAATAAGATTCTTATTTATACTAATTAGAATTTCATTGCTTAACCGGATATCGTAATGGACATAATGGACTAACACAAGGAAAAAATATCAATGGAAGAATTAATAAAGTAATTGGTGTTACTATCAACTTAATATTCTTGTCAATGTGACCACAAATAAAATGTCTCGGTTTTCGTGTTGGTTAATTAGGTTAATACATGCAATCAGTTGGTTTTTTTTAATACATGTCCTCTCTAAAGCCTGTATAATTACGACTTATAAATCACGTCGGATCTTAAAATAAATTTCTACTTACAGTTTCATATGCCGCGTATCTTGGCGTATCTTGACGTATATGTGCTTTTTATGTATGTATGTATTTTCTGATTCTTCAAATTTTTTCGCGTATTAATGCGCACGCGGCATGCAACATTATAAGCAGAAACTACGTTTCGTTGCATAATGCGCATGATGCGTACCATTTTATTCTTATTTAATATATATTCTGTGAATAACAAGGATCAAATGATATCTCATGCGTATTGTGCGTGCAACGAAACACAATCCAAATATTATTCTAAAACCCGTATCACACTATACGTGAAATTGAGGATTATGAATTAGAGATTAGAATTTGACCAATCCGAAAATTATAATTTTAATCTGTTTCATTCTGGTTGGCTGAATTTTACTCTCTATTATCTCTAATTCGCAATCTTCAATCTTCAATGCCATAGTGTGACACGGACTTAAAGAATTGTGTCCTCGATGCGACAAATTGCTTCAAGATTTCAGACGAAGACGAAATTGGTCAATTGCATTGATCAATTGTTCGAATTGTTTAAATGATTTTAATGTTTTTCCCATCCAAGATTTTATATCGATTTCTAACATCGTGGATACAAGACTTGATATACGATTGTCTAGTCTAAATTTAATAATGAATAATTATAACACGCATATATCGCGGAGCAAACCGGGATGTTTCTATAAGATCCCACAATTCATCAAAATTCAAATAAATTCAATAAAAAAGAAAATCGAATAGTCAATTACGAACAGATTACAGATCATATTATAAAAATAAATAAATAAATAAATATTTATCTCATTCCATGGTGAAGCAAAGGAATAATGAAAAAATTAATGAAATCTATTTGTACACGTGTTTCTATATTAAGTCAAGAATCTCTTATTTGTATGATGATCGATAATTATCAAGAGATCTTTGATGTAATGTAGAACACTTATATATCTTGTATGTAGTATTTTATATCTTACTACACATATCTCAAAAACTTTAAAAAAACTTTAAAATCCTTATCCATTTGATATGATTACAATTCCTCACACTGAAAAAATTTTTCTAAATGCAAGTAATTTTTTTCTTGAATAGTTCCAAGTAAACATTTCTTTGCTGCAAATAAATATTTATTAAATATCAACAAGTATTATATGTTCACATTTAGTATAAATATTTATTTGCGCAATAAAGAAATATTTATTTAGAACTATTTTAGAAAAAAATTACTTAGATTTAGATAATTTTTTTTCAGTGTAGATATCAAGGACTTTTACTTTTTATTGGACGACATTTGAGATTTTGGACACAACAATTTCTCGCTCCTCAACGAGTTATACGTTATTGTATGTTTGTTTGTTTATTATATATTATATTTTTTAATGAATTATATGCTTGTTTATATCTGGATTTTAATTATAGAAAATTCGCAACTTATCCACATTAAGCTAAGAATTTCGGATGTTTTATCTAACTTTGGTTATGATCTTTTTGACCTTTGTTTTTTCATTATAATTTAACGTTTATTAAAAACACGTATAATCAGCTCTTGAGATGGGCTCTTGAGATATGTTAAACAAATAATAAATAAAGAAAAAACGATTTTATTATGTAAGATTGTTCGAATTGAACTGAAACGTACAATTTTTATATTTATGTAAGATTGAAATATATGTTACTACTCATAATTTAATCACCGCATTTTAATTACCGCATATTAAGGCTCTTAATTGCTCGTTTTTTCTTTATTTATTATTAGTATTTATTATTGGTCGGCGTTCTTATAATTATATGATATTATTTATAATTATATTGTTGCGTCTTCAAGAAATGAATTTATTTTTCGTTTAGAAATTTTTATTTAATTTTAATTTGTTTGCTGAAGGACAATCAAAACGTACATTTGTTTAGATTTCATTTGTTCCATTATTTTTTTGCGCTTTATCATCGCATGAAATGAGAATAAATTGTTCAGCAGATAATACAGCTTTGCAATTGTCAAATTTTTTTAATACGATTGATCTGGTCCTCAGTTTCTCACCGAATCTAAATATATAAACCAATCATATTAAAGACTTTTACAACTGTAAAGCTGCTTTCTCTGCTATAATACGGCTATAATACGGCTAATGTTTGTTTTATACAGCAACATGATCTTTAATCTGCTCGTAATTAACCATACGATTTTCCTTATTTGTGATTTGCATTTAACAAGTCTTATCACAATTTGATCATTTATCAAAAACTATTCTGATTATTCTGATAATATTTTTATCTCTAGCTTCTGGATCGGAGCAGCATTTATAATGTTAGAAACAAAAATTTTTTTCAAGTATATGTTAAGTCAGTCGCAATATTTCTATTTGCGACCAAAAATCTGAATGCGTTAATCATCTCCTTTTTTAATTATATATCTTCATTATGCGAAGAAAGTTACATAGTGCAACCGAATTAAAACAAGTGGATGCATAACTATAATAACATCACTACTTCGTAGAAGAAATAGCAATATTTTTTATCATTAATTATTTAGCGACATCGCGATAATTATCAAGAAATCGTACTTTGACTCGCGAAGGAATTTTTTTCCCTTTTTTTTTCTTTTGCGCATGTGACGTTGAACTATATAAGTTCAACATCAACATTGCTATTCATGGGGGGCAGTAGAGCGAGGGACGCGGTATCTTCTTATCAGTAGGCTTCAATTGCCCCCCCCCCTCTCTCTCTCTCTCTCTCTCTCTCTCATTAAGCATGATAGTAATTGCCACGTGAACGAGATTTTTCACGAGGCGGTACAATGCACCATGTTGCGAATGAACGCAGTGTCGTAGATATATAGGCAGCAAGTAATTTATTGTCACAAATACATAAATAAGGGGAAGCGCGAAAATAAAGAAAAAAATTGTCTCAATCCTCAAAACCTCATCTACATATAATGTGATAATTAATTATGTATAATATATTATACGCTGTTTTTGATTCCCCCTTCATCATTTCTTTTATTATCGGATGTTTACCAGAATAAAATATACATGTAATTATTTTCTAAAAATAAGTTTCGAGACAAGAAATAGATTTGCGATATACATATAGTGCGTATGAAAGACTGTGGTACAAATTCCTTTTTCGCTTATTTTATTTCTTTAATATTATTATTTACATTTCATATAGTTTAACGTATTGTAAATATAGCTTTAGTATCTGGGATATATAGTCTACAATGTATTGGGATAGATTGAAAATATTTTTTATCTTCCTATATATGTTAGATGCACATCGGAGTTATAAATTCAACAATATAAATGTAATATAATACATGGTGTTACACAACATATTGCTGAGTGCGAAATTATACATTGATGTCATGTTATTTTTAATTGATGTCTAGATATGATACTTATTAGATTTTGAGTAAATCGAGGGTTAGAAATAAAATTCTTTTTCTCATTTTTTCTCTCTCATCAAGGTCAGTTTAAATATTAAAATTAAGTTAGATAAATACTAGATTAGAGCGGTATTCATGGCCGATTTCTCAATAAACAAGAAATTTCAAGAAAGCGAATTAGGATTGCGCTAATACATGTCAAAGGTTACTGTACACAAAGTTATAGTTTAATGATGAACACATATTTATTGATGGATATTATATAATTAAATGTTTTGACAGCAATACTAAATGCTCGATGTCAATACTGTAATGTTTTTAACAAAATATTTCTATTTTAATAATCTATCTGTTTATATTTTTATAACACTAATAATTTGCTACGTATACAACAAAGAGAAGATGTTTTTCTTTGTAGTTGAATTTTTCATACGTTTCTTCATTCTTTTCTCTTCAATGTCTATATTACTTATACTTATTTCATTTTAAATGTGCAAGTAATGTTATATTAAGTTACGAAGAATAGATTCAGCTACGAATTAATTCCAACACCTAATATATATATATAATATACATATAAACATACGTGTATAAATAAAAAAATTCTTATTCATCGAGGAATACAGTATTACGAATATTATAAGTCCTAAGAAACAAAATTATAAATGATTTTTCAAAATTCTAATTCTGCTAGAACATCTATGAGGCTATTATACATATTTGATTAGAATGGCGAGTAATTATTTGTTTTTTTTATATGATGGATTTTTATATAATTATTTTAGTTTTCCTTATACAATGGATCTTTGTCGATATTTCAATTGGAGTTAATTAAATCTAACATTAATTAAATCAAACTGAAACAATTAATACTTGTTTATTTAGTTTTGTCTTCAGTTCTTTTTAGTTTCGAAGATAGATTAATTTCAACACATATATGGAGTGCAAAATGACACAATAGCCTTGATCTCAAGAATTGATTCTAATAATTGCAGCTGAATTATTAATACAATTTGATTGAATTTATAAGCATACAGCACAGAAACTTGCAGCGACATTACAGAAATTTTGCAAAGATATCTTTTTACAATATTACTGCAGCAATGTTACAGCAAAAATCGAAAATTATTGTATTACTACAAGATTGTCGAAAAGAGGTTCATTTATGTGCCCCTTTTTGATATAAATAAGTAGATAGGTAGTAAAAAAAAGAAACAGAGATAAAATAAAAGATATACAATGTAATGAATAAATTTTTATCATAGTACTATTGAGGAGTTGTTAACATAAGATAAAAAGCTTCTTAAAAAATTCGCTGATGTAATGACATTTATTTTTCGCGTGATTCAGACAATACACAAAGTTTAAAAAAGTCTGTGACATAAGACGTCTTTAATAACTTTTTTTAAATATAAAAGAAACATTTCATGATCCAATTTTAGATACTTTTAGATACACTACGGCTCATAAGTATTCAACCGACGGATATTTATATCTTATTTCATTTTTTAAAGTTATGTAAATGTTTTATATAAATCTCTTATAGGAATAAATTGACACTGTTTTTCACATATTTTGATTGTATGTAAATTTAAATTATTACCCGCTAAACAATTTTTCATGCATGAATACGTATAAATATGTATAAACATAAATACGTATAAATATTCATAAACATGTATAATTATATGAAATATATCCATATATGATCATACATCCTCCTTTATTTTGTAAAATTACTTTTTAGTGTAATAGAAATAATAATACTAGTGTGAAAACATCAAAAATAATTATAAAAGGATAATTGTACATTTTAGAAAAAAACAAGTTTAGGAGAATGTAAAGAAAATTGCTCATACATAATTATGTATAATTTTAAATGTAATTATACATAAGTAATTTTTTTACATTTCTTCAAATTTCATTTTTTTCTAAAATAGTACAAAAATTACCGTTTTAATTATTTATAATATTTTCACATTAACTATTATTATTTTTATTACAATAAAAAGTAATTTTACAAAAGAAAGAGGAATGTAGGTCATATATGGACATTTCATATAAAATTATGTTTATGAATATTTATGTATGTTTATATATATTTATACATATTCATGCAAATTTTTTAACCGGTAAAACAATATTTACCAAATTAATTGTCTCCAACTATCCATAAATCGATATTATAATATTTCTCATCATTTTCGTTTGTCTATATCACATTTTTCAAAGCAACAATAATTAAAACAAATTAAAACAAATTTAAAAAAAACGAAATAATGGAAATACCAAATGTAAAAACAAAAAGAATTCGAATTGTTTAAATAATTTAAATTTACATACAATACAATCAACATAAATAAAAATAGCGTTAATTATTCTAACAAAGTATTATTTGTGTTAGCAACAGTATAATATCGCTTACTTAGCTTTTGGAAAAATTGGAGTAAAATATAAAACATCTGTCGTTGAAAATAATATTTATGAATTATAGAGTACAAAATCGATCGGTGCAGCCAGACATATTGCAAACAGGCAATGGCGATAACAGTCTGGCGATAACACGCAATTAACGAGACGACAGGGGGCTCCTTATCGTGATATTTACGCGCCTGGTTCAAAATTCGGTCGCACGCGGGGAACAGACAGGGATGAGACTGACGGGAGTAAAGTAGCGTCGCAGCTGTATCACGCATTGGTCAGCTGTACTTTGTGCTCGAACCTAGATAACCTCTTCGAGAGGCGAAAAGTGCCGAATCCCCTCTCCGGCAAGTGGAACAAGAATATGCTGTATAAAGACCGAACTCTTGTCTCATTTCACGCAATTTTACGTTCATTAATACAGACACAACAAACATTTTTTGGATTCGCGCCGTACGAAACACCGTCGACGACATCTCGGAAAAGTTACGTGTGCCGTAGGTAGCAGGAGTAGGTTACGTAGACGAAGTTGTAGAGTGAGGCTAGATCAGAGCCGTATCTTACTTCCGGCGCAGGTGAATTTAATTTCGGTTCAAACTGTCAGCAAACGGAGGAATGCAAAAGGACTGTCGAGATTGTCTGGGTATCCGGTACCGCATTAATTCCCTGGACCAGACCTGGAAGTGGTTGCATCAGACCATCGCCCTGCACGACTACCTGATCTCTATAACTGCGAGCCAGACCAACGTCTCCATGTGTTTTTCTCAGTAGAGGCCACTCTTTGTCTACTGAGAAACAGAGATTGAGATCCAAGACTGATCTCACCGAGGTAATTTGGATGCCTCACGGTTTATTATATCCAAGACTGATATATGTATATGTAATATACATATATATGTGTACGTGTGACTTGCGTCACGGTGACATTAAATAGATCAGGTAGTCTGCGATCAACCGCTTGCCCAACGCAACCAGGATATCCCACTTTTGCTTTTACATGCCACACGCAATGTCTTTCTCTGCTAGACTATGTGTCGCTGTCAGGTGCTGCTCATCTCTAGACAGTGTCCGTCAAACTGCCAAGCAGATCACTAGGTACGCGTCGACCTTTAATGCACGCGACAATGATAATTTCATCCAGAAGTCAGTATTTATATCACAATCCACGGATGTGTTCGTCAACCTGGCATTGGAGCACTGGCTGTATCGCAACTTTGACTTCTCCAAGCATCACGTTTTGCTGTTCTGGAGGAACGATCCCTGTGTAGTTTTTGGCCGCCACCAGAATCCCTGGCTTGAATGCAATGTTCAAGCATCCGAAAAGGCAGGCATTGCGCTGGCACGCCGAAATAGCGGCGGTGGTACCGTTTACCATGACAATGGTAATCTCAACTTGACATTTTTTACTCCACGTGAAAGATATAATCGGAGATACAATTTGAATATCATCACGAACGCTTTGTTTCGGCAATGGGGACTGAAGAGTGTGATCAACAAGCGAGAAGATATCCTAGTCAATGAAGATTGCAAGGTATTTTTTAATATAAAATATTTATTAAAAAATCTCTCATTTCATTTATATCCAATAATTCAAAATTAAATATTAATTTTTATATGATCATATTATGTAATATAACATGATCAGTATAGACATCAGAACATGATAAGTATAAACTTCAGGCCTAAAGTTTGGAAATACTTAAGAAATTGATATTTTTGAGATTATATAAATATCCATAACAATTGGTTTTTTAACAATAGTTCCTTAGATTCAAAAATTGTTATTAGATCTAAATGACAAATTATTGTTAAAAAGGACATTATTATTTGAGTGAGTAATCCAAAAAATGTCAATTTTTAAAGAGTTGCTAAAAACGTTTGACCTTGTGTGTGTATATATATATATATATATATATTAGGTGTTGGAATTAATTCGTAGCGTTTTACAAGTGATGGGAAGTACTTTCATTAATGTATTTTTTAATGCTCATGTGAAATAAATAACATTCTTTCATTAAAAAACGCTACGAATTAATTCCAACACCTAATATATATATATATATATATATGTGCATGTAATTCACACGTTAATAAAAAACGTTTCGACACAAAGATGTAATCATCTTGTAGTAAGGAATAGATTTTTATCTACAGCAACTAATTGCGAAATTATTGCTAGCTTCGAGATTACTTTAAAATTGTGATAAGATTCTTAATTATTAAAGTTATTAAAGTTACATTTCGAAGATGTATTATATTTTTTTAAATTACAATGTAATATAGATATCTGGAACAGCTGCAAAATTGGGAAAACCAAATGCCTATCATCATTGTACGCTTTTGGTCAATGTGAACAAAGCCAATCTGAGTTCTATTCTTGAAAGAAAAGAGGTAAGTTTTCCCTCCATATTGTTGACGCACACGTGTGTCTTTATATAAAATAAAATATGTATTTGTGTCACAAAATGATTCATTCATAATGCAATGATATATCAATATCGCGTTTTGTTAAAGATAATTCCATGATTATTATGCACAAAAAAGTAAGAAAAAGACAAATAATGGATAAATATACTTTCAGAATGGTATCGTTACAAATGCGACAACTTCTATACGTTCTCCAACTATGAACTTAATTGATGTAAACCGAAATATCCAAATGGATAAGCTCTTGTCTGCTATTGGTTGGGAATATCTGCGTACGAAAGCCTTCGCTCTCGAAGACGGAAGATATGATCTGGTTGAACAACAAAAGGGATTCAAGTTTATCAATCCAACCGAAGACTGGTTCCCTGGTATGTATGAAAAACAGCTCTTATTATTTAAAAAATATATTGAAGGCATGAGAGAGATTGATTTTAAAATAATTTCATACATTTTTTTATCAAATGGAAATTATCGAATGATATATATATATATATAGAGTTAGTTGATAACGGATTAAAAATAATTCTATAAATTACGTATTATCTAGGAATTGATAACTTCACCGGTGAGTTCCGTTCTTGGGATTGGAATTTCGGCAGGACACCGAAATTTATAGTTACCCGCACGCTTGACTTTCCCGCTCACGATGGTAAAATATATCGCCTAAACTTGAGTTTGGAAGTGCAAAATGGTTTCGTGGAAGAAATCAGAATGAGTTTGCCCGCTGGCTTAGTATCGACCGACTTCGCTCAAGATGCAAGTGTGATTAGTAATATTCGCGGCACAAAATACAATCATGATGTAACGGAAAACATAATTGCCGCGATTGGCGGTAAGACCTTAAATACGACCCAACAAAGCATAGATGAGAACAATATGAGGCTTGACGAGGTTACATTACAATGACCCGTAGTCTCGAGTAATCAGCATTCTGCTCCTAATGTTATTGTGTTCAAACGGAAATAATTAGTGTTAAAATTATGCACGTTGTATTGTACATGTACATGTATAATATTACGCGTCTATTTCGTGTATATATATGTATATATATATATATGCACAAAAAATAAAAAAAAAGATTACCAACCACTATGCAATATTCTCACTCATTGCAATATTCTAAACATTAGGCGTCTTCAAGCTAATGAAGCAGCTAGCTTCGCCGAACGATTAAACATGATTGGCTTCTACTTATAGATCCAATAAATTATATTCAATCGCATGACGAGCAGGCTACTGGTTTCGTCCGGTTTGAACATGGCTATTGAAGAATGTAGTAAAATGCGAGAGGGTCCCGTTAGCCCACATCCTGATAGCATGCATTCAGGAAGGCTATGCCAATGTGTGATTTAATATAATTTCTCACTGTTTTTGTTATCAATGTGAATATTTTATATTAAATTATTCTTGCCAATTAGCGATATGCGCAATTGGATCCTTCTCGTAAAACACATTATTATAATTTTGCTATCATTGATATTATTGAGAAATATGATACAATAAAAAATTAAAATACGATACAATATGTATTATATTTTAATTTTTTGTTATTATTGAATTAACTATTTTATGAATAAAATAAATTTTCTATAATTAAAGTTATTTAACCTATCGAAGTTTTATTAACCTATCGATTTATGCACATATTATTAAAAGCAAACCAAATTATTTCTTTTTAACATGATAGCGGAAAGAAATTTTAATTTATATTTTACGCAATATATATTTTACGAATTATATATAAATTGATTAATTATATTAAAATCTCATAGAGAAATAAGTGTTGACATTTACGTATGTTTAAAAATTAATTATGTTCGAAAAATGGCACATCACCTATTAAAAGACAACAGAGTGATCAGAATCAAAGCGTGTTTTTCGATTGTTAATACATTCTGTTATTTATTTAAATATTAAAGTATTTACAATTTCTTGCCTGCTTTTATTTTTTTAAACGTTTAATTAATTTGATAAAATAATGTGTCAAAATTTTCTCTATACAAAGTAGTTTTATTATAAATTCATAACTTAGAATGAAGTCAATACCATTCTATTTTTGTATTTCTCAATATACTATTATTCTAATATCTCTTAAACGATAGAATAAATATGAGGTTTTATCAGCATGCAGCATGCTAATCCGTGCACTAAATTTCAAAATGACAAGTCAGTCAACAATAATGTAGTAATATCTTATCTTTAAAATTTAAGTATATTCCGTACTATTTGTGGCAATATTATTATTTAAATTTGTTGTAATTGAAACATTACGATAACGTCCTGGTCGCAGCATGACTTCACGATACGGTGGCGGTGGAGTATCTGGGCAGGATATTGCGGTGTCATTAAGGGGATCCTCAAATTGCCACAGATTCTGTAGCAACGAAACTCTTTGAACATCGTTATCGATTTGTCGACTACAACGTATCTTTCTTGTGATCCAAATGTAACAAATTAACATGCCACTCGCGATACCGAGCAAAAATCCGACCATAAGGAACCAATACGGCGATATAGAATTCAATGCTTTCGTTAAGTTTGTTTCATCTGTCGTAGTAACACAAGCAACTGTGTCTTCGTGCACTGGCGTAGATGTAGAATGTTTCTTTGTCACGTTTTTTTTTATGTTCGGGTTCAAATTTATTAAAGGCCGATGCTTCTCATACTTAATTCGTGGATCATAAACGATCATTTTTTCAAATTTCTTCGGCTCCACATTTTTTGCACATACTGCATGATACTGTATGTTTTTGCGGGTCAAATATATCTGCAAATCATATGTAAGCTTATCACAGGACCAAGGATTTCTGAAAAAGGAAGAAATTAAAACACTGAGAATGCAAATTATTAGAAAGTAAATATAAATAAACTTTTTATAATTAATTGTTTTGTACTTTATAGATAACTGTACTTTGCGCGCGCACATATTAAATATATTAAACATATTGAAATATGTGTTATTTTGCTTCTAAATAACTTTGAAATTACATCTATAATGATATACATATAAAGAATTATGTACAAATTAAAATGTAGCCAAATGTTAAATTTTTCGTCATCTTACCCCTCTATTGATAATCTTTTTAAAAATGTTAACGTTTCAAGAGCAACGGTATTTAATTGAATCATCAAGTTATTTGAAAGGTCAAGAGTACGAAGATGCGAGAGTCCAATAAACATATCCGTTGGTACATGGCTAATTTGACACGAATCCAGAATTAAGTCCTGAGAAAAATAATTTTTAAATTAGATGAAAGTGTCACATTTTTTTATACAATTGAATAATTGTAATTCAAAATCAAAATTATATAATATAATATAAATCAAAATAAATTGTTAATCAAAGTCAATGATATTAGCTACAATGAATGTAAATATTATAATTTTATTATCTATGAATATTACCTAAATAACGTTATATCTAAATAATGTTTTCGTGGGATATACTTGGCTAAAATATTAAGTTATATTTACGTTAACATTATCCTATTAATGTAATATATAATGTAAATATTGATGTAAATTTAATTGATATTGATAGGAAATATCTTAATTAACATTCTCGTTATTACCGTGAGCCAGGGGCATTCCAGTCTCAGCACATGAGAATTGAAATTGTTTTTTGACAATCGTAGAATTCGCAATTTTTTTACTGGCATAAAAATATCCGGTAAGAGATAGTAAAGATGATTTCGGGATAGGTCCAAAACTGTCAATTCAGACAATCCATTAAAAGCGTTTAGGCCAATTTCACTGATCGCATTTACGGACAAATTTAAATATTTAAGTCTTGTCAACCCTGCTTCCTAAAATAAACAGAAATGTTACAATCAGTATTATATATGAGTATTATATATCCCATTTAATATTTAAAATTTATTTTAAAATTTATCTGAAATTTTAACTGTATATGGAATGACAATTGGGAAATTGAAACCAAATGGCTGTTTTGCAATAAGTGAACAAAATGAATTAAACATTATAAAATATTTCAAATATATTACAAAATATTTAAAAAATTTATCATTAGCACATAGTAAAGATGTAAAAATCACGAGAATTTTGAGAATCGAATTGAATCGAATTGAATTTCTTCAAATCCGAATTTATCCGAATCGACAAAATTTTTTATCTAAATCATATTAAATCAAATTATTAAAACATAGTTTCTAATTGGCAACATAATAATTATTATTAGGTTGAATTTCAATATACTTGATGAATCATAAATATTTTACAATTTTGCGAGCATGTTCCTGAATAAAAAAGAAGAACAAATATTTCTATGAATAAAGTCTCAAATTTTTTTATTGTATACACAGAGTAGTATCAGATATAATAACTTTAATAATAAAGTTTTTGAGACTTTCACGAGTGTTTTCTTCAGAGGTGCCAATAAAAATTTGCGAGTTATCGTCGTGTCGCGATCCATTACTTATTGGCATAAGTAATGGATCGCGACACACGATATAATGACTTTATTTAAAAAAGTTTCAGGTTAGTATCTACTTTTTTTGTTTACAAAAAAAGCTCAAAATGTCCTCCATCATTTTCCACACATGCCTGAGCACAACTGAATATCTGATAATCATTATTCCAAATCTAAGTATTTGTGTTCATTATTTCGATAATCGAAATATTTATGATCTATAATGTTTATAAGAATATTTGTTTTTCTTTTTTCAGAAACACGCTCACGAAATCTTAAAATATATTTATGACTCATCCCCTGTAGCTAATAAAAAAGATTTTTCTATATATTTTACTGTATTAGCAGGAAATATGATTTTATAGAAACACATATATGTATACATATATACATATACATATATGTATATGAGGCATTCCACGTCAAACCGATCTTTGAAACATCGTCATTTTTAATTTTTTTTTAATTTGCTGACATTCTACAGATAAACAAGAATATAAGACATGTGTTTTGCGAAAAAAATTAGAAATTTTTTTAACTTATTCACATTTGTGAGTTGCAGAAATTCATAAAAAACGTCGCTCATGCGAACATTCAAATTATTATATCATCAAAATCATTAGTGATATAAAAAATGCAAGAGACTAATTTCAAAGATCTTAAATTGTTCTATGATTTATTTTTAATTTATCATTATGGTTATTTTTAATTCATTATTTTCATATAAATAAATCCATTTTCCATTTGTTTATAATTTTTATTAATATTTTTCATCATCAACTTACCAATTTAAAAACTTTATAAAAAATATCATCATATTCCCACTTCAATTATAAAGTAACCCTGAAAATTTCAAAATGAAATTCGAATGTACAATTAAAAAATTTTGTCGTGTGACAGCGCGATTCCGTATAAGTGCAATAAATGATAAATTAAAAATAATCCATCTATAGAATAATTTAAGATCTTTAAAATGGATCTCTTGCATTTTTTTGTACCACTAATGGTTTTGACGATATAATAATTTGAATATTCGCGAGCGATGGTTTTTATGAATTTCTGCAATTTACAAGTGGAATAATTTCACAAAAAAATCTTAAATTTTTTTCGCGAAACACGTATCTTATATTTTTAAAAGTAATAAAAAAGGCTCTGTACTAATAAGCAAAAGGTAGTATAAAAGAAGAGCAAAGAGCCAATGACGTATATAAAAAAATTATAATTTAGATAAGCAAATTTAATACAAAAACAATTAAAATACAATAAAATAAAACAAACGTTTCAACTCCAATTGAGTCATTTTCAATGCCATAATACAATAATATAAATGTCGTTCTAAATTAAAAATTCGTACATAATCTTACAATATTCTTAAAATTCCTCTTATATTTTTATCTATAGAATATATTGTTAGCAAATTTACAAAAAGAATAAAAAATTACGATGTTTCACGCTCGGTTGACGTGAAATGCTTCATATGTGTATGCTCTTGGCAAAATTTACTTTTACGACGTTAAAGTTTTTAAGTATAATTAAGAGTTTACTTAAAACATTTTGGGCCAATTTAAAATGTATAAAGATTAGGCCAAAATAATCTAAAATTTTTAAAGTTTTTCAAGGACTTAAATATAATTGGCACGCGTTAGTTTCTTTCAGTTGTTCTTAAGTAAATTTTAAAGTTACTTTAAAAAAAAGTTTAAAGTATTCAAATTTACCTTTATTTCTTAGATTTTTTCTACAATAAATTTTAAATATTCTAAAATAAATTTTTAAGTTTTCTTGGGAAAGTAAATTTTCCCAAGAGTGTATATATAAAAAAGATGTCAATGTATAATTTGAATTCGAATCCCTCTTAAATTTGAAATTTTCAAATAGTTCGAATCATAAAAATTCAAATCCAAATCAAATTGAATCTTACGGGAAAGAAGACGGTTATGAAACAGCTGGAGTTATGAAATGCCACGATATCTTGTATAGTTTGAGATATACAATTTCATGATGACGCTCATTTTTATGGCCGTAACATAGACTTTTACATAATGTATAACATAACGCATAATGCATAAAAGAATCAACCAATTAAAGTTCCTCTTTTCCATAAAAAAGAAGGAAAGGATTCTGATTGGTTGATTCTCTTTATGCGTTATGCAATATGCAAAAGTATGTGCCTTTAATGTCAAAATAGGTGACATGATCAAAGTTGGCAAATATCAAATGTTAATTTTGATAACTATTTGAGCTATTTTGATGTTAAACGAAAGTTAAACATTATATGAAAAGGTATCTTTATAATGTATTCTGAAAACGATCATCAAAATTACTTCTTTAATTCGATGTATATTAAGAGTTCTCTAATTGTTTTTTTATTTCCTTTTTCATTGTAAAGGAGAATATTATATCTCCTGTGTTATTTTATTCAGTCATATATAATGTCATATTCATGTTACATCAACATTAAAGGTATTATTTTTCTCCATATATAGTGGGCGTATTTGACATTACTTTAATTTAGTTTCTTAAATTGAATTCAATTGTATGTAAATTGAATTCAGAGTTATTGATAGTTAATTTATTTTAATGATTTTATCATTATGACTATTATTAGTTTGATGTTACAATTTCTATAAGATGACAACTTACAATTCAAAGGTCATGTAGTCTGATATTTTAAATCTGTTGACATGAATTTAATTTTGTTTTTTTTTCTTTTGTAAGACACATTTAATATTTTAATTATAATTCAAGAATGTCATTAATTCATAGATTTGCGTTGTTTAGAATGATTAATGTGATCAGAAAATTTCTTGTAATTCTGTCAATTTGTTTGCATTGAGGAGTATTCAAATCTAGGATCGAAATGTTTCGAGGAATAAATTTCAACATCATTCAAACTGTGAGAGGTTTAATCATAATATTACTATTTCTCTATGTTTTTTAATCAGCGATGGCTCGCGAAGGCATTTTACTTATTTATTGATTAAATCGTTGAAGCTGTTAATATTTGAATTTAACTGTAACTATGTTTTCGAAAAATTTCAGATTCCTTTCATAGAAATAGTTATCCATATCGGGATCATCTATTATACATTACTGCTATACAACCACTCGAATTTTCGACTTTTTACAGATTTATAAACGTATATTTTTTATATATATATGACGCTAATAACAATGACAGATATTTCCTGCAGAGTATTGTTTCAGTCGTTCCATTTCCTCCACTTTTATTATAAAACAACAAATATTTAATTTTTTAAGAACTGCCCGATTATTATCCTCAGTAACTGATTATTATTCTCCACGAGAAAACTTTAAATCATACATTATTTACATCGAAACTCAATTTTATATATACAAATTTATATATATAAATAAAAGATATTTTATATATACAAATTTGTATATATAAATAAAAGATGTTAATCGTTTATCATTATAGAAATGTTCGCTAAAAGCAACAACGTTAAGGATAAAAAAATGTTTTTTTTTGTCGTTTTGAAATTTAAATAAAAAATTGTAATAAACTAGTAGATAATTTATGGTCAAAATGTCCAAGTAAAATCTCATTGTCAGGTAGGACTTTCTATGAAACTAAAAGTTTTAAAAGGTCTCAAAGAAAGATTCAAGTACCTTAAAGAACATGAATAAGAATAAAAAAAGAGAGATGGGAAATTTTCTAAATAAAACATCCACTAACAAAAAAAGATACAAACATACAAAAAATACAAACAAAAAAAGATACAACTGTATTAGAGATGTATTAAGTCAGATATACAAATAGACGATAGAAATTTATATTATACACGATAAAATGAATTTCTATTGCCTACTGTCTTATACTTTAACACTATGGACACATGTCATAATAAATTATCATCATTTCATCATTAAAGTTTCAAAACGACAAAAAAGAATATTTTTCATTTTTAGCGTTATTGCTTCCAGTAGATACTTCCATAACGATAAATAATCAATATACTTTTTATTGTGATACACCTAAGTCTCTCGTTAAATGCAGACTGTTCGTACAATACTCACAGCTAATTCGTAATTATTTAAAATGGATATGGAGTTATTCGACAGATCCAAGGCTTGCACGATGCTCGGCGCACCTGTGTGAATGCTATAAAGATGGCGTCCGGTGCACGAAGCGTGCTGCAAATTGTACCAAGTACCGCATTCGCACAACGACGGACACCATCCTAAGACACCGAATGCAACCTCGTAGAGGACGAGGACGATGAGCCAGGTCCTGATAGCCTCGCGCGTCATGATGTAGTGCACGGGATGGACGAAGCGCTGAAGTCGACGGTCTCACCGCCCAGCATTATCGCTTCCTAACGTTTTCGCGTCTGATCAGGTCGTCGTCTCGTCTTAACTGGGCAAGAAACTGTCGTCTACTGGACGTAATCTTATCTTAACCGTGCACACCAAGCGTGCGGATGACGAAGCGTGTATATCGAGATGCGTCATATCGTCTTATTCTGTTCATATATATATCGTATATACAAGGTTCGTCCCAAAATTTTCCAAACTTTTTCAATAGGGATAGGTCGGGTGGCGCCATCCGTGTGTTCGATTGCGCGTTTGAAAGGTACATCCCTAGCTGACTTCCAGTAAAAATTTCATGACATTTGGTTCAGTGGAAACGAAGTTATGGCGTCTCAAGTGTCATATGTTGTATACATCGGTACGAGAATGAACTTCGAACAAAGAGCCAATATTAAGTTTTGTTTTAAACTTGGTAAAACATTTACCGAAACCCATAATTTGATGAAACAAGTTTATGGTGATAATTGTGTAGCCCGTGCCAGTGTTTATGAGTGGTATACGCGATTCAAGAACGGTCGTGAGGACATAAATGACGACGCACATACAGGTCGCCCAAAATCGACAATTAATGAAAATTCCATCGAAGTTTTTATGATTCCAAGGGTATTGTGCACAAAGAATTCGTTCCAGCAGGCCAAACAGTTAATGCTGTATTCTATGTAAGCGTTTTGAAGCGTTTGGTGCACCGCATTCGTCGTATTCGGCCAGAATATCGCGAAGGAGGAAGTTGGCGCTTGTTACACGATAATGCGCCATCTCACCGTTCGACACTTGTCACTGATTTTTTGACTAAAAATCACATTTTAACAATCAACCATTCCCCGTATTCGCCTGATATGGCACCTTGTGACTTCTACCTATTCGGCAAAATGCATTTGTCCATGAAAGGAAAGCGGTATGTGGACGTAGAAGACATCCAAAGGGCTTGTACCACTATTCTGAAGGACGTGCCTTTGAACGACATAAAACACTCATTTGAAATGCTTTTAGATCGTCCCAAACGTTGTATTGAGTCCGACGGGGACTACTTTGAATAAACAATTTGAATTTGAAAAAAAAAGTAAAGCGTTGTTGTTTTATTTCAAAAGTTGGGAAAATTTTGGGACGCACCTTGTATATATTTTCCATGAATCTGTGGCGCAGAGATATTTTACTAGCCAAGAGGAGAGGAAATTCCTTTATCCAAATTCTATAGGGACAGACGGAACTAATTGTTAATGAGACAAAAAGCCGAGTTTTGAAAATAATGTAATGCGACCATTACGGACCTTCTACAATAAGTCATAAATCAGAAGTCAGAAGCTAAAAATTGTCAATTACAATCAATTTTTAACTTTTGACTTCTGATTTACGATTAATTGACTTATTATAGAAGGCTCATAATGATCATATACACTGTTTTCAAAACTCGATTTTTCATCTCATTAACAATTAA
The DNA here is from genome assembly GCF_000204515.1 of Acromyrmex echinatior. The sequence continues at coordinate 604,133 of NW_011627124.1, read as the reverse complement.
TTCCGTCTGTCCTTATAGAATTTGATAAAGGTAGTTTCCCCTCCTCTTGGCTAGTATAATAAAATATCTCTGCAGTTTTACTGGGTGCAGTTTTATCTGCAATGACTATTGTCCATTTCCACGTAGATTAACTTTAATCTCAACTTACTCTTCGTCTTTTTCTAATCTTTAGAACTAGAAATAGACAAAGAGTAAGTTGAATTGAGATTAAAGTTAATCTACATTGGTGGAAACGAGCATATCTACTTTTGAGCTTCACAACATTATTCTCTTTATAGAATTTTTTAATTGTTTACCTACAATTCATTGTCATTCAAGAATTCAGGAAAAAAAGAGTTGTCTTTCTGTGCAAATTTTGTAAGAATGACGAAGCATGCTCACCAAGCGCGAACACAATGGCAATGTCCGATCGTAAAACGTTTCCAGGAAAAAGTGCCTCTACCTCGAACCGAAAGGAACGACCCCATGCAGTTCTCCGTTGAGAAAAACATGCACTCGATTTTAGTAGAATGGCAGTGCAAACTTTCCCTAAGTTTTCCGATGCTGTAAAGTACGCACTGACATTGTGTATGAATCCATGTTTTGGCACACACAAGATGAGAAACGTTTGTGTTTAAATTACATTATTATTTCCGCCTTGTCTTTCCATTGCGAGCGACCTCATCTTTAATTCAGAGAAAAAAAATGAGGAGTAAAAAAAGCTTATTTTAAGAACTCTAATTCTAGATATATATATATATATATATGTATCAATATAGTTTATACAACAGCTATCTTTTCATGCTTAATTGTTTATTGAGCATGCGATTTATACCGCATCGCGAGATTGGAATTCCGGCGATAATTGGTACGAAAATTGATTCTCGATGCACTTCTGCAATTTTATTTGTTAATAATTGTTAACAATATTCAAGTTAGTTATGACCTAAGAAGCTTTATGAAGTAAATTAGCTTCGTTGTTCTTTCGATAATCTTATAATTTTAAAGTATTTATTATCGGTTTACGGTAAATCTATTTTCGAGACTAATAATCTCCCGATCGTTAAGTGTGCGTTACATGTTTTTTTCAAGAAGAATAAGTAGACTATGACTTATACGTTTACACTGCTCGATTTACGCCGAAGTTATAACATTGATGTTATAAAATTGGCCAATCATAGCTATTCCTCCGAAGAACGGAATAACTGTGATTGGCCAGTTTCATAATATTGATGTAACTTTGGCGTAAATCGAGTCATGTATAATATCGCGTATATCTATAGATATATGCAACGAAATGTATAGATGTATATTTTATACTTATTTGCACTTATTTATATTTATTTATTTAAAAATCAAATTTTGTAATAATAAATTATGAACTAAGTTCAAAATGCTTATTGCTACACATACATTTTATATAAAAAATAAACAATGTAATTGTAATAAACAATGAAACAGACGTTTTTTTAAAATCAATTCTGTCAAATCAATGTTAACAAAGATTAATTATTTTGTACGGTACGTAATTCGAACGGCAGTTAAAAATATATAAATTAAGTCATTAAATCGCTCGAAAATCTTAACTCGGATATAAGTCACAATAGATAGGAGGTCAACAATAGTAATAACCATATATATAATTTAAATAAAATGTCAATCTTTTCATCAATCTGTGTAAAATAAATAAAATTATGCTCATCCTGTAGTCAATTCGTAATCAGTTATGGTTAAGGAGGAATCGGCACAATCTCGACATTAAATTTTAAATCTCGACATACAAAATTTGCTTTTTTTATATAGATAGTTGGTTATAAAAAGAACTTATTTATTTATCTATTATTAATAGAATTAATGTAAATGATATATTTAGAAATTATGTATGGTATTTTTACATGTCGATCTTTCTTTTCTCTTATGTACATACGAAAATACACATACATAAATGTGACTATCAATCCAGGTAGCCAAGCAAATAGAAACAGATTTTATAAAATGATCGCAAATACAAATTTTTTTTCAACAGTACCAACAGAATTACAATAAAATTTGCTAGCGAAATACGAAGACGACAGAGCGAATGCAGAGTTCGAGCAAAATCTATCATTTCGTAATTACTAAAATGGAACATATCATTTAAATGATTGAATGACAAAATAGCAGAGTCTGCTTGGTTTTTGTTAGAACATTAGCTTAATGCGGAAGCAGTGGATACTATAATCCAGGTCTGTCCAATTTGAGTTCCAGCTAAAATGCAAAGCCATCGATGTAAAAAAATGTGGGTAAAATTTCAGGAACTGTAAAGTATTGATATGCATTTAAGCAACGCTTATCAAACAGTTATTTATAGTTCCTAAAATCTTTTGAATTTTTTTACGTCGCTTTGCGTTTTAGTTCCGGAACTCAAACTGGACAGGCTTGCTACAATCTGTCGAAATATTCTTCTACTCAAATCCGTTGATAAACTGCTAACGTACTGCAGCTAACATTGCTTCCTGGAAATTTCTGACATTCCAGACATTCGTCGCAGTAGCGCGACGACAGACTTAAATTAATTGTTTGTTAAAGAGTCGAGATATCAGGGATGGCAAGATAATGGGATGGCGATGAGTTAACGAAGGGAACAAGAAAATCATCAAGGATTTCACGAATGATCGCACGAATTATCCTTCCTCTGTACTTATAATAAGGGTCAGCGATTACCGAGCTGACCAACGAGGCGCGCATATTGCGCAACGTCCACGGAAATAAATCTAGGATAGGCTGCTGGGAACGTCGTGGACCGTTGCCTTCTATTTCACCGATCCGCCTTCTCCTCTCCCCTCCCCCTTTACGTCCGACCGTCCCCCTCGTAACATCTTCCGGCCATTTTCATCGCGCGTCCTCCGAGCACCGCCATGACGATCGCGTCCGGCAAAGCGACGATCGTGCACCTTTGCGAGAATCGACGCCGGCCGGGCCAGGTCGAGCCGATCAAGAGAGACCTCGGATGACCTCGGATCGACCTGGGACAATTAACGAATCGTAATCCCGCGTCACGCTCGACGGACGTTCGTCCGTCGAGCATCGGTGTCGAGGAAAAAGCGCGTCTATTACGCGTCGGATGCCGGGAACGGAACCCGGAGCGTCATCGCCCGAGCTCTCGTAGACCATCCACTCTTCCGCGTTTCATCGCTGGCGCCCTCAGCTGACGCGCGTCTTCGGCTTTCTTCGCATGCGCCGTCAACGAATGTTACCGGCCTGCAATGCAACTCGTACACGGACTCGGCTGTAACATCGACATCGAAATCGTTCTACTTGATACGCAAGCCGGCGCTCTTTACAAACGACAAGAATAGGACATGCGGTTACACAGCAGTTAGGACAATAATGGTCGTATCCTTTTGTACTCCGTTACCGTTGCGAGCTTGAAGACGAACTTTGCAAATGTCTACCGCTGGCAAAACGACATGCTCCACTTTGTGGAGCCACTTTGTCGGACGCCGGCATTTCTCGACGCGCGCAGACCCTCCACTCGCCGTGTGTCGTCACCGGGCGACTCAGCTGACGCAAAATGGCCGACCAGCACTGACAGCTGAAGTGGAAAGCTCGGCTCCTCTCTGAGAAAACGCGACGCGGAGCGCGGCGGAGATCGTTTCGACGCTCGATGCGCGTGCAGGTAATTCCTCGTGGCGAACTCTCGCCGAAATATGACGTATTTCATGGGGAACACAACACAGTATGGTATCGCCGGGATGAGGGAGTGGAGGGGTGGGCGGCGCGACGATGGGAACGTCTCGCGGAGCGAGGACTTCGTCCCGCGCAACGGCGATCGGTCGTTCGCGTCGGTTTCGTCACCGGGCTTCTCAGCTGACGGCGAAAAACAACCGTCCGCAAGGCGTGCATAGCGTCGGTAACAGCTGATCGCCGCCATGACGGATTAAAATTAAAAGAACCGTCCATGCAGTCCATGCACCCTCTATCGTTGCCTCGTCCAAACCGACCCGACGAAGAAAGCGATCGTGAGAGCGTATTCTCGAGAGATACGCGGGCGTGTCAAGTCGGCGTCCGTCGCTTCGCAGAAACGCCGGGAACGCCGAGTACGCAAGCCCGGAGTATGGAGCTTGGCGCAGGGACGAGAGAGAGAGAAAGAGAGAGAGAGTAAGAAGGGAGGGGGGAAAGCGTGGTAGAGTGGAGAGTCTGAGCGAGCAGGCGCTCTTTGCCTAGGCTTCTAAGCCTGCGATTTTTTCCCGTTCGTCTCGTTGTCCGGACGGCGGGCCAATCGGAGTAAGTAGGTCAGCGCGAGCGGCCAATCGGCGCTCGAGGCCGGGTCACGTGGGTTTGTTGTTATCTATCAGCTGTTTTTCCCGGACGGCCGGCCGGCGCAGTGAAAGCCGCTTGGCAGTCTGTCCTCAGTCCCTCCCGGTCGCTCAGCTGTGCGTCACATGTCGGGCGCCGCGAGTCCTTCTCCTGTGCGGATCGCTATTAAACGTACGAGTCTAACGATCCGGCTAGGACGCCGTCTACCATCGGACCCCCGTCTAACGTCGGCGCGCGTTAGCCACGTATTATTATGCTGTCAGTCGTGTGCACGCCAACGCATCGCCACGAATCGATCACGAAGTGCCTCGAATATGCGGACGGCGTGACGAACGCGGGCGACGGTGCACGCCGCTTTGTTGATACGCTGAGTTCTGTGTTCAGGCCACGGAGGCCGCCGCGCGCTTAAAGATCCTCGTCGTACATACAGGGATCACCCTATTGCCCTACTCCCCCTCCCCTGCGACTTTTAAACACACTGCCACCACCGTCGGTGGCAGGTATATAACGGTGTGATTGGTACGTGACGTGAAGGGCTGCTGGTCGTTACGATGACCTAAAGGCGAGATAAGAAAGAAAGCGAGCTTTCTTAGGAATTCGCTCGCGCGGCTCGACGTGCTCGCGTTCAAAAGGGGATCTTCATCTTTCGGGAGTGCGCGTCGTCAACCGTCGCGTTTTACGTCGCGTTTGGAATTTTAAACTTTTAAACGTGTATCCCTGCGTGCTCTGTGAATCGCGTTCGCTGTGCATTTTCGACAATTCCACCAATTCGTCTCTCTTCGAACACTGTCGAATCGAGAGAGAAAGAGATAGAGCGTTCGAAAACGTGTCGCAGGACAGGGACAGTGGAAACGAGTGTGTCGAGTGGACAGGAGCAAGTACGTCAAGGACAGGAGTGTAAAGTGTAAAGTTGGTCGTGTGAATGTTTCGTGTCGCGTTGCGCGTTCAACGAGTGCCTCGCACAACGGGACTCCGCGCTCGAAAACGATCGATGAGAACGATCGAATGATTCTCCGCTACGAAGAAGAAGAAGAAGAAGAAGAAGAGAGAGAGAAAGAGAGAAAGAGAAAGGGAGTGAGGGACTGGAATTGTTCTGATTTGCGCGAAACCGAGTGATATCGCGTCGCCTGGTAGAAGCAACGAATAATGTCGACGGGCAAGAGGCTGGCAAAGCGCAGCATAATCGGCACCAGGGTGTGCGCTCCCGGTCAAGACGGCAAAGCGGTCCACGGGCACGAGTAAGACTCTGTACTCCGTACGCTTCGACATCACCGGCGGCAGTCCGCCGAGTCCGAAGGAGTACACCGACCGCGATCTCATCGGACCGGGTTTCGGTTCCGTCACTGGCGCGCGATTGGTACCCGGTCAGAAGGTTTATCTGACGTTCAACGGTAGGGAGATTCACGCGGAGGTCACGGAGCATCGCCAGCATCTCGACGAGGTGGACGTGGTCATTGCCCCGAACGGGCAAGAGGTGAGTCCGTCGACAACTTACATTCTGCGTATATGCGTACATAATATATATGTGTGTGTGTGTGTGTGGGTGTGTGTGTGTCGCCAACTTCTGATCGCCGCGCGGACGCACACGTGCGACAAGTGGTCAACTTTATTGGTGTCACTCGCGTGAAACTGTATGTCGTTAAACTGAAATTCTAAATTGCAAACTCAATTAGATTTGCGTATACATATATATATATATATATATATATATATATATATATCAAACAATCTAGTTATCGATTTGTTGTATATATAATACATACATACATACATATTCTAAAACTTTTGGAATAAATCTTACCTTGAAGATTGAGAATTGAGCCAATGTTTTTTAAGACTGGCTCAATTTTGACTCTTCAGAGTGTGAAATTCCACTTGAAAAAATTTAGAGACTACATATATGTACCGAATCAATGATAAACATTGTTCGCGTGACTATTTCGTTATCGTAGATGTATTATAAATTGAGTGTTGAAAGACTTCACGGTATTTGCCAAAGTTTAAAAGATCTATAGACATCTTGGGAGACAGTGAAATTGCATGAGCGCCAATTTTCTCGATGAAAAGTACTGGTTTTCTCTTAGTTATGCTAACTTCAATCCACATGACACGCGACGTTCTTAAAAACCGTAATTCTTATTACGTGGACGTAATAAGAATAGACTGTGCATTTCTATGAAGTTGTCTCTATTTGAAAAGAGTGAAGTAACTTGATTTATATCGTTTTCTTTCTTTTTAAAATAGTTAGACAGAGATGCTGAGAGATATTTCAATTTTTTTTAATGGAGCACAAGGATTGTGTATCCTGATACAAGATGAAAATGACAAAAGTGAACAAGTTTATTAAGTATTGAACAATGAAGTCATAAGTATTCTATAAGGTTTTCACAAAACTGGTAATCAGGGAAAAGTTAAAAAATTTTACAGATTTGGGAAATTAAAATTCTTGGCTTTAAAGAAGTTTAATATACATACCTAACATCACACCTACGTAATTTACATTGCTCTGTAAATCTCTCAACAAAATGTTTAACAATTTCCAAACCAGGAGATAAAAATATAAAAAATATCAAAAAATTATTGAAAATTAGGAAAAAAATTAGATAAAATTTTGCCTGGAAATTAGGGAAAAGTTATAGAATTTTAGGATAAGGGATTTATGTGATAACCGTAATTCTAATTAATTAAATTTTTCTAAAAACTATTATAATTTTCACCTCGTTTCAAGATACACAATCGACCTCCAAATGCAAAGTTCAAGGAATACTCAGAATCTATAATATATATCTCTTACGTCTATGTTAAAAATTGAAAGCTACGCAGTTCCAGCATCGAGTACGCGCTTCGATGAGAGAATCGAAAGTCGCGGATAATACAAAACAAACTTGGCGATAATAAAACAACGTTTTCTTTCGCCTGGGGAAGCATTAATTCGAAAGTAAAAGCCTCGCGACTTCGCGCGACTTCACGCGGCGTCTCGCGGCGCCGGTTATAGACATCGCGTCGACGTGATTTGGATATTCTTGGCGCGTAACGGGTTAACGATCCTTAAGAAGATTAACGAATCGAAGGCGTAATACCGGGCGTACTCGCAGCGCGTACGAGATATGGCGTCATATCCCGGGACTCTCGCTAGCATGAAAGACGCAGGCACAACGCGCTTGCGCGCACGCTAACCGTCTGTAAATCGCACGACGATCGTGCGTATATACGCTCGGCTCCTCCGGAGTGAAGTTGTATACACGCTCGTTCAACGACAGATTCGAGTCACAGAATCCGAGCGCGATCTAATTTCGTTAGGTGATACAGTCCCGCCGCGACGAAACGAACGTTTCGACATCGACAATTTATGCCCGTTTCTATCAACGTAGATTAACTTCAATCATCTCGGCGCTCAACTTGCTCTTTATTTTTTTCTAATTCTTTGAGCTAGAGATAAAGAGTTACTCTGGATCTATTCTCTAAAGTCTTTGGAGTAGAATCTAATTCTAAAGAGTGACAAAGAGTGACAATTGTGATAGGATGAAGGAGTGGCTCGAGTGTCAATTTTTGAGATTGAAATTTCACTCTTTAGAGTTAGGTTTCATTTCAAAGATTTTAAAAAGTAGAAATTCTATAACAGAGTCTGGTCGCAAGATGACAGAAATTTTTTTGTTGACCCGTCATTTTTGTCAACTTCAGTAAATTAGAATGAATAAGATAATATTAAAAAGTTCAAATGAGAATGCATATATAAAAAGAAGTAGTTTTTCAATTTTTGCTTTGTGACAAAATTTCTCGTGACCAGATTTTCTTACAGGGTCTGTAGTGTGTTTAATCAAGATTAGAAGTAAACACTGCATTGGTAAAAGCGAGCATTTAAACGTGCCGATCCGAAGGCGACGCTTTAAAGACGCTCAGAAATCTGATCGAATCCATACGCGCGGTACATAAAAGCGCTTTATGTCCCGGCGAACGCGACATCCCGGGCGACGACGCCGGATAAAGATACGCGGGCTATTAAAAAGAAAGAAGAATCGTGAAACACGTCGCGGCCAACGGGAACGCCGATGCGCGCGTGTGTCGTTAATCAGAAAATTTAATTTTCGTGACCCCGTTCCTAAAGTGGACGATCGAGTGGCTTGCCCCATTTACGCGGTGCGCATGAGCACGATCCTCCTTCTCTCTTTTTCCCTCTTCTCCTCCTCCTCTTGCGCTGACGGGATAGATGACGGTACGGAGGAAGGGAAAAGCTTCACCTCGTCACGCGTTGCATCCCAATTCGAGCGCGCGTTGGTAGAACGCCGGCTCCGTCACCGGAGAATCCAACCGCCGCCACCTTTAACCCTGTTTCGCCTCTCGCCTTCCACCTTCGGAAAGTCTCGCTTCCCGCGATAGAAAATTAGGAAGATGACAACGCCGAGCAAATTTCTACTCGATATTTGAAAGTTTATATTTCTCCATCGAAAAATGATTAATGATAGAAAGTGACAAATATAATTTGATAACTCAAATTGTACTTTAATGTATTTATCGCCTCAGAATCTTTTCTTTAATCATCATTTATCATTTTTGTTTGCAACCTTGTTTATTCTAAATTAACAAAAAATAATGCCAATTTTGATAAGTATAAATTCTTGGAATGTAAATAATTTGTTTCTCTCTTTTTTAAACAAAGATGTATGCTATTTTGAAATACAGTAACCGTTTAAGTTTTTTCTAGTTTTTTATTAAAGTTAATAAAAGTACAGAGATTATTAAAATCTCCTTTAATCTAAACTGCGTTATATTGTAGCAGTTAATGACGAAATTATTTTATGAAATTAATATAGTGATAACACAATTGATTGGATAATATAAAATGAATCGATGTAATGAAAGTAGAGATTTTTTTAGAACAATATACTATATGTCGCGTTATCGATATCCGATGTTGCCGTGTCGAATACAGTGAATTTACGAAGACGGGCCAAGAAACGTCTCGCCACGGACTTGAGACGGTAAAATTGAAAGTCGATAAGCGGACGGGTTAACGAGTGGGTTAACAGAAGGAAATGCTTCTCGTGTCGTTGACGTCACACGATGTCGTATACGTATACGATGCGCGATCCGTCAATTTTCTCGCCGACTCGAATTACGCGGTGCCATTTTTGCACGCTCGCGAAATTGCAGCGCAAGTATATACCGCGATAAATGTCGCTTAACACAAGAAGAATCAATTATATAAAGAACAAAAATTTCCAACAATTAATGTAATTATTTTACACTATTTACTTGTGCAGTATCACATTCTCTACTAACATGCAGTAATAATGTATTATTTCATAAATAATATGTACCATAAACGATGATTTCTGATAATAAATTAGCGATAATAATTTTTTAATAAAATCAATATGATATTTGCGACGTTTAACGAGGAAAGCTCAGTATAATAATTCATAGATTAACATAATTCTCTTCTTAATCCCCGTTTACAAAGTAATACTCGCCAATCTTTAACTACATCCAAAGTTTGTACACTCATCCATTGGAATTTCCCAAGATTGAAGGGAGGGAAGGGATTTATTTTTTCTCCCCTAGGTGCAATACGTACACATACAATGCCATACACTCGGTGAAGCATGCCGGAAAAATACACATAGTGTATTCCTCGCGATACCGCTACGTGGGCGCGGTAAGATTCATAATGAGAGGCACTGCGACCGGCGCCGCGTGAGCGAGCGTGCGTGCGTGCGTGAGCGTGCGTGAGCGTGCGTGCGAGCGCGGCTCTATTGCGCGCGCGAAGCGGATACGGTAGTACTCGCCGGTGCACCGGCTACCGGGGTGATCCCACGTGGAACGTATTAACGCAATATCTCTGTACCTCCGTTAGGCAGCTCAGGCGTGACCAGCGCGCGGCGGCTCGGCTCCATTTCGCAGAAACCGCGGTTGCGCCGTGGAAAAACGAACCGGATCCGCGCAGTAGATGCCGCGCGCGCGTCCGGTCTCTCGCGACTCTTATTGTATCTCCCCCCTCTCTTCCGCTCCACCCTCCCCTCCCCCGCCCATCCGATTGTAGCACGACGCGGTGCTGCTTCGACGATCGCTTCGACCGACCGTTAGCGCGTCTATGATTTACGATCGAATTCCTGCGACAAATGCGTGATATTTTGTGCGTAGTATAACATCGCGTGGAGGCCGCTATTACCGATATCCGGCTGTGATTTTTGTATCGAACGCGAAGCATCGTATATCGTGAATTTTTTTTTCCTCTCTTCTTCTTCTTCTTTCTTTTTTCTCCTTTACGAAATCTCACGATCTTTCGAATCGTATTTCCGTTACATGCACAAATGTAAACGCACGATTGCTGCGTGAACCAATTTCCCGGGGAATCGTGAGAGGTTTTAATGTCCCGGCTGCGTCGACGTCTGTAACTCTAATCGCGAGGCGCCGCGATTAATGGCCCGATAGAAATGCCGAAGGCGCAGTAACGATCTTTCAAACAATTCGTAGACATTTTGTTTACGCGTGTAATATAGATAGGCGGAATCTATCGCACGCAGAAGCGCACGTGGATTTTTAACGACGCCGAAGGTCGCTTAACCGTGAATAAGTAAATAGTGAATATTATTTGCCTGATAATGTAAATACGTGTAGCCGGTAATTTTCGAAGGTTCTTTACGTTTCTATAGTTACATCTTCTTACATGCATACTCTCGCAATAACTTTATTTGAGATGCAGATATTTTCGTTCGCACTCCTTCATGTATGACGAAATGTTAATTCACGATTAACCTTTAACTGGTCGCACCAATCAGGTTACATAGGTATGAACTTTCGAAATGTCGCACAATTTCATAAATTACCACTTCTTTATTGAGTCCACACACACACACACACACTCATTTTTAACATAAATAATTGTCACGATACATTTAAACTTCGATTTATCGAAGTATAAAACGCAACTTTTTTTATTAATACAAAGGAAGCGCAAACAAGGAAATAAAATATTTGTCGAACGCAGACGTCAGATTAATGACGTAAAAGCAGCTGAGCTAAAGATTAATGACGTAAATGATTGAGGCTATATATATTTTCGACGCATATTAAATCGTAGAACTGCGAAGAAAACTATCATTTCGCAATGCTGTTGAAATTTAAGTAGATATAAAAGTATAGAAGTATAGAAATTCAATAGCACGTTTTAATTATTAATCACCTATTCTATAAAACGTGATGTATGAGCAGAGGCACGAATTGCAAAATGCGTCGGTATCAAATAGTTAGCTTGACATCTTAGGAATGACTAACAGCTAACGCGTTTCTGTGCCAAAAGATCTTGATGACAGTCTTGAGCCTTTTGATCACTCGTCACGTTTTCACCAGACAGGTGTACATCTCCATTCGTAGTTGTTAATCGTAGTTTTTCCAAAGTTGAGTTATATAAATATATACACACGGAACGTCATTGTCGACGCCAATGGATGATCGCGCGGACGGACGAAGTTGAGCACCGCTGATCCGCGCATTTCATTGCGACGGAAGGTGGCGGAACTCTGGGGCTTCGATGGTGGGAAGTACTTTTTGCGTAGGCAAACATATACAACCTTTTTAAATTTCTGCATTAAATTTACATCTCAAATAATTTCGGAGGTATAAATTGAATTTATATAAATAAGCATGCGGAAATTTCCTACCGATAAAATCTTTATCGTTTTTTAATTGATAAATGAACGGAATAAAAGGTAAAGATAATTAGCAAAAACTGAAGGAATATTAATTATAAACCTTTATGCTTGGAGAGCAATATTAATCCAATGATTTTCGGATTTAAGTGTATTTAATACTTTTTATATTTCTCGATTTTCTAGATATTATCAGAGTAGAAAAAAAAGTATTAGAGGAAACTCCCCTTATGAGGCGCTTAATATGAGATACAACAATCTTTTTGCTAAACTAAAACTGTGTTTGTTTGTATTTTAGAAACATTAAATCAAGTTTTTTAATTGCAACACTGATATACTTTGCGTTTTACTATCGATTTCTCGGGGCATCTCATACTAGGAGCAATTTTTTGACTTTGCGATTTACTCACTTTTTACATTTTTTTAATTTAAAAAAAATAGAATTTGAATTAAATTTTATATAACGTTATCTTAAAAAAGATAACTTAATTAAATTCCCTTCAAAATGGCCTATTATTTTTTAAAATTCTGCCTATAGACTTTTAGCATTTATTCAAAATGAACTCGGTATCTCATAATAGGGGCCTTTCCTTTAAAAGTTTTTTTTCTACAAAATCTACAAAATATCCGATATAAATCTGAATTTCACGCGGTATTAATATTTCCATGTAAGACGCAACGAAATCTGCAAAATGGTGCCAATTGAGAGAGCTTTAGGGTGCTTTCTAGCAAGAGACACAAATGACACAGTAAAGCAGTGAATCATTACATCCTTGTTTGCCACTGTAAAGCTCACTTTAGACGATCTATAATTCGCGACCAAATTCAAGATAAAATTCTATTTATCATTTTATGTATCTACTTATACTTTTTCTAAATATAATATATTCTGATATACATTTTGTAAAAATATATATATATATTTCTGAATTTTATTTCTTCAAATGTTTTTTATGTTATATAACATGCAAAATCATAAATAGAATTCTATTCCGAATTTGGTCGCGAATTATGGATCGTCTAAAGTAGTAGTATCGTTTAAACAAGAATAAAATGATTACTGTGTCACACGGTATCTTTTGCTGGAAAGTACCATTAATTCTTTTATAGTTTCTCAGCGATAAAAAAAAACGGACGCGGCTAAGCACCGCTGGCTCCTCATGCATTTCACTGCGACAACGGGGATGGTGGAACTCTGCGGAACTCTGCGGAACGCTACGCCGTGGGAGTGCGTTGATTTCGCGGAAAGTCGTGAGTGCGTCGTGCGGTCGATCGACTGACCGGCCGGCTTGCCAGCCGGCCGGCCGGCCGGCTGGTCGGCCGGTACTATCTAGGGACGCACTACGGAAATATCCGACCAGCGGCCACGCATTCGAAATAATGGCCGCGTTTAACGGTGTCACTGGTCACCGGCACAGCACGGCACGGCACAGTACAGCACACAGTGAGCTGAGTGCAGTGCGGCGGGCGTGAGCCGATTGAGTAAGAGATCATGCGCGCGCGCGCACGCGAGTGAGTCCATACACACATTTCTCATGCGTGCGATCCAAAGATAGACATCACGGCACCAGCCGGCCGGCTGGTCGCCGCGCCGCGACCGAACGCCGAACCTGCGACTGGCCTCAATTATAATATATCCGCGCGCACGTCTACAATGATGCGAGACGTAAACAACATTCTGGAGAATGCATTGCGGACTTTGCGTCCGCCGGTGTGGCGTATAGATTATGACCTGGCGAATCTTGTATGCGTAAGATTAAGACATCGATAGGCAACACGGTGATAACTTGAATAATGTATTGCTTTATTAGTGCTTTATGACGTTGCACTTTCTCAGCATAACTCGACGAATGGTTTACGAAATCGCGTTTTAGAACTCGGTGTTTTACTTGTTACGGTGTAAAAGACTCGATGATTATTGAAAATGACACATCTCACGAGCTTTATAATGTGCTTGATTTATAACGTCTAATAACACACCGTAGGTCGGTTAGCCTCGAAAGCACTCGCATCTGGTACTTCGTTCCGTCATTGACCCAGTATTTGATACAATATATATATATATATATATATATACTGTAGAAATTGCCACACAAATATACAGGAGCATTACTAGCAATTGGACAGTATTACCGTGCATTATTAGTGGGAATTACTGACCGATATCCGAACATCACGAAATTAGCGTACAAATATTTGATCGACCCCGCGTCTTTGCTTAGCACCACGCATCTGGCATTCACGGACGTGCGTGACGTTTCTCCGTCGCTGATGTTTCTCTGTAAACCACCGCAATCGGACCGCATTATCTGCGCCGCACCGGGCTAACGCTTCCGGCAAATAACGCCGTCTTATCTCTCTGCCGGAGTGCGGCCCCCGGTTTTAATATCTCCTTGCTTTTCGCCGTGGCCTCGCTTATCCGCGGAAGCCGCCGACTTGTTCGATTCGTCGTCGCGTTCATTCGTGGCTCCACGTCCATTCAACAGCTGCCACAAGATGATATCCAACGTATAATTCATCGCTCCAGTTACTCTCGCCGCCGACGGCAGGTGGCCAATCTCTCTCTCTCTCTCTCTCTCGGATTCTAATTCTTTCTCTTGTCAAGGTTATCTCGAAGTAGGAAGTGGAAAATCCATCACGAAGGCTTTACCTTCGACTACGAGGATCGTCATTTCACATCACGGATCAGAAGGTTTTCACGGAAGGTCGGGTGAACGAATGTCCGGTTTAGATTACGAGACCGCTCGGTTAGCTTATAAGGAAGGAATATTTTTATTGTCGATCTCGAGAGAAAGTTTGCTCCCGGTCATATATGATATCTTTAATAAATTATCGATACTCCTCGGGCATTGACATACTTCTCGCTGAGCGTGGAAATGTATAATGAATTCGTAAAAACCTATACGATTGATGTGTTTTATTAGAAGGCGCATTATATCTTTGGTTTTATTAGAATAGATTTAACAGAATAGATTTACCGAATCAAAATCGTATTGGACGTATTATATTCTTGGTTTTACTAAAATAGTACTATATTCTTCTGATTTTTTGTTAAAATAAAATAGATTTTTACTGGAAATTCCAATTGGGAGCAAAAATTCAAATCGAGCGGGTTTAACGCCAAGTGCACGGTAAGAATGCGAGCTACAGCGTCGATCGTTTGAACGGCATCCGTGATTCGAGAGATTTCTCGGAGCTGTGCTGAATTATGTCATACGTGCTCGCATCACTTAGTTGGTAAATAGGTTACGCAAGATGGATCGCGGATATCTACTCGGTACGCTATTAACTAAGCCGGCATCGCCGGCCTGTGTACACACGTTGTTTGCGACTAACAGCTACTCTAAGCATATGATAAACAGACACGAGAGAGAAGTCTCTTCACGAGTGCACTGAAACTGCCCACGTTGTTGCATTATAGGCGTTACGCGTGCCTTGGCATTTACAGATCAGCTTTCTGAGTGACACTATAAGCGTCTCAGATGTAAAATTTGAATTGTGAGGTAAGAGTTTCTCATTTTCCTTCTTTGCTTGAATACAGAATAACTCGTCGATTTACTCACCTTTCAATTTTACGTTTGAGACACGACATATGCCATGTCAAGCGCTGCCTAGCTGTCAATTATTACATTCGGCGTTACCCACTTTTGCTATAAATATCTCGACACGATGCGCTCTTTCCGAAAAGAACTTCGCGTCTGGTAAATGTTAGGACGTTTATGACATCTAACGCAACTCTGATATTGCACTCTTCGACCCACGTTCTGTTATTCGTGTCGGCCATGCGTGTAAAGCCGCGCCCGCGATCTCTTTCTTTCTTTCTTTCTTTTTGTTGATATAATCTTGTTGCTGTGAGCTAAGCAGACTAAAAAGTTAATGAGCCCGACTTAGGCGCCTAAGGGGGATTCTGTCGCGAATTTAATTTCTAAAATTCTTTTTTTATTTTTTCTCGTCATCACGGTGCGACTCCGAAGGATTTCTTACAACATACCTGGCGGTCATTTCGCAGTACTCAAGTCTTGTTGAGATTAGCCCGCGAGCAATTGTTAAAATGTCTGCTCATAAAGATACTTTCTTTTTTCTTTTATTTATTAAACTACTAAAATGATCTTATTACCAGATTCAACTATTTTTACTCTTCGTTCATCATATATATATTGTGAAAAAAGTTTTAATAAATATTGAACAGTTCTAAGTAAATATTTGCTAAATGTAAACATATGTTTATTTGATGCAAAAACCATTGATTTGATTTAATTCTCATTTTTTATTTATTATAAGTAAATATTTATTTACTATAAGTAAATGTTTACTTAGTACTATTCAGAGAAATACGTATTAAGATTTAGTAAATTTTTTCAACGTAGATATATTTAAAACTATTATTAATTTGTGAAGTGAGTAAATAAATTAATTCTTTAGCAAAGCTTCTTGTAATATAAAGTAAGCAAGTTTGTTTGGCTTATTGTGGTATAAATTGTTATACTAAGTATCTTATTTACATTCAACGTTTTAATTTAAAGCAGAGCTCTTCTTTTTTAACGTGATCATGTTCACGGGTTAACGATCGCTTCAAAGAGAAACATCCCGAGAACTCGAGTGGCCGCAACGAGAGTCTTAAATGCCGTTCTGTCGCCGTTAAAAAGATCTCCTCCGTTGCAGCCAACATAAGTTTATGACGTAAGCGGAAGTTCATCCAGTCGAGACCGAGCGAGCGTCACCGATATTCCCGGAGAGGTTTAAACGATCCGCCGTAACTCATCCGCGATATGGATTCCGTAGTGCGTCGAGTATCGCGGCTAAATATCAAAACCTGTTTATTCCGGCACGAAGAAGCGATTTTTTTCTTTTTTTTTTCCTTTTTTTTTTTACCAAAAGACCAGGCAAGATAAGACAGGGTGACATAACGGTGCTTGGAGCCGCTGCGAGGTGGTGGTTCACCTTTCTCTCGGCGAGCTGACCCGCGAGCTCGAATTCGAGTTTGGAAACAACATGGCTGGCCGATCGTGCCGGCCGGCTTGGTTAATCGCTCGTAAACTCGATCGTAGGATATTGGCAATGCACAACACCGCCTTCTCTCCTCGACTTGCTGTCTTGCTGTCGACCGGCCAGCCGGCCAGCCGGCCAGCCGGCCGGCCGGCCGACCGGCCTGCCTCAAGTCTTTCTCTTCCCCTTTCTCGCCGCGATCCGCGGACACCACTGCATCACCACCGTCGTCGTTGGTGTCTGTGTGTCGCAATCGTTAGCACATACCCGGGCGTAATCACCTTGGAACGGCTTCGTTGACGGTCGCGGCGGTGCAATGCATATGCAGCACGCGTTTGCAAAATTCGTCGCGACGTTGAAACGTATTCAACGTGGCGGCCCCTCTCAAATGGGTTGCACATCGTTGCGGTCGCGAAGGAGTCGGCGAGCTGGAATTGCGAAATGGAACGTGCGCGTGACGGTATGCCTCCCCCCGGCGTCGTCGTCGCCGTTCTGGAATTTCATCGGACGAAATAATCGCTGCTGACTCGCCCACGCGTGGCGGAATAAGTGCACGCTCGTATCGAAACGTGTTATGACTGCTCGTTGCTCGCGAGCGAAAACTTCATCAACCGCGGTGGCGAAAGTTCTTTAGCTCACTTAATCCGGACCGCGACGCTTTCCCGAAATCGTTGACTGATCCAGAAGTTTGTCGAGGGGGAGGACCATTGGCGCCGGAAGACATTTTTAAGATCAAAAATGAAAAGATACAATGTTAAATTATTATTTAAATTATTACATTGAAAAAGTTTAAATGTATAGTTTAAATGTATAGTTCAGAAAATGTTACATTTAAAATTATATTATAACACAAAAAATATACAATAATATAATGGAATTTATATTTTTTTATACTTAGGAGTTTCTTAAATTAAAATGTTTTTGGAATATCAAAATTGTGATTAACTATTTTAGAAATATATATAGCAATTTGCTATAAATTAAAAAAATATGTATTCCCTTCCCGTGGATGATTCGCGAGTGTCCGAAATATTATAATTCAATGTAATTGTAATAATTTAATGAATTTATTACGTAATTAAACATAAGACAATTGGATTCTTACATTTCCAGATTGAGTCTGAAATGATAAGTGATAAAACTTGGCATCATGTAAAGTGTAATCATAAATATTATCGATAACAGCTACGATATCGATTATAGGAAATGAAATATTATGGCGTATCTAAGCTTTTTTATTAGTACTTATGTTTGAAAAATTACTTTTCAGTACTCATAAAGTTTCGTAAAAACAAATTATAAGAATAAAAATGTGTGAAATTTATTTAATGTTTTATCTATTTATAATTATTATACGTATAATATAAATGCAAAAAGAATATACGTATAGATTACCTATAAATTATCATATTGTGTGATTAATTTGTGAGATAAAGTGAGCTATCCAGTCCGGCAGCGCAATTGTAAAATAAATCTTAAAAAATTCTTATAAAATAAACTCATATATTATAAAACATTATAATGTAAAGATCTTAAAAAAAAAAGCAAGAATTAGAATATTCCAGACTTTATACACTGAGCAAAACGATTGAAAATGGACGATCCAGAAAATTCTGGTTTTTTTTTATTGACTAGAATTCCTTTTTTTTATTGACTAGTATAGATTTAACTAGCGGATTTAACGTGGAAAAATCTAATTCTTAATTTTCAATTGAAATTTCAATTAATCCAACCAGACATTTTCCTCAGTGTGATATTAACAATAATAATTTATCGTGACCTTATCGTGCTTATTCGAGGAATTTCTATTATCCGTGTCCGAAGGGAGTCGCATTCCTAACGTTTTAAGAAAACTCACGTATGACAAGATCTTCACGCAATGTCGAGATGCTAAAGATGATGTTTTACTTTACATCGAGCCAATGTAAACCTTATCTTTAATGTTTTTAAATTTATGTCTGCCTTTATACACAATGAACTCAGCTGATCGTGCCCTGAAAGGCATGAACGTTTCGCGCGCCTCCCCACCCGGCGATAACTCGCTCGTAAACGAAGCCTCGGTGACGTAACGATGCAGTACGCGTCGTAAATTATGATCGATAATGTAACCTTGTGCGTGTGGAGGTAACGCATGGACATACGGAAAGGGAAGTTAAGAAGGAGGGAGATGAACGATGTTCCTCGCGCGGCTTCCGCGGAGTTGCCTGTCGATCTCTCACGATCATTATTATTCCTTCCACTTAGCCGGCAAGGAAATCATCTTGCTGTGCAACTTTTAACGTACGTTTTTTTTTCCATCTCCGATCAGATTACGATTAGCAAGAAGCTAATCGAGATGCATGCAGCGAGGTAAGCACTGTAAAGTGCGAAATTAATTGTTGTCTGTATTCGCTACTCTCCTTTTTTTTTTCCTATTTTTCTACCGTGCGATAAGTCGCATTTGAGTATACAGAAACGGTTTTCGGTCGCTGATGCATGGCAATCGTAGACGGAGGAAATAAACAACGTGCGATGTCTACTTCGTCGTCATCGTCGTCGTCGTCGTCGTCGACTGCAAATTATACGATTGATCGCTCAAGGGTAACACTTATCGATTTTCCGAGTGCTAGCTTTCATTCCGGTCGACAAGCATGGCGGATCATAGTTTTCAGTACTTTAAAGCCAACCTTTGATACTCGCATGCGCGATAGATTTTATGGGAATATAGATTTCCTCTGAGAGAATTCGCCACGCGTGCGATGAAGCACGCGGGTGAGTCTCGGACGCGACGTACTTTAGGTCGTACAGAAAAACGATTTTCGCGACGCCGTGCCATTCGTGTTGTTCTCTCGCCGGATGTCGGGAGAAAACAAAACGTTGCATAAAAAACTTTGCCGACAACTCCGTTCGACATTTCCGCGACGCGACGTCGGCAATGGACGTGCGCCGCGTTACGCCGCATGGAGCACGAGGACGTGAGGAAAAGTGGCGCGTACTCGCTACATCGAGGAGAGAAAAGCGAGGTCGGGCCTTTCTCAGAAAAGTGGGTCGAGAAGGTATCCGATTGTACACAACGCGCCGCGCGCATTCCGATCATCCGCTGGGGGACGCTCATGGGAGAGGCGTCGTTGACGTCCTTGTCTAAAAACGCGCGCGTGTTAGACCGCTTTCACACGTCACGGTTTTTCGCCAGTGCTAATAAATCGTACACGAAGAATTTAACCTTTTCGGTGACGGCGACACGTTACGTTGTGTTGAAACGCCGCGCGCCCGCAATTGGCCGAGGCCTCGATCCGCTAATGTGTCAAGAACAGCTGACAGAACGTGGTTAACGTCAGATTTCACGCTGTCATGT
Source organism: Acromyrmex echinatior (assembly GCF_000204515.1). Next base: position 583,886 of record NW_011627124.1, on the reverse strand, counting down.
ACGGCATAGGGGGGTATATCCTAGACCTAGTGAGCCACCTTTTGTATAGAGAAAAAAAAGATTATTCTTAGATCAACCATAATATACTCGTATATGAGCAAAAATATTGTAACGTTACTTTAAAGATTTTTCATTCTTCATTTGATTAAATTCATGTTAATGTTTATTATTTTGCACTCAATTCAGGACTTGCTCAATTATAAATCTTACATCAATACAGATTCGAATCAAGGCTAAAATCTTTGAAATTACAATTTTCGATTATGTATGAGCATATTATGATTGATTTCCTAATATTTTTTTTTGCGCATACAGCCTTTTTGCGCATTTTAGAATAGACGTTTCTGCGACGAAAATCCTAAGGAGACTGTTGCTTTATAAGCCTTTAATTTTTAACATCAGATATCTTTCATTAATATCTAATATGTAAATAATTCTTAAATTGAATTGATCCTTGAAATAAATTGATTAATATTGAATTAAAATTAAATAAATAATGAAACTGGACGATATTCATAGTCCATCTTATTTTAAGACCGTCTCAATAATATTTTAAGATGCTAATACAGTTCTCTGATTGGTTCATAACATTTTAAGACTGCACTTAAGACGCTCTTAAATATTAAAACTGACTATGAATACCAGAATTTTATTATCGATTGCTAATTTGAACCGATTGTTTCGATACACTGAAAAAATGATTAAATCAACAAAACATTTTCATGAGAATAAATGGAACTTCTGTTTATCATAATCAGAAATCCTGTTTGATTTCATCAAAATGCTATTTTTATTGAACTTTGTTCGTTTAATCAGAACATTGTTCTCAGTGTATTTTCGTTCGAAAAAGATCAACTCGAAAGAAATAAAAAAACTAAAATATTATTTTCCCTTTAAACGCGGATAATACGTAAAAGAAATTGGAATGTCATAAATAAATTATATGAGAAACTATATAAATTGGGATTGCTTGGGGCCAACAATTGCGAATTTCCGCGACGTGCGAAAGAGTCTTTAGCTCGCGTTGTTAGCGTGCTGTCAACAATCATGAGGGAAAACAAGGAGCGAGATTTCACTGCTGCCTCACACGAATCCCGGTTTCCCCGACGTCGTTGTCGTCGTCGTTCTTATCGGTTTCGTTCTGGTACTGAACTCGAGCCGGATTTATTTTATTAACCATGAGTGTGTTCGTGTCTCAGCGATGTGGGACGTACGAGCGAGCGAGCGAGCGACCGCCGGCCTTCCGCATTTCATCGATTAAGTGATTTTATGTGGATGCGCGTTGCGCAGCATCGCGAGGAGATTGTAGGCCGAGAAAATAGAAGAATAGTTCGAGATTCACGCGGCGAGGGATCACGTTTGCGTGCGGTGTTTTCTTCTTATTATCTGACGCTTATTGCGCATCGGCGATTTGACCGAGTTGAGTTCTGCGCACACAGAAAAATATGCTTTTATTGCTTAAGAAAAGTGATTACTCAATTTACTTTCTTCTTTTAAGTAACGGTTATCTTTAACAAAGAATATTTTCTTCGTAATAATCTTAAGATATACTTATTATACAATTTTATAAGATTTATTATTGTATACTGGAGGCAAGAATTTATTTTCCTCCGTAAGATATTATAAAATTGAATCGATGAGCCAACTTTTAACAAATTGTATTTATTTATTTTAATTTAATAATCTTAATTGCAGTATTTTAAATATATTATTAGGTGTTGGAATTAATTCGTAGCGTTTTTTAATGAAAGAATGTTATTTATTTCACATGAGCATTAAAAAATACATTAATGAAAGTACTTCCCATCACTTGTAAAACGCTACGAATTAATTCCAACACCTAATAATATTCAGAATATAATTTGATTAAATTTGATGCTTGTGATGAACTTATGATAAATTTGCGGATAGATGAGCTTTGGAAATCTACTTGAAAGTAATTATTACTTGCGTGCAGTGTATGTTTTTTTTTGTGTACCGAGAGTTGTTTGCCTCACGGAAGGAGATGCGGTTCTCTCAGCTATCCGTGTGCTGAAGCGTAAACACCATCACGACTGGTGCTTATTATTGTCGTTTTTATTGGAATCGAATGGGCAGCCTTACTGGGACTGGTACAGATTTGTTGTGCGATCGGGATAGAACGCACGAATCAAAATCGCGTAAAAATCAAATCTGGATACGTAGATCTTCCTAGTAGCCGTTTATGTGCTTTGTCGTCGCGCATAGCAACGACGGTTACAAAGAAGCGAGGTGAAAACTACCATTTTCATGGTGTTATATCACGTACGCGAGTCATGCATTGACGTTGATCACGAAATATTGCTTCGGCTACGCTACAGTTAAAAAAAAAAAGAAGAAAAGCGAACACGGCTCGGTAGTTTCAGAACGTTTTGGATGTATATATGTACATGGTAATGCCTCTACTAAATTCACAGAGTTCCATAAAAATGACGTAGGAAGTAGGAAGTTCCATAATTATTACTTCGCTATATTTTCTCGTAATATACTACGCGATCCACTGCTGACATCGATATCATTATCGTTTTCGCTTCTTATAGCTACACTTCGTTAACTTGCGAATATAAATGCGCGTGTATATTGTATGTACGTATACATAGAATCATGAGCGGAATCGTGAGCGTCCCGTGTTCATTGAAATGGGCATCATGTATGTGTGTGGTAGTTATTTATTTTAATGCACTCTTTAGTTACTTCGTTGCGGAATTAAGATTGCTGCGATCCATCGTCGCGATGTGTATCGAGCCCTTTTATACGCGATTTTATTTATATATTCATCGATAAAACAAAACATCTCACACTTTCTATCTCTTCCTTTCTTTTTCTTACCTACACGAGCTATCGTACGGACGTTAAACGCGTTCATTCATCGTGTTCCGCGTGGTCGCTCTAATATAGAATGTTGTCTATGTTCACTTTTTCGATAGCTATTACTATTTCAACGAAGCTGTGTCGATAAATTTCCGGAACGTTTTAACATCTCGGTTTTCTTAAGAAAACTACTTTAATAGTTGGATTTTTCGGTAGAGAGTAAATTAAATATTTTAATTGAGTTCTTCACTCTGTCGTCTCTATCGATGTGAACGCTTCAATTCTGTAACGTTTAATGACAACAGAAGTCAATAGTGTTGGTATCGTTATATTGTGCAGATATTATACGAGAAAAAAGCTGTGCATTGATAATGTGACACCAAACAGTCATTAAAGCTCGGTTTTTTATTTTTGGTATTAACTTTTGTGATTTATATCTCGCTTAAAATTTGATAATATATAAGAATTGTATTTTTTAGCTATAATTAATCACTAAACTGATGGTTTTATAGTGGGAACTTTAATTAAAAATTCCACTACAAAATCATTAGTTTATTAGGTTATAACTATAGTTAGAAAAATACAAATTTTTATGTTATCATTAAAGGTTAAGTTTAATAATCTTAATTAAGTTTAATAAAGTATATTTCAAAATTACGTTTATATAGAGTATTGTTTAAGATTACAAATTTTCTTCATGTAAACAATATGAGCAACGTAAAAATGTGTGATTTATTGTGAATTGAATAATACAATATAGAAAGAAATAATTAAGTTTTATGATAATATGTCTGACTTTTTGATATTGATTACTAAAAATGTATAAACGATAAGTTTTAATGCAATCTGGTATCAAACGACAAAAAACATAAGCTTCATAAAACAATTTACATTGTATATAATTACATATAATTTTATTTTAAAGTAAACTGTGTAAAGTAAACACACAACCCTAACTACAAGTTAACCAGGAAAACCAGTCTGAGAGAGAGAGAGAGAGAGATATCGGGATATTATTCCGATAGTATTTTCGATATCACTAAGCTAATATCACTTTCGTTGCATTTCTTCGTGTCGATTAATCCGAATTGGATCGAGGAGCCGGAATAATACAAGAATTAAAGAATTCCGGTAAGGAGGACAACGCGTAGAGAGAGAGAGACGCTGTGGAGGGGGAGGAGGAAGAGAAGGAACGAAAACAAACTTTCGCTGCGTACGACGCTGGGAGCTCCAGCGTGGGTTTACGCGAGTAAAGGCGCGTGTATATATCTATACATATATGTATATAAAGAGAGAGACTCAACGACGAGGATCGCGTCGCGGCGTGGCGGTGCGGCGAGAGAGACGCGAGAGACGAGAGGGATCACGAGGGGGATTTAAAAGGGGGCCAGGAGAGGGGCGAAAGGCGGCCACGACGTACGTACTCTGTAACAGAAGAGGAGCGTGTGCCAGCCCGCTGTCGTAGCGCGTGGTATTTTACGCAACGTCGGCTGTGATATAACGGCGAAGTATAGAGCTTCGCCCTTTCCCTCCCCCCCTCTCGCCCCGTCTTCTCCTTCCCGCCCCTCTCCCTCCCGCTGTCTGCGCTTCACTACGTTCATACGCGTGAGACGTACGCGCGACGTGCGTCGAAACGTGAAGGCGCGCTAAAAACGCTCGGCCGTATGGTATTAATGCATATGCGACGTAACGAGAACGTCAAGTCGTTCGCACGTCTGAATCGTTAACGGTAAACATTGACCGACACGCACCCTTATCGTTCTCCTTCTACGTCAAAATCGATTTGTTTTCGTTTTGCAAGCGAACGAACTGTACGGCTCAGGAAACGGTTCGCGCCGCAAGAAGGTGACGTCGACGATTGCGTACGAGGTACTAATAACGTTCGGCTCGAACGGAAGATAACATGATACGTGGATGAATTCGACGATACGAGAAGGAACGCGTTCATCGCGCATACATACATTGATCGCGAAACGTACACCGCGCGCTCACTTTTCACGACACGTGTTGCTATGGATAAAGTTTCAAATGTGTGACTAATAACAATGACAAAGTTTTGCATACGTTATATATACGCTCGACAATCCCTTCGATAGCTTGCATAGATTGGATACGATTGTGATACTCGATGCTATTGTAAAAAAGAAAAGAAAAAGAAAGAAGAAAGAACATCGATACTCTGATGACTCCCGGCGCCACATCAACGTGTACCATTCGTTCATAAAGTTCTCAATTCCCAGGCATCGCTCGATGGGGCATCGTGCCGGTAATCTCCGCTCGATACGACCGCGCGAGTGGCCGCTTTGCATTTTGCGGCTCTACCGCGTGCCATTTCGCCCCGACAATGAGCCGGCTATAATAGCGGTTACGTCGGAGCTCCGAGCATGGCGAGGCTGAGACTCTATATACTCTCTATAGTGCAGGCGCGCTCGCGCGAGACTCATGGCAATGGGTGTGGGTCGCGTTTACCCGGTTTCGCTGGACCCGGCCGAACCCAATGACCTAAATGATACGGCGAAGCGGGTCGCCTCACCACCACCGTCGCCGCCGTCGCCGCCGCCGTCGCCGTCGCCGTCACCGTCGCCGTCGCCGTCGTACGCGCCGACAATGAGCAAACGTAGCGTATCTCGCGCAGCGCCGCCCGCCGCAGCCTAGATTTTCACTTTCGCGCGGGAGTTGACACTCTCGTCTCGCGATAACGAAGTGTATCGAGAGAGGGACCGGCGTACCGGATAAACCGAGGCCGCGGCATGGCACATAGATCGCTGGCAAGTTAAGGAACTGGTTCCGCCGGCTGACAAGAGATAACAGGTATATCGCTCCCGCTCGCACACAGTTTGTGTTGCCACACCGCCAAGTCTGTGTACCGCGGTGATATTGGAGAAAAAAAATAGACGATCACGTGGAGTCGCGTATATGTACCCTATGTGGAACAATGTATGCGGTCATTCCTCGAAAACGTGGCGTATCCGCGCCTAGTATCGTTCATTCGACAGTCGTTCTCATTTTAGTAGAACACATATCTTCATTAGTTTCTATTTTCGTTAATTCAAAGACAACAAGAAAATTAAAATGATATCAGTTTAACGTCATATCGACCGAATAATGACGAAAAAAAAAAAATGATTATATTCGGTTCATAATTATACGTCAAATTGATATTATTTTAACTTTCTTATTGGGTAATCTTTTACGAAAGTATGTTTGTTGTTTTTTCATATCACCGAACTGTACCGAACTTACAAAGAAAAGAAATGAAAAAAATGTCTCCATGCACACGCATATGGTAACGCATGTGCAACGTCGAAGGGGCGTCACTCGTGACTCACATAGATACATCCGGTGCATCCGGTAGCTCAGAGGATGAAATGCGTCCGTATAATTGGCACAGCGATTACAAACACCGTCGACGGCATGATCGAGCCGTTGCGTCACTGCGAGACCAATAAAGCGGCGCGATACAAACGAGGCTCTCGGTAGCCCAGATTTTCACTTTCGCGCGCGCGGGTGAACGTTGACACCCTCGGCGTCCTTCGATAGATATAGAACCGCATCGAGCTGCATTCACCCAGAAACTCGTCCCAGAAGCATGCCGCGCGATGCGGGAGAGAAACGTAATAATTACGTCGGCGATAAACGTTTCTTAATGTCGCGAATGTCGTACGCGTGTCGTTCGCCCTGTGATTAAAAGCACCGCCGATAATTGTTCGACTATTACGTTATTATGCGGGGGTAATAAATTACCCTTGACAATTTTGCGATATGCTGTAACGTTACTTTTTGTAAACGCGAGTGGGACAAAACGGGTATTCCGCCTCCATCGAGGGCGGCCTTCGATAACAACTGTCCTCCTCATTAATTTCGTAATCGTTGCGGTTGACAACGTCAACGTGGAAAAAAAGGGAGAGAGAGAGAGAGAGAGTTGTACCATGGCAGTACCACAGTCTCGGGTACCTTTATCCTTAGATTATCGCGAACCGCATTTTCCTGTTTTTACAGAAAGCACGAACAACCTTATTTGTCCCCCTCAATTACATTTTTGAAGCAGTAAATCTTAAGACAGTGAAGAGAGAGATAAAACATTTATTACTGTTTTGGAACAAGCCCTCTAAGAACGTACAAAAAGAATAAACAATAATTTAAGAGTGAAAAACGCAAAATAAGAAAATTAGCAAGTACGGATAAGAATAAAATGTACAGACAAGTAGCGTAAACATTTGAATGAAATAAAATAAAATATAATATAATATAATATTATATAATATAATGTAGTAGAATATAATAGGTAAGACAGTGGAGAAATTTAAAGAAAAACGAAAATAGCAGTTAATATAGAATAAAAAGCGGCAAGTAAATTGTTCGCAAACACAGAAGAGAAAGGGAGAGAGAGAGAGAGAGAGAGAGAGAGAGAGAGAACATAATAAAATTTATCGCGAGACAATCATCCGTCTTGTTCAAGCTTTTGAAAGTCGCTCTTATTGTTAAACGCGGAAACGCGCGTCGCGTTTCCTACGAATCGCAAAACTAGATTGAGGCAAAACGAGTCCATGGAACAGCGTTCAAGTTGCGTGCGGACTTTCCAGAAGATTACTAACTGCGTAATGACTTGTAATGATGCGTGGGAAAGCCCGTTACGTTCGGGATCGCCATTGAAACATCGTCGCGCTCTTACTCCGCGAGTAACTACGAATAGTCACACCGCAGGGTAAGAGGGAAGGACGGGGGGAGGGGGAGAGGGGGGGGGAGGAATAGAAGGAAGAGAGGACTTCTCTTTCTCCGCTGTGCCGCACGTGGACGCCACCCGTTGCACCATCGCATCGCGCTGTTGCGGACTACCCGGACTACCGTTATCGCCGCGATGTGACCTGCTTTTTGGACGCCCGCTTTTCTCCTCGTTCCACCACCTTCCTTCCTCCTTTCCCGTTCGCTCAACGTAACCGCGGCAACGCCCGGACGGAGTTAGACGAAAACGAAGAAGGGAAGTTCACTGGGAAGGACACGGTCAATTATCAAAATTGAGGGAAACGAAAAAGCGTCCGCGTCCTAGAAAATCACTCGGTCGTGGTGGACCTGAATGCGGAAATCTCTTATTGCGTATGAAAGATACGCAATACGCGTGGGTACTTCTTTGTTTTTTTTTAGCCGTGGAGTATCACGTATTCGTTGCCGAGGTCCTATCACGGCTTCTTATCTCAATATCGTAAGATCTAAGACGACTTAAATATTCGGAAACAGCGGCGGAGCGAGAAATTACAGACGTCGTGAATACATTTGAATAGCGGCGTATTTGATTATCGGCTAACGGAGAAGGTCGCAGCCGTGTTATGTAACGTCACGCGTCTCGTGTGACCGTACGATATATAAATTAAATTATTGTAAAAAATAAAAGCGAGTGTGTGCGAGACGCGTGTCGCGGTCGTCGCGATGGCTTCCCGATAGAGCGTTGTTCTAGCGGGGCGACCGTGACGGTTTCCGCGATGCACGAATGCGATGACGTGACGCGCGCTCGCGTAATAAATGAGCGCAGGTGAGCCGATGACGACAAGTGCGTTAATGTCGTGGAATGAGGAATTATCAGCCGTGCGTCCGATCGACCAATTATCGTTGCGTTTCACCTTGAACGAGACTATAAAGCGAACATCGTCGTCATAGAAAAATCTCCGCTCACGTCACGCTGATAGCGCGTAAATTTTTTTAGATAATATTTGTACCGGATATTCTTGTTACAAAATATAATACATAATATATTATTTAAAAAGTACATTAATAATTTACTTTTTGTCCGTAGTCTGATGAAAGCTTTTTTTTTTTCGTCAGAATTTTTGTCCAGTTTTAATCGCATTAAAATTAATTGTAATTAGTTCAGTCAGTTATTGCCGCCATACACGTTCCGTATTATGGCTTTACGATTGTATTAATATTTACATTAATTTTCTGCGATGCAATTAATTGTGAATAACGTCAATAGGGGAAGATATCGAAATCGTAAATATATGCTTTTTACTGGCAGCTTAATCGGATCAATTGAAAAGAGCTTATTGCATAATCGCTCGTTTTTTCGTCGTACATTTTTTTTTATCGGGAAAAACGTCACTAGTGCTTTTTGTTAATCGGTTTTTGCTTATGTACGCTCGCGCATATCTCTTACAACCAGCTGGCAATCGCTCGTTGCTTGTTTCTTATTCAGCAACAGCGCGGTTGGGAAAGAGGGGGAGGGGAGGAGGGGGATTCGCGGATTGAGCAGCTGTGTGACGTCATCGGTAGTAGCGCGACACAGTGACACCGATCGCCGCGTCGGGAAGAAGCGAGCCGGCCGGTTGCCGTCCGGACGATTCCCGTTTTCGTTCGTTGTAATTGTCATTGGTAAAGAATAATGACGTAGGAACACGCGGAACCTCAGACTTTCACTTCTCCGAGCACATCCGCTCTCCGCGAATCCTTTTCTAGAGATGGTCGCTCTCGCAACAGCGAGATAAGTTGCGAAGATACAGAGAGTCTCGTCAGCCTGTTTATGAAATCATCGTGGTCAACGGTTGGAAAACAGCCGTCAGAAATGGCAAAACACTCTAAAGTTGCCATAAACAAATCTGTTGCATTAATAACAGACGCATAAACGTGACGTTGATAAAAATGATGAGGAAAATATCGCGAGATCAGTATCTTTGTATGTGTCAGTTGAAAATTAATCAATTTGACGAGAATGTATGATGTACGTTGCTTAATATACCTGCCACGAAATGCTAAATAATGATAAGAAACTGATTACGGGTAGTATAATATTTAAGAATACTTGGTGATTAAGTATCTTTAATTAATTTTTCATAAAATTTTTATTTCATATCTTAATTCTTTATTATTATATTATTCATTGACAGAAATTAATATATTCCGTTTTTATTTAAATGTTATACATCGCCAGCACAAAATAAAATTTCGGACACAAAAGCATCAGAACGCTAATATTTCATCTGATTAATACTCTCGCAAGAAAATCCAATGTTATATACATACAATATATTATATATTATCTTCCTTTGTTCGTTTCGAGAACATATTAACAGGTGATTTGCCACGAGCGACTTATACTCAACGAAGCATCGATCAAACGCATGCCTTATCGCCTTGAGAGATAAGATGTCGCGAATACGAAGATGTCACGAGTTTCACTGTATGACAATAACAAAGTTGAAAAAAATATATCAGCAAGAAATTGTATTTTTGTACTCGGCACACAAATTCCATTTTTCATTTAACGTTTTTATTAATTCACACTTATTTTTTCTTCTTTTTGAAAAAAATTAATTTAAATCTATATTATAATTAATTAAAAAATAAAGTAGATTAAAAAGCTATCTTCTAAATAAATATCAAAAGTATAGATAATTTTTAATAAAACAACTCACACATAGCAACCCGCATTTACGTATTAAACGTATTACGTAGTGACGTAGTAATAAGCTAAATTATAATATAAATATATAAATATAAAATATTACTACGTTGATGAATATCTTGAACATTCTTTTTATCTTTTAACACTGATCAATAGAATATGTTCCGAGTACCTGCATTCTTAACCTATACTGCAAACTATTGTATTTTCATTCTCGATGGCTGAGTCCGCACGTTTAGATATCCTTTGTTCAGATCTTATCTCGTGTAGGATAATCGATCTTGGCGCGAGACATTGCACCATGGCATTGACACGTTATCAGAATTCCTCGCGTATGCGAGTCTAATTGGCGACCTGGCACAAAAGATAACGAACCCCATATCGTCATCCTTGAGACAGAAGTTCTTGAAATAAAAAAAAAATGTATTGAAAATCTTTTTTTCTTTTACGTCTCTTTCCATCGCCAAGAGAAACGGAAATTGAAATTGCTACTTTGGTGCCGCTGATGAACGGTGAGTTTAAAAATAACTCTGCCAGGTAATTGCCCTGCGAGAACAGCGGTATAACGAGAGACATATGAGACTTCAATGTCAGGCTGTTACGCCACTGCACTGGGTTGCACAGATAAGAGAGCTCCTATTCTCGTGGGGCAGGAAAGGCACTTCGAGGAGGGAGGAAAAAAAAATGAACGGACGCCGCGAGCGGTGAAACATCTGTTTACGTAGTGTGTTGAGCAAGCAAGGTACTTTATCGATTTGTCAGATACAAATCTCGCGGTGTACGCAGCGGGTAAACAGGAATGACGTTAACGCCGAGTATCTTGTTGCCGTCCGCGGCTTCTTATTTTGCTTACGTCGAGAATCGGCGCTTCCAAGCGCGCGTATTACGTACGTGATACTCGTTTAATCGATTGCATCCTCTCTCGCGAATTGACTGCTCTATCACTGCGGTTATGATACATCGATGAAATGAGTTTTCATGCATTAGGCAGGATGGCTTTTCAACGCGAATTGTTAGGATCGATGAAGGCACAAGTATATTGTTGTAGATATATCGAATAATATAAACTGACAATTATTATCGATTTATCTTCTCATAGACACGAAGATTTGAATGATTTTTCTTGCAAGTATTTTATATGTAACGCGATAGTCTTACAAATTGTCCGTTGGAATATTTAAGACGCGCTTTTTTGTTATCAAACTGTGCCTTATCTTTCACATTTTAAGTTGTATAAATGTTTAGATTTTATGGGAATGACTGACTGAGCGAATATAAACTTGAAATAGTTCGAATGGCTATCGAGTCAAAGTCCTGATATTATCACACTTGAGCAATAAAGTAGAATTTATCGGGTAAATATTGTTTTCCGAATACAATACAAATTGAATAATGCGTGTATTTATTAGCTTTAAGAAAGAGATAAAGAATTCGTTCTTCTTATTGTTAGAAGGAATATGTAATTGTCATCGCGTACACAATACGCTATATACCTGATAAATCGTAAATAGATTTTTTTTTTTAATTTTCTACGATCGATTTCTGTCGTGAGCAGAATATCGCTATAACATGTTAAAGTATATCACTGCTAGCATCAATATGGAGCCGGTGTTTTATATTCAAGAGTTTTTAATTATTCTGGTGAAATTTCCGAATATCGATTGAATCTGCGAGCACTATAAATCATTTGATGAAAGCTAACTATAACCGATCATTATAAATATGGAAAAAAACTTCGTGAAAATTGATATCTAATTTTTTTCTAAACTTTCTTAATAATACAGCTTAATTATCAGTCGTTACTACATTTAGTCCAAATTCTAAGTAAATTTTAATTGTTTTTTAATTGCGAGTGAAAAATGTTATCATTGTTCGTCGAAATCGGTGAGTCATTTTCCGCGAATAGTATGAATATTCGACAATGTCTGCAAAGGACAGACAGTCCTTATTGGAAATAATAATGAATCATCGCATTTTGTATACATATATTACAGCTTAGAAAAGTATACTTGATTACTAATTAAATTTGCATAACTAAATCTTTATGATTAAAATTCGATATTCTTATTCATCATTCTTGAATTGTAACAATGATTTCTTGAAAGATTTCATTCTCAACATCAACATATTCTGCTAAATTATTTCCCATAATTAAGTTTTTATACTTAAAAAAATTATTAAAAGATTTGTAATTAAAATACAGTTAAAATATACATATAATAATATAGTTAAATCAATTATAATTCAAGAAAGAGCCAACGCTAGTTATTATTTTATTGTTGCGATCAATCTTTATATAATTCTTATATAAAATTACAAAATAAATCTTTCAACCTTCAAAAAAATCATCTTGAATATTTAAAATTGCAATTAAATTAAATTATAACTTAAAAACTCTAAAAGTAACGTCTAACAATTATTCGTCGTTATTTGAAAGTGATTAAAAATACATTTAACAGTAGCATGTGAATTCGTTGCCATGATTGCAAAGATTTCACTCTAATATAATTAAATCTCGATAGAAAGAATCGTGTCAGTATCGAGATTTCCTCTCCTCTATCGTTAACAACATTGTGCTTGCCACATAAGTAGTAGCGCGAGAAAGAACAGCCAGCCGGTGGCTTCTCTCTCTCTCTCTCTCTCTCTCTCTCTCGAGGAATCCTTGATGCAACCTCGTAACAGAGCTCCCCGGCTTTGTCCTTTCCCGTGATTGGTAGAATCGCCGGCCGGCTGTTCCTAGATTCTCGCGCGGCCGCTTTCCTAGGCGCTCGTTACTCACGTTCAGGTGCAGCCTGCACGTGGAAACCCGATTACGCAGTTACGCCATGAAGTGGGAATAAAAGCGACGCGGCGCGGCATGCCGCAGCACGACGATGAGGATTGAGCCTCGATCCCTCGATGGAACAAAGAAATCCTTGAGATAGTCGCGCGTTCGCGCGACGGAGATAGTGGGTTTCGACATGATTCGCGTTGTTCGTGTCCCCCTTAGATAAGCCGCCAGCGTGGACGGCAAGCCGTCGATTAGATGCAATTATCTCTCTCTCTCTCTCTCTCTCTCTCTCTCTCTCTCTTTCTCTCTCATTCGATCGCGGCGAGATTTGATTATTTTCACCAAGAGAACTTGTTGCGTATTATAATGCGATTCTCCGCGTCAGACAGAGTTAGTCACGACGAGTTGTTGACGTGGTGATTATCGCGGAAAGTTTCGGTCCCGCTTTTATTAGAGAAACTCAATAAATGATCGTATACATCATATATATTACGAATAAGTAATATTGCGCGGAGGTCTATGGAGATATTTTCCCGTATAATATTATATGTGATAGAGGAAATTCGAGGAATACAGGCGGTGCGAAAATAACACTTATTTGACCTACGTGCTCCGCGAATTATGACGTAAAGCGCGCGCGTCTCATTCGCGTATCATCTTGATCTCAAAATACGCCGTCGAGAATTCTTGAAAGTCAGCGCGATAGCTGCAATTAATGGCTTTCACGTTTATTCCGCTGTGGAATTGGCTCGGCGTGAAAAATCTTAAGAACACGGAAATTCATCTGTCAACCGACGCGGGATAACGTCTACATTATGTCTGCAGATAAGATGTTTTTGACGATCGAGACACGATGATGAGTTCTACGTGTCGCGATTGTGACATCTGAGACTATTTGATTATCGGCGAATAAAATTTATATTTAAACGTCGAATGAATTTCAACCGAGATATTATCTACTTGTGAAGTAAAAATAATTTCAGAATTACATAAATTAAAATATCTCGAGATTGCGACTGGTTTCTTCCGTACTTGGCTAGCCTTATCTTCTTGTCTACATTATTATATAATCGGTAAACGGTAAAAGTACAAAAAAGGATCGTTATCTATTACATAATTTTATCTAGCAATTTCATACTCGTTAGAAATTCTTTGTCTGTTTTCACGTATTTTGCAATGTGCCCTGTAACATGTATTACAGTGTAATGCCAAAGCTAAAATATCAGGCGTTTCTAACAGTCGACTGTCACAGGGAATCACTTGCAGTGATGGTTTCGTGACTCGTTTGTACCGCGGAATAATTTAACGCCGCGAATAAGGGAGAAGTCTGATCAATTTAAAGCGTCGCTGAAGAACAAAGGAAAAACGTGACTTATCTGCCGAGGAGATACCGTCACTGATGACAAGGTACACGCGCGTCGAAAGAGCAACTGATTCATCGGCACGCAATGGCTCGCCGCGGCAATGACAAAGGTCATCCTTGAACACGGTCCCTATTTGGCTAGCGGATTCTGAACTGATCCTTTGCGAAGATATCCCTGGCACATCGCGGTTTCCTTCATCTCGAAGGAAACTAGCTCCCCGTCGACGGAGTTGCCCACCTCACGATAAGAAATTCTGTTTTTACCTTTGACGCCAATAATTGATGAAACACTGGAGAGTTTAGCGATACAGCAGCAAAAACCGTACGAAACCGTACGACCTTCCATAATTAATTCTCTGCGATTAACTGACTTCTCACAGGTGACGTAATGCTTGTTTTACTAATAACTGTTAGTTAGGTGGATATGCTTCCATTATCATTATAATGAAGGCGGCTATTGATGGAAATTTCGAAGAGATTATACAGGAATATAGCGCGCGATTATGTTGTTGTCTGAAGTATGAACTTAATAAAACTAGACAAGAGTTTTACTAGATTCATAGAATTCAGAATTAGTATCGGTGTGTGAAAGAAATAAATTTAATAAATAGTGAATGAAAACTGACAAGAAATAAATAACATAAGTAAACAAGGAAGATCATAGTCTGTCAAAGCGGATTTTAACGTATTCTAATAATATTTTTGTGAGAATCTTAAATTTAATAAAGGCAGCATGAATGGGTGTATAACATTACATGCCAGACACGATATAACACTTTTGAAAGAAAGTTTAAATGAAGTTGAATTTGAAAGTGAAGATTTGTTCTATGAATAAAAATCTTCTACTTGGCAAGCAGAATCGTCTCGAATTAAAAATAAACTAGACAGCGTGCAGTTATGTAATAACACAATTCATGTGAGAGTTGTGCAAAGACCTCGTGGTCTTTGGAGTATCTCGAAAGAAATTTTCAAGCTGATTGTTATTAATAGTTTTCTTAATATAACGACAATAGGCAAGAGTTCAAGGTAGGGCAAAAATAAAGCACAGTACAAGAGAGTGCAACCTTGGTGTTGTTACGCAAGAAATGAAGCGTAAAAGCAGCATGAATGATGCCGTTGCGAGAGCTTCGGTTGTACAGAAGAAAAGTTTTCATTGTTCGTGAGATCTGCCGCTCTCGTGGGCGATCGAAGTCGTGACGTCAGAAGCTCTCTATAATCCTTTCCTAACACGTCGTCACGATCTTCTCATTGGCGTTCTATGGCTTTCTTTCCCTCTCCCCCCACGTCTCTGACGTCACTGCTTGTCGTCCGCCAACACGGGATGAGATAAGTTTATAATAAAAGCAGAAACCCGTTAATGAGCATCTTGTATCCGCTACGTTTATCCGCGAATAAAGCACGTTCCTAAGTACAATACACAGGAAACGTATCGCGCACAGATTGTATCTAAGAAACTTACTAGCGGCTTTTCGTGATAGACAAGGATCTACAGTTTGTTTGCTAAATCCATACGAGCCACAAAGATGTGACGTCACGCGCAATTAGCTCTCCCCGACACTCTGTCATAATTTTATCACACGTTGCCAAGCATCCGACATTGTTGCGCGTGACGTTAGCAAGCGATGTTATTCAATATTTTGTAGAAATTGTATTTAAATAATGCGTTTATACGTGAGGAGACATAAATGTTAAAGAATGTAATTTCGGAGTTTACGCCAGTGTAAAACGCGCTAATGACGTTACGAAAGCATTCTGTTTTTATGACAAACAAGTGTAACATTTAGCCAAACACTTTCCATGAGTGCTAATAAACTCGATATTAACTCTAAAGACTGGAATTTTCTAATAATGAAATTTAAAAAAGACCTTATTTTCTAAAGGTTTTCGCATGGAAAGATTTTGCTAAAATATTTATTTAAAAATTTAGGTGGACTACAGATTTAAAATTAATAATTTTATAATTTATAATTTTGTTAAAGTATTAAAATAATTATGTGGGATGCTTAAACTACTAGAATATCAAAACTTTTAGCAGCGTTGTTCATCATGTTTGAATTATTTTTATGATTCAACAAAAAATTATTTTCAAATCTGTAGCTGAATTTTTAAATATCTCGGCAAATCGTTCTTTCAGTGCGGAGTCGATAAGTTTAGGAGTTTAAAATTATAAAATTTAAATTTCGAATATAAATAATCTGATTATCATAAAACTCATTTTTAGGTTTTTTACATCACTGAGTTTGAAAATATAGTCTGAAAATGTCGAATTTCGAAAGCATAATAATTTAGAATAGAGGATGATCTAGTGTCACAAATCTCACAATCAGAATTTGAAAGTCCGTTGAAAGTTCTGTTTATCAGCACTGATGAACTTCAAATCAAGCGAAAATTTGATGTTTCTTTGCAAATTTTTTTAAAACTAAATTTTATGTGTGATCACATTATTTTTTTGTCTACTGATATGTAATCAATTAAAACATTTTTATTTTTTACCTCAGATACGAATAAAACATTATGAAATTATCCAGGTCAAGTTTCATGAAAATTGAGAGCAAGCAGTTTTTATAAAATAAAAGAGTGGTGATCCTAAATGAGATGTCCACAAAAAGTTAATATTCCTCAGCATTTAATAAAGTTATAATTTTTATCTTGCAAATACCTTTCATCGTATGACTGATGAATTAATCAAATAAGGGGATTGGTAAAAGATACGTTGCATTTTTTCGCGAACGTTTCGTCCGAACGACTATGATGCAAGGCGAATGCAACACGCAAACGAAATCTCGACATGAATGCCGTGGCAATTTAAATGAAGCATAACTCGAAGTATTTTTTATACATTTAAAGTACGACGTACCTTTCGAAAAGGTATTGTCCAACGTTATAATAAGTAATAACTTTTATAATCGTTTGTAATACGCATTACATCTTCTTACAATCTGTCGTCGAGTAAGTAATGACAAGACATACGGGCAGTTGAATCACGATCGAACAGCTAGAGAATTGCGCGTACTCGATTTATGGTCCGTATCTGAAATATGAGAATAGAAACACCCGTTAGGCCTATTCTTTGTATGCAAGCAAAGGTTAGAACGTCGAATGCCGTGAGGCTTTCCCAACGTTTCGGCATAATTTCATATTCAAGCTTACGCTTCAAGCTTACGCTTGAATATATTGTATATGATAATCTTGGTGATAATATTCTCGAGCGTTAACGAAACAAATCATTTATTTAAGCATAATTTGAATATATACGCACGTGTGTAAATGGCAAACGTAATATGGCTTAACGAGAAAATAATTTACCATTTCCGATGAAAGTTAAATAATCAAGAGATTAAAATGCCCAGTTAAACAAATTATGATTCATTAAAAATATTTGTTTTTAGATACAAATCATTTATTTCAGCATAATTTGAAAATATACAGGTATATGTAAATAGCAAACGTAACTTGTTTAACGAGAAAACAATTTATCGTCCAATGTGGAAGTCAAATAATTAAAAGATTAAAATGCCAAGTCGAACAGCTCATTATTAATCAAAAACTTTTCATAATGGCCGAAACATTGATCGCGGGGAAATGTTAACCAGCTTATTTGCAAATTTAGATAACGGTGAAATTATAGGAGGATCCCGATTTAAATAAGCAAGTATCTGCTTGTACGCGAGTTAAAACCAGTTTTGTAGAGAAATGACGTAACACATTGCACGCTCACAAAACTATCGTCAATTCTCGGTCGATCACTTCTCCGTAACACGTTGCCAACGCTTTTCAAACAAAAGCGTGACGTCAGACACCGGCGCCGGTAGGGATAAAGGCACGTGTAAAAAACACGTTACAAAGGAAATGTCACAATGCACCTTATTCGAGACTCGCGATCGCCGTCATCTAATATGATCATAAATACCCCGGCTGGCTTCGATCAGACTTTCTTTTTCTTTCTTTTTTTTTTCTTTTCTTTTTTTTAACTCAAATTTAATCATGTCCCATTACGTCGATCGAATCTCAGCGCATTCTTCAATTCGGGTCACGGCTCCGCGTATATGTGGCTAATTTTTTGCTGACATTCTTAGATCACACTCGTTGTGGAACCCGAATTCCTCGCAAACAGATAACAACCCACCGCAGTTCCATAAAATTGAATGAAATATTTGAGATATCACGAAGAAACACTGTGCATACTATTGTATATTCTCGGGTTACCTGACCTATCTACGTTTAAAAAACTGTTATAAACGTCCGCTTTTTGTCATCGTCTGTGCGTTACTAATCGCATCCTGTTAATGTGAATGAACGTTAAAAGCATGGGGCTTCCGGTCGTCGCTGTAAATAGCGTGAAGACATTTATTTGAAAAATTAGTACTTTCACGAGCGTTCCTATATTAATTAATATTTATGTAGAAACGTGAATGGTACATCGCGTGGAAACGATGACAATATAATAAACAATCGCATTCACTTTCTATCGTAACAATTGCTCAGAAATACTCGGATTATTACAAGTTTTTTTTTTGTAGAAATGTATTCTCTTCTTGTGGTTACGGCATAAAAGTTTGGCGAAATCGCAAGATCTCTACCACTTATACACTCCGTTACAAGCGTACTTTTATACTCGTCCGGCTGGGTTTTACAGTTATCATTGTTTTGAAGGAATGCGGCAATTCCTTTCTTGTTTCGCGACAGCCGTCGTGGACCCGGTACGACCAAACCCGGAAAGTCCTCGGCTGATTTGTGTAACGATTCGATATTCCGGTTCCTTGCACGTATACATTCCTACGTGATTAATGCGCACAGAGTAAGACTATACCATAAAAGACCGGAACACGTTGGTTTCGCAGGTGTTCCAACAGAATGTCTATTAGACAAATATGATGAAACATTCTCTTGATATTTATACGTGAGAATAGAAAAAAGACTGAAATGATGAATTGCAAAGAATATGAACAGTTTAAATACACGTGTCGAAATTTGAGAGAAAAAAACTTTTATTTGCGAATTGGAGCAAAATGTGATATCGTAATTAAATCAATGCGAGGATTTATTTTGATTACTATTTTAATTATTCACGTTTATATGGAATGTACAGAGTTATTGTTTTAAGAAAACGTAAAAATTTTGTTACGAATATTACTATGATTTTTAATACATACTTGGTTGAATATAAACATTTAAAGTTTTAATGCGTTTGTATAATCTGATGTTACATAATATGAAAATTAAATCTTTTAAATACAATTGTTAGGGGAAAGTCGGATGATATTGGATACTTCTTAAGTTTTTTCGAAATTTCATTTTCTTGAATGGCAAAAAATTATTAATTAATTAAATATTAATTAAATATAATATATATATATGATATGAACATTATTCTTACTGAAGTATCATTTTAATCGTATTTTTCTAAAAACTAAAATAGTCAAGATTTACATTTTTAAATGTCGTTTTTTTTTGTTTTTGTAAATTCAAGGATGGTATCGGACAAAAATATATTTAAAAAAAACATGTTTTTTAGTTTCACTATTATCTGCATGATTTTAATGTCATCCTTCTGCCCTGCTTCAATAGCTTTTAATCTATCGTAATGTACTTTTCGGAACACAATATCGCTCACTTGCCTCTCTTTATTGTTCATTTCCTTATTTCTTACTCTTTCTATATAGCTAATATCATGTCCCTTTGTGCTTTGTATCTTTCCCATATTCACTTAGAACAAAACATACTCTGAAGCCAAATCTCTAACTACTTAGGGTTCTCCGATATCGTCCTTATTGTCTGATATGATACTGCCTGAATGATGCGTAATAAAAAAACAGCATTAAAACGAGAAAGGTTTGAAACCCACAATTTAAAAAAAATAATTAATACTACCTATATTAATGAACTAAAAATTAATTAAACGAAATTCGATTTACATTTAATGACTGGTTGGTGAAATTAACTCCGTATCGGTATAAATAATACACACACAAATAAAATGCGTAATACGACGAACAATGCTACCTTTATTCTCAATATAAAAAGATCTCGCCTCTTACGTGCGGATGAATTTGCCAGTGACTTGACAAATATTGTCATGCGCGTCTTAAATTTTAAACAATCTTATTCGATACTACCTGACCTTATAAAACTTCTCTTATAAAACTTGTGCAATGCAATGAGCAATCATAATGAATCGTACGATATATTTACTGAATACGCGTTTTATTGAATTTTCTCAGCACCGCTTTATTGCAATCATCGTTGCAAAATATTCACGAAGGTCGAATTCATTTGCGAGGCACAATATGGATGGATAGTGAAATTTGCGTGCGGAAAAATGGGTGACAAAGTATAATTATTGTTAAACATGGCGATGTGCATGGCAATGTAACTGATGGAATAGTAGGTTAATAATAATGGCGAAAGGTAATAATGCCAAATATCCGGTCAAACAGGTTGTATTAACCCGTTCAATCACGCGCTGTTTACCCGCGACGATCATAAACACACAACGGTCATCGTAAATTCAATAATTTAATTTCACGGTGTGCGCCTATGGAGGTTTCATTAAGCTGTAAAAAAGTCAGTTAAGAAACTAAATTAAACTGTTTCAATTTCGCTTGATATATATTTCTCCTTATTCTAATCTCTATATATTTAATGTTAAATACGACCTACCATTTTTTATTGATGTTAAATTATTTCAGTATTAACTAAACTGTTATTAACTAATAAAATTAAGGTGGTCGTATTGATGTTACACGCGCGATAAAATAAATAGGTGCATGGAGATCATCTTATTAAGTAACGGTTCAGCTCAAAACCTGTTGAGTATCAGTTTAATTTCGTTATGTTTGCAATCAAAATACTCTATTTTGCATTTGAGTGATTTTTTTAGAAAACTAAACTCATCGTTAAGAAAGATCTGTCGAGATGACTTGATTCCAAGATCGTTTAACGCTCTTCAAGACACGATTACGCATTCGGGATGCGACGACCGAACGCAATATTAATCATTGATCGAACGTATACGATGACATTCGCGGCAGAGATTTCGCTCGTCAATCTCTCGCTAAATTTAATCACGATGCATTTTATTATTGCTTAAGTATAAATCCCGTTGCTCAAGCGAGGCGATTTGGCCGTTGCAACACGCTCGGTGTAGCGAAACTCCTCGCCGGCGAGTAATCCGCCGCGCTTTAGGAGTACTTGTGAAATGAAGCAAAATGCACTTTCACCTAACCGGCATTGCGTTTCTCAATCTCCCCGTTCCCTGCCACCCGCCACGGCATCTCCGACCGTCGCGTTGCGTCGCGTCGCGTCGCGTCGCGTCGCGTCGCGTCGCGTTTCGGGCCGTCGAACGAAAGCAATTCCGCTGCGATGGAATGCCTTCTCGTGCCGGCGTCCTAATTGTCGCACGACGACCGCGAATTGAATTTCGCCGCGTTTACGCCTTTTACCCGTGCTCGACACTTTCGACTTCATCATTGCGAACAAGAGCCGTCTGTACTATCGTCTCGCTTCGTACGAATGCACTCTCGCTGGCGTGTACGCAATGTAAAAAATCGTTCGGAGAAAGCATTGAAATATTCATTACGCGAGAACGGCACGTAAAATCGGAAGCAGGGGTCGAGCAAAGATTAAGACGGATTATTTCCAGCGTGGTTTCGGATTTCGATGCCGTGAACATCCGGAAATAATCTCGGTGTCTCCTTGCAACGACGAACGCGTGCGAATCAGCATGGGATACATTTCAACGTCGACTCGTAATTTTTACATACGTCAGTCTCGATCTCCAATTTATATCCGTTTTAATGTGGATTAACTTTAAATAAGCGTTACAATTAAAAGAAAAAAGATGTTAAAAAAATGACCAATTTCTGCTCAAAAATATGTAAGTAAAAGAAATAGTGTTTTTTTTTTATAGAATTTCATCTCCTGGATGTAATAAAGTTATCAAAAAGTTTGTGGCATTTGGAGAACACCACGAAAAGTGGGCAAAAATATTAAAATCTGATAAAAAAAACATTATTCCTTTTACTTGCACTTTTTTGGACAGAAATTTTTCTCCATTTAACATTCTTCTTTTATCAGAGTAAATACGCATCGTCTTCTACACCGACCCTTACCGCTTATTTTATATTTGTATTATTTTTTTTTTAAATTTTAATTTCAGTTTAACTTATCTTTCACCTTTTTCTTATTCTAAGACAGGGACAAAGAGCAAATCACATGGAGACTAAAGTTAATCTATCCTGATGGAAATGGACATCAGAGGCTGACGCAACGCCGCGCCGCTGCTGAGCCAGCTGTCTTTCGCGATTGAAATTCTCCCGCGAACGGTCGTCGGTCGCCGGGTTCCGTGCCGTCGTCTAACGCACGTGTTTATCCGTGTAATCGCGTGTAATCGGGACGTGCAAACAGCGGTGCGTGGCCGGGAGTCGCCGTACCTTCCTTGGGAAGCGCCGGATGCACGAGTTTAGACGAGGAGGAGAAGGGCGAGGTAAGGTCGTCGACTCGCGGCGGTCGCGTGGACTCTCGGGATGATAGTGATGATACGGGGCGTTATTGCCGCCGCGAGCATCGAGCGCGATATCGCGCGGCGACGAGGGAACGGACGGAGGAAAGAAATTCGAAAGTGGCCGGTGAAAGTGTTGGAGTGCGCACGTGGCTTTGCAGCGCAGCGTCAGCGAGTGTGGCGCGGCTCGCACGAGCGGACTTCCTTCACCTCCACCTCGTCGTTCTTCATCTACCTTCACCTGTCGCCGCTTCCTACTCGCGCGATCCAGTCCCTGGATCAATCTACCACCGGACGACCTTTGTACTTTCCCTCTGTCCCCTGACCTTTGAGTTCGGCCGGTGGAGGTGAGTGGGTTCAACCGGAAAAACGGCTCGGAGCGGAGGCCGTTCTGAATAGAGCAAACCCGTTTGAGGAAGAGTCGGCTGTTCCAATCGCTCTGATTTTCCGATTCTCCGATCTTCTCTTTCTTGTACCAAGCTCTTCTATAATATCGTGTCCTAAGGTGCGTCTCATGTATGCACCGATTGTACGGTGCGAGTTTCACTTGATGCCGCGGGAAATAATGCATTGCCATTAATATTGTAATACGGGAAGAGTAGATCGCAGCCACGATGTATTCCGTGTAAAGCGCAACGGCGAGAACAGCGGTAAATGAATATTCGACGTGGAGTGTACGATTACAAAAGATTTTTTTTTTTTTTTTTTTCACATTATTTGCTCCACTACTCCGAATCTTGCGCTCGATCAAAACAGTATCGAATTCAGCTTCCGAGATTCGAAACGCCCGAAAGTCGGGCAAAGAACCGCTGGCCGTTGGCCAGCGTTCTACGATTTCGCATAGCGCGAACGTTGCGAACGTCGCGAGTGCAGATATAATCCGTGTATCGAATAACGCTTGACAGCTGCATATATTTTAACAGCTGATGAGTGTGGAACGCACCAACGCCGGTTATTAATGCCTTAACGAGAACGCAGTAGACCCGAAATGAAGAGTTCTCACTTTTCACCGATCGATTTGATTGCTTTATCGTATATGTTACTGCGAGATTTCTTCGACAGCATTTCTTCGACAGCAGTTGTTAAGCAATGTAATGGTTTTATTTCTTACACTGGGAAAAAGAATCTACGATTGCATTAATTGGAACTCTGATTGAAAATGGACAAATCAGAGTTTCCTGATTGAATCTATTATAATTCTAGTTGAGATCAAATTCTTATCGATATGATTGGAATCTTCTAGCTCGTTTATTTTCAACCAGAAATTTTTTTCACCGTACAATACTGCATTTTGCATGTCGAATTCATTCATGCGTGATTTATAATTCGTCTCGACAGGAGACTTTACACACGCACTATGACACCGCAGTTACCGGGGTTAATTGAATCCCACCCCTTATCTCGTAAAGGTGCTGTTACATGACAAGCGTCAAGCATCGAACATCTATGCAGAAAATTATTGCGCACGATTCTGAATCTTGATTCCCGCTTTTTGACGGTAAAAATGATAAATTAAGAGAGATTACATTTCGATATGCACTACTGTTCCAACATATGATACTGAAAAATTTATATTTACGTTATATAAATTAAACTACAAGATTTCACTATCAATATTTAATCCAGCGCATTTCAGTAAAATCATTAAACGCGCTCTCTAAATTATTAGGAGTGGAATCTCACTTTAAAGAGTGAAAATTGAGCCGATCTTGAAAAAAAGTGGCTCCATTTTTAATCTTTAAGAGCGAGATTTCACTCTT
Organism: Acromyrmex echinatior; assembly: GCF_000204515.1. Next base: position 559,271 of record NW_011627124.1, on the reverse strand, counting down.
CGCAGTGACAATTCACTTTGAAAGTTGTAGAAAATATTACTGCGCTTCAACGACTGTTGATCTCCTAAAGATATCTTAAAGCCGCGACCAATTTCGCGTCCCTGAAGACGCGGAATTTCACTATCGATTCACTTATTAACATTATTCTTAATTAAATTTGATAACTTGTATGCGCACGACGCGGTCGCAACGCTACTTAAGCCCATCTACATTTCTGTACCGCGGGAAAGTGAACGGGAAGCGAGACTTATGACGGTTAATTAATCGCGAAAAGGCAATCTTGATTACGCCAAATTAGTATGTGTCACAGACTGCATGATGGATATTTTGACGCTGGAATTAAAGCCGTCAGGGAATCCCATGCTGCATATATTACTCGTCGATTCGAAGAAGCAATTAAGTAATGGAGTTACCATGAGAGTGGCGAACGTACTATTAACATTCGTAAACATAAATCACGCATCATAAATACATTACCTCGAACGCGCGAATTGGATATCAAAATTAGAGGGTATATCAAAACTGATATTTATACTGGTGATAAAGAAGCGATCACTTTTAATGTACAATAAAACGTGTAATAGAAAGTAACATTTCAAATTAATAATATATTTCAATATAGCCACCAAAGTAAGATTAATGAAATGATGTTGACATAAGACGATAAGGTTCGCATAAAAGTGTCTTATAATTTTTTGTTTACACAAATGCACTTGCCTCGCGATTTCTTCAGGCAAGTTTACCCGACGGGATTAAATTGCACGGGATAGCAGATTTTCAAAGATCAACGGGCGATGTGTGCGTAATTTTTGTTTCCTTCTCTCTCTCTCTCTCTCTGAAAAGATTTTTAAAAACCAAGTCACGCGGAAAGTGATAAATCGAAAGGCAGTTATACCAGATATATACATATATTACAATATATTACAATATATATAATAGTTAAAAATGTGTGGTTCAATATAATATACGTTTATGACGTTTAATATACGTATATTATTTCTATCCTGTGCAGGTGCTCCATATTGGAGAAACAACACACTTGGTATAGCATATTCAACTAATTCGATTGCTTATAACTTTCATAAAAATGAACATATCATTAAAATTTTTTGTAAATCGGAATATCAGATATTAAGATTATAGAATATAACGGTACCCAAGTAAATGTATATATAGCTTATAGTTCGATATAATATGACTATTATTTTCTGCATTCTATGTGAATCCACTCTTGTATGAAGTAACGCACTTTCTGCCGCGTGTATCTTTCTACATGGAGATTTTTCTCACGTAAATATCTGAAAATCGTCAACGCTTGCCTTGTTGAAGTGCCGGCGGAATTGAAGGAATTTCTAAGGAAGCGCGGATAAATCAGCATACATAACTCATAAATGTGTGTGCGTTTGATAAATTCCTACTTCGATACTATCATACTATCTCGAAGTTAAGAAACCGAGATGGCCAGCAGCCATCGAGAATAATGGATCGTTTTTGTCAGAATCCTCAGTCAGGATTCTTCGTGAAAAAAAAAACGTAATGGCATAAGTATATCGCATTCGAACCTTCCTCGATCATTGGGGAGATTCGAATGCGATTACTATGTCATTTTTTGCAAATTTTTCTTTTTTATTCACGCAACATAATACATATTTAAAAAAATTATTAACGATGCTATATTTAATTTTATTATTATCATGTATTATTGTTCTAAAATATATATATAATAATTATTATTATAGTATTAAAATATCTTAATCGTCAATAATATTTTTGAAGTATGACGGTAACGGCGATGCCAGGTTTGCGATCTGTTAAATAATATGCTGTCAATTTGTTCGAAATAAACAAAGTAAGCCACTTAAAAAAAATTGCAGCTTCTGAAGAACAATTTAATAATACGGACGTCAATACGATAAAAAGCAGACTTCTATATGTGAAACATGCACAAATTCCAACGAATCGCGTGTTTACTTTCGAATACATTTTGTATCAAGTTTGATATTCGCGAAAATATTTCAACGTGACTCTCGGTGACGTTAACAGCTCCAAACGTAACCGTCAATACTTTTCGAATGCAGATGCATTCGATTCGCGCGAAAATTGTATCGAAGCAAGAGCCACAGTACCGACGATCATTCGGTCCGCGAACGATTGGCGATAAAACCGCGAGTTCTGTACGCACGCGAATAGATGGATATATCATATGATAATGTGAATATAATGACAATGTTGCGGGCGTGAATTAACAGCCCGTCTCGTCATCGATGTCTTCGTTTCGTGTTTTATATACGCATCGCGTGCGAAATGTTGCAATTCGATTCTGCGAGACGTAGAATTATCTCGAACTTTTTTTTCCGTGTACGCAAATTTATAAAAAATGACTTAGGTGACCGCGGCAGGATTCTTAATTTTTATGATTCACGGACGGAAGAATTATAATTGCAGTTATAACAATTGAAAATTTTAGAGCAAAGTAGACTCACTAATTAATTTATTTAATTAACTTATTTAATTTATTTAATTATCAATCTGCTCATGTTTACTTAAATTGATTTAATTATTAATTTGCTTTAAACTCTCTTGTCGCTTTTAATAATACTAAGATATTATTTGAAACATGTCATATTAAGATATAACGTAATCGTTATTGACATTTCGAAATATTTAAGATAATTTTTTTAAAGGAACATGCAGTAAACAACAAATGTCATTAAATCGCATGTGAATATACACTAAATTAAATAACGAGGAAGCCTTATCAGTTCAACGCTTAAATAATATTTTAGTGTGAATTTATGTATACATATTCATATTCTGTAAACTGCGCTCTGAATATGTATATAAATTCACATCGAAATATTATTTAAGTATTATAATCCAACTCAGACCGAGACTTCCTCATTATTTAATTATTTTTTTTTTGTTTTTATACTCATAAATATTTTGCATGTATAAAATATAATGTGACATACGTCGATGAGCAAGTCTTATTTTTTAACGTAATGGAAAAGGTATGTATTAATGAATAGTTGATTGCCTAATATCGATCGAAGCTTATATCTCTTATATCTCTTTGGCATTGGAAACACATTTCCTTGCCCGATTATGACTTTGACTGAATCGTGTTTAATTCAACGATACAAAAAGGCACTGTTCACCATCGTCAATATTCTTTCGCAAACGGATCGTTTTTTTATGCAAAAATATTTCCATCGAGTGTACATCGTCATCAAGTATGTGCGAAGGTGAACATAAACTGTCAGTTATTTGCGTTACAAACGCGACACCATCGAGTCGTAAAGGTGCGCACAGGTGTACGAAAGCACCGAAGAAATGCATTCATAAACGAGAACGAGAAAATAGGCGTGAGACAGCTGCTTAACATCAGTAACTACCTGTTAAATAAACGTACGTTAATTGGTGCATCCGTATTTTGTAAGAGCATTATTCCCAGCAGAGGAGGGCAGTCGCGCTCTGATTTTGCAGACGCGAAAATTCGCCGTTGAGTAACGAGACCGATGAGAAAGTCCTGCTCGAGTGTTTTCATTTCGTGTGCTCCAGTTTGCGATATACACCCCGTATATCCTGCACACGTAAGATCCATCGCGAGCGAGCGGCAGCGGTGCAAGCAACGGGTCTTCTTCCTCGTAAACACTCGAAGCCGGAACTTCGCAATAACAGCCGCATACCACGCATACCGTGTTCAGCAAAAATTACCGAAGGCTATCGTGCTTTTTTTTTTCTCTTTTTTATTTCCTGTATGAATCCGCGCGTGCGTACGAGTCGTCCTTATACGTGACTTTCTCGGCGGTATCTGTTCCGTAATTACCATGCCGAAAGAAATGAGCGACAATTTAAGAATATACCTATACACGCACTTTGCAACGAAGTTACGTCGACGGAATAATGTCCGATGCGATGTACGCGTAATCGACGCGAGTCGGCGTTATCAGACTATTACGGTTTCGACGGTGTCTAAAGACGTGTCGCGTTTCCGTCTCGGGCGATCTCGAGGAAGCGATTATTTGCAATTAGCTTTTACCGGTCGGAAGGGAAAGTTCCGGGATACGTTCAAAATTTCGCACTTTCTCCGCGATGTTGCGCGAATACCTCCGTGTATACGTATGGAATGCCTTTGGGAATCCAATTTCAAACTATCGATACGTACGACTGCGAGGTTCGTAGGCGGATCGTATTTATAAAAAAAAACTTTCTGATGGAAGATATCACACGGGGATAAAGCAATGCCATGTACATTCATCGGTGTTTGATCGGTGCGGAGCATCAAACGAGCGTGTATAAATTTTGTGCAGCGTTCTTAGGGTTTCTCACGTTAGAGCGAGAATTATTTAGAAATCTTATGATCTTGTATCGTGTGCTTTGTTCCATTGAAACCTAAGCGAAATCTCTTCTATAGAAAGTAATTTGCTCCTTACTACTGTTAAATTTCATTTAACAAACTAACGTGGACTGAATGAGAAATACAAGAGAATACGTATGTTTCATTACCTAGACCTACTTTTATGTGTACTTTCAACCTTCTTATTACGTCGTAATCGCATCAATTTTTTTTAAAAAACGTGCACAATCTATAAACTCGCTTTTCGAATGCAAGCATTATGTGAGAACGTATAAAAATGTAATTGAAAGTTGGAAGAATCCGAACCAAGATTATAATATATATCCTTTCTTTTTTGTTACAGGGTACTATGAGCCTAACCAAACGTATAGACGAAATCAGGTTGCTCGAATCACGTAAGAGTGCACGACTTGCCGATCAAGACACGGATTTCGCCAGACTCGCCGATATGGCTGGCGATCGCAAACGGGCGTCCTCCCACTCTATCGACGTGCCACACGTGATGGCGTAAGTTTTCCTCTTCTTTCTCTATTACCGTCGCTTATCTGGAATGCTTTTATGTTCGGGGCAGCAGATAAGGTCGAAAATAACTACCGTCGATTGACAATAAACTTGTGCCCAGACAAGCGGAATCGTCCTTTTAAACGTCGTTTGAAAGCAAAATATAGTTTTGCGGAGCGACACGACTCTCTTACTCTCTTGACTTGATTATGCAAATTTCACGCACCTTTCTCGTGCGAAAGTTATTCAAGCGTTTCGCATTACGTTTTAAATTCTTAATTTTTGCATTATACAATATTTGTAATATTACAATGTAGCATATGTAACTCGAGAGATATTGCCACGAAGTTATATCGTGAATTTCTCGAAAAGGAATCGGAAAAATTATTTATACGTTCGATTATTAATCAAACATGTCCGTTGTTCTATTTAAATAATATTTTTTCATTTTCTTGTGTAATAATGTAGGACATAAATTTCCTGGATCGACTTGGTGCCCTTATCCCAATCCCACCCAACTCCCACAAACATGATCTTCGTAAATTCATCCTACAGCAACATCTGTATTTCGTAATACGTTCTTTAAGATTTCTCTCTTCTTTTTTGTATTGAAGATTCAAAACGACGTGAGTATGATTTTCGTTCAATTCATATATTCAATTTCGCGTTACAGTTTAGTCTATTGATTAATTTTTTAAAGTGACAAAAATAATTGATAATAATATAAGATAAAAAGGAAATAGAAATTTAATCAAAGATATTACATATGTGCGCTATCCTTCTCTTCAACAAAACTGTAATATAGACAAATTATTTGCCTAGCAACTTGTACGCCTTTTGCTATTAGACGCCTATATGTCAAAGGTATTCTAACAATCCGACATATACCGAAGGTCATTGCCAGGCGACGCGTTGACAAGATCTTCAGTATGTGTGCGAGGTTATTAGAATATCCTTTCTCTATATCAGGCTTCTTTCTCTCGTCATGTAATAATGACAGGTACAGGTCGACAGGTCTGTACATATTTTCCTCAAATAAATTATATATATAGTATATATAGCCATGTGTCCTGAAGATCGGACGTATTCGATGCTAAAGATAAAAAGCTAAGCATCCGCGTGATGCGTAAAGCAAGGAACGAAGGAACGTCCGTTTGCAGATCGTTAGACCGTGAATGCACCCTCGCCGAGCACCTGTCTCTCACCTTTATACTGCACGCAACTCCCCAGAACGCTTTATGCCTCACCCCCGTTGAATGTCAGTGAATATTCGCTGTAGAGACGCCGCACCACGAGGAATAGCCGACGGATATTTTAGTAAAAAAAAAAAATGTGCAACAATGCCTTCGTGATTGCAATTTCCTGTTTGAAAGTCCTGCTCCAATCGTACGATTCTTTGTGCTATATCAGTTAAGTACTATGAATATATATAAGGATAGTCATGAGTATGTTTTAAAATTTTGTAAGCGTGTTCCTAGGTAAAAAGAAAAAAATAATACTTCTAAATATTGATACTTTATCATAATGGAATGTAAATAGATTTGAAATAAAGACTACAGTTTAATTTTTGTTTACGATTTTATGTTTTTATTTATTTTGACAACGATTGCTTAATGTTCAGGAACGTTTATTCTTTCTTTTTTCTCAGGAACACGTTCAAGAAATTTTAAAACATACTTATGACTCACTTTGTATACACACTTTATATATATATATATATAATATATGTACATACACGTCATAATTCTCTACAATGGTAATCTGATCTTATTATTTCGAAATACTTGAATCAATATAGCATAAAGAATTGTAAGATTAGAATAATTACTTCTAAAAATATAAAATATATGCGTATAAAACAAATTTTATTCATAATTGATAATTTAATACATCGATACATCGTCATTTCATATGCATGAATGAACAGATGCGAAACGATATTCTACGCTAATATGATAATATTACGCATTTTACGTTGCCTGAATTGTTTTTACATTTAAATAAAATTCATTCAAACCTCTATCTCGGATGAAATTGCCATCGTGAGATCCGCTTATAAGATTACGCGATTGAAAAACAATGAAGTTTCTCGTTCCGCCTACTCTTATATGTGGCTGTCTGGAGTCTGCGACCTGCGATCCCCATCATTTGAGACGAAATTTTCTCGCTATCTCTCTTCCTCTTTGTCGTCATCTCTCTGAAAAAAAGATAGACTGATCTTAGTCTGGCAGGGCGACGAACTCGAAGGTTAACTCCCTCGACTTTTCGTTTAGTATGAGCAAAGTCGGTCTTTGACCCCGAGGATCCTCTTGCAAAGAAGGAGATTCGTCCGGTGGCCGCACCGAGATGTAGTTGTCAGCAGGTAGAAAAATGTCGGTGCTTTTTGGTAGAGCGTGCACACACCTGGTCCTGGCACGACCTGCCCCACGTGAAAGGAAAGGTCGTCGAAGAGAAATCGAATGCCTTTCGAAGCGCGATGATATCGGTGACGAAAGCGTGCGCGAACCCGGGCTACCGTTTAACAAGACCTTGCATTGTGTCCAAGGTTTCAGTACGCCGTTAGAATTAATCCAGTGATTATAAAAGTTAGACAGATATATGTAATGTTAATGAAGCGATCTTGCTGTCTCATTCGCGTTGATAATCAAATAATGTCTGAATATTTGCAGAGAAGTGCAGTGGGACTTCAAGTTTCGATTTATTTGAATATTTTTCGCAAAAGTAAATAATGTACACAAATATATATATATATATGAAATGGAATATATTTTAAATATTGTATAAATGTTATATCACAACGTTTTATATAATGAAGCAAGCTGGTTCTTTGCGGAATTTGCTCGATTCTAAATGATGGTCTACCTATAGAAAACTCGGTTCACGTAAGTAACTTGCGCCAAGGTATTTCTTCGTTACGTTGTCGAGGCACCATTTATTCTTTCTACCTTTCACACGCAACCGTGCACGCCACATGGTGCAACGTGAGTACTTGCGCGTGCGGGTTTGCGATAATTGATGCCGGCAAATTGAGCAACGTAGCAGCACTTTTTCCCCCATGACGTAATTCCGTGCACTCTCCTCGAAACGATAATCAACGTGCCGGACGATTTTTATACTTTTTCGGCAAGCTCTCGCTTGCGATTACTTTACTTCGAGCCAGTATAGTCCGTAACGAGAACAATCAGGCTTGACGACGAACGAAGAAAAATAGCTGATCCCATGATAATCGCGACGTTCGCATGGATGCTTCGCTGATCTAACTCGTATACATTTCTCTCATGAGATACATTTTTAGTCAGTTTGCACACGTTACTATTAGCTCTCGTGCATCGATAAAGAGCAAAATGCGAAGTATAGGAATAGGAGATGGGGATCCATGATCGGTGCGCGGAAGTGCGCGGAGAAACACGAAAACGGAGAGAAGGACGATAGCAGCGAACGACGCGAATAGATACGGGGATAATTCAAAATATAACTTCACCGACTGAATATACAACTCCCATCTCCGGCCGTGCCACGCCAACGGGCGCAGTGAGTCAGTAGGTTAGCTTACGTAATTTTCGGACGGCAGTTCTCCGCGCACCGACGAGGAGGCAGCCCCGACTTGCGGTGTCAGGAATTAGGTCGATCAATACTTACGCGGCCGCGCTATATAGGTCAGGTGCACTACCACGCTCCGCGTATGCGACGAGGAACGCTATCCCCCTTCCTGACACCTAGCAACCCCCGCGTACCACCCATCCCGGTCATGAGCCACCCACCGCCGGGACAAAACCTACCACTCCCGCTTTCAACTCAAAACTCGGCCATTCCCTACTTTCGTTCTCTCGCGTCCCGCTCCACATATCCGCCTACGGTGCGTTAATACGTTAATTGACTCCAATCAGCTTGGTCCAGCTGGTTCTTCTTGCGAGAGATCGAATTGGGTGGTCGTTATCTCGGTCGTTAGTACCGCGGAATTCGCCTGGAATGTATGAAACTGTGTGTCCTCTCTTCATGCCGGCCATCGTGATTGGGGAATGCGGAAGTGTAGGAAGAAATCGAATAAACGAGGGCATTTCGTCGAATGATTATCGTGATTATGTAGAATAATAACGAATACTTTCTACATTTATGTAAAAATCTTTACATTGAAAAGAAGTATTTAGTATTTATGACTATAATTATGAGGTACAATTGTAATTATACTGAAAAAAAATATAGTCAATTTTAATAAATATTTAGTTCAGTACTGTCAAACATTTACTTACAGTAAATAAATATTTGTTTAGTAAAAAAAAAAGATTGTTAAATCAAAGTAACGTTTCTTCAAATAAATATATCTTTAAATATATATTTAATAAATATTTAGTTGGCAAGTATTCAACTAAATATTTATTAAAATTGATTTTGACTATATTTTTTTTTCAGTATAGAACCTTCATTTTTATTGCTGTTATCAAGTTAGTAATAATAGTTATATTTATAATTATTCCAAAATATAATTGGCATCGAATATTATAAATATTATAAATTATAGTTAAATTATGGTAATTACAAATTAATTTGTTCTCTCAGTGTAACTTTCTTGTACATATTAGGATAATAACATCATTCTTAAATTCCATTTTAGACTAACAACAAAACGCGATATTAATTACAAAATAAATAATGATAGAACTTCATCAAACATACCATTGATCGAGCACACATGATTATCTGAAAACGTAAAGGAGAAACGAGAAATGCATGAGTCATGTATGGCTTCTTAGGTTGTATCCTCTGTGCTAAGTCGCGTTAAGCTATTTGCGCCATGACCCACAATAATCATCAAGGTGTCGGGACGTGGACAGAGGAAGCATTTTTCAAAGCAAGGAGAGTTTCGCGCTGAACGCCATGGATCCATGCGAACTGGACACGTACGACATTAAATTGCTTGCACAATAGCTCTGTCCAAAACGTTAAATGCCTGTTTCCTGTATTGGGAACCTGACCTAGACCAACGGCGTTCATCGCGGTCAACCGAACCTCGTATAGAGACCGAAGATACAAACGTTAGAGGATTGTCTGTAACTCTCCGCAACCTAGACACACACTTGCCAAGGTCTCGCGCGACAAAATACGCAGGCACCATCGTGCGCGCGATCTTGACCTACACAGCGCGCGACATGCAGATGTCATTTTGATCGTGTAGCGGCCTCGTGCGAAGCGAGAGAACAATGCAGATTATACGAGAATTATATAATCGGTGAATTATATCATCGGCATTCTCCCTTTATCAAAGAAGTACCCATAAATCCTCAAAGCTGGGAACACCGCGTGACGGCTACCGATGCGGCGAAACCGTTACACACACACACACACACACACACACACACACATGCACACACACATTCACATACGCGTACATATGCATAGATCATTCCGTAGATCATTCCGAGGCGTGTAAGCAGCAAGGTGTAGTGCCGGTCTTATCGGCATTACAAGCCGTTTCCACGCCACACCCTCATTCATATTTCACCATTTCGCTATCGCTTCGTGATGTCACCCATCGACTGATGACAGGTGGACGCACGACAGACTTCCGGCTTGCTGAACGCCGGATTGTTCGTCTTTCTTACGCACCTAGGAAATCGGTGAAAAGGTGAAGTCACCGATGTCTCCGCTATCGATGTCTCACGATGATTTGCCACGGGATGTTCCAAGGGTGTTGAGGCGGTGATATGCGGCTGTGGGTGGTTAAGGTGGCCAAACAAACTGTAGGTCGTGCCAGACTAGGGGGGCTACGGATCTAGGTCGATCGATACAGCTACGTACCTACCGGCGCACCGGATAAATGGGTCAGGTACACGAAGAGGAGGGGCACGCGCTTCGTTTTCATCCCGCTCGTTCTCGTTCCCTCCGCTTCGTGTCACCGTGTACACAGCGCCTTGCATTTGCGCGGTCGCGACGGGTCGCTACTTGTTGAAGAAAGAGAAGTAATCGATGAAAAAGACGATATTAGGGAGAAGCACGAAGGAAAAAAAAAAAGAGAGGAAAAATGAGGGAGAAGAAGAGGAGAATTTTCTCTGGGACAATTCTCGGTCTTATTCTTTCTCCACGTGACGCTCGGTCAAGGGGTAAGTTGCTGTCTAGCCTAGATGGCAAATCTGGGACAATGAAACCGTTACACGTGCACCAACACACGTTGCAGCAAAGTATGTATGTGTACGTTGTATGCATAGTGCTAAGAAAGATACGAAGACCTTGTCCGGGCAAACTTTTCTTACGAGGGACCGCCGAGGCGGATAAAGCGATCTCTTGTTTGCTGTTAAGTGAGTCTACTTAGGAACGAGGGAGTACTCTCTAATACGTTTATAATAACGGTATCTCTTACCTAACTATCGCCCTGAAGTATGTTTTCTTGATGATAAAGTCTTTAAAGTAGATCTTGTTCAAATTAGCAGCAACGGCGAGAGGTATTGAAAATATTTTCTATCAGTTTTGAGAAAAAGAGCACCGATTACAATACGAATGAAATGAATTAAATTATCGTTGTGTTATTAAAACGTTAAATAAAGTTGTTCTACAGAGTTGTTATTTACAGCTGAACAATTCTACAGTACTCTTTTATGAATTATGCAGATACTTGTAATTTTATTCAACTTTAGACACGCTTCACTTCGAAGGTTATACTCGTTCTATATATTTACATTGTTGCCTGTCATTGAGTTACTGACATCTGTATTATCACATCAGTAACTAAGAAGTTTCTGGAAAATTGATTATTTCCGAGGTCATTGATAATAGTATTTATAATTAGGTTTGTACAAACGAGTATTTTTCTTTTTACACAAATTTGAAAAAGCAGGAAATGAAGAAAAAGGGAAAGGTCCCTTGTTCCTCGCATATTCTTCCTGCTAAGAAAAAATGATGTAGAAAACACATCGTCTCACAGGTATCATCCGATAACATAGAAATCTCTGCGTTCCAAATTCGCGTGCGTGAAGGGCGTTAAGCGAAACAACGATCCCGGCATATCCTACGGGAGAAAATGGATTTCTAGCACAAGGACGTCGGCAACGGGGCCGAGTCCTTCGAGTGTTCCCGTAACATAAACCGGGGAATTGGGTCGGCGAGTGAGGTCGGCGAAGTTGAAATCAGGTTGGCCGGGTTGTCCTGACGCGAAATCAGGCCGCTCGATACAGGCCAGCCGGTTGCCACGTTCCCGTATCCAACGCGACTGACCCCCGCTGCACGACTCCGTAACCCGGATATCTCCGGAAACTGGATCACCCCGTACGCGTGTACCCATATTTTCCCGAGGGAGAGTCGCGCGTTCCCGCCGGCCTTGTTCCCAGCGATCCCCAGGGGAGCGCGATCCATCGCCAACACTTTTCCACCACGGGAAGGTGCCGTTCTTGAAGGAACCCGAGGACTTGAAGAGGGCGCGGATCTTGGATAGCGTGTCCGTGTGATATTTGCACGGTCTCATGCTGCTTCATGCGCTCGCACACCGCACACGAGTGAACGGGAGGCGATGTTAAACTGTCGTACACATGGAGCTTACCGTTGTATCACAAATCTCGTCGAGTATACGGTATATCGCAATGTAGTTACATTTTACATACGCCGTCTTCGCACAGATAATAGAGAATCTATAATTCCGTTAGACGTAAATTGAATTTTCTTCCTGGCATTTTTCACTGGCAGGTGAACTGTTACTTTTAAAATGGGTTACACTGAGAGAAAAATGTTTATGGTTGAGAACTCTGTTTTTTTATTGTATTAATTATAACAGCAATAATATAGTTCAAAAGAAATATGATTGTCTTGAAAAATATAGTTGTTACAATAATATAGTCGTTATTATAGTCGTATTTTTGGGAACAATTATATTGTTATATTATTCCCAGTTTTAGCACATAGAACTATAAATATAATTATGATTAAATATAATTACTAACATTCGATTTGTTCGCGATGCTTGCATTTTTTGCACTCAGCACTCTTCTTCTCTCGCTTCATCGCCCAAATATATATTGATCTCATTTCAAGTGCAAACAGTTGAAGATTTTAAGCAACGCAAACTGTATTATAATTAATAACTATAACAATAGACCTCCTAATTATTTCATCGTGTAATTATAATCACAAATAACATTTTCAATATTAACAAATCAATATTATAAAAAAATAAACACAATCTTTATAAATGAAGGTCTATGTTAAGTTAATTTGCATTATAAATAGCAACGTGCGTCTTGATTTATTGATACGACGTAATTATTTACACTTGAAGTTTTCATTTGCGTGAAAACGTGAACGCTAGCTCGGACGCGAATGAATGGACAAACAAGGCAGCCGCGAGCTAAACGCTTTACGCATTGCAAGTATCGCGTTGCAAGCAAATGGCGCCACATTAATCCTTATGTGAACGATACTTAACGGCGCGAACGAGAAATCCTCACCAGCACAAGCACACGTGCGCGGCTCCATCGGACCGTTGGATGGTAACCTAGTTTTGCGTGCGCTGAAACATTCAACGACCCAGTTATCCCGCGGCGGGGATACCACACGGTGAATACGGATCAACAAGCTTCCCGACCTATATAATGTCCCGGATCCGCGGGCTGCATTTCCGAGCGCGAAAGCGTGCCCTCCGGAGGGATCGATCCGTTCGCACATTGCATCGAACATCGCGGCGCGCCGTCGCTGTTCTCCGTTTTCCGTTCTCCGCTCACCATCCGTCCATCCTTACACACAGAAAAATACACTTAGGGGAGACCGGGGTCAGTTGAATATAGGGGTAAGTAGAATAATCGAGGCTACATTAAAAACAAAACACGCGGGACGTGCGTAAACGTGTCTGAACACGCAGCAGCGATTGCCGCTAAGTCTGCTGTAACATCTTGTTGCGAATACATCTATGATAGAAGTTATGCTACAATTTAAAAAAATCGTATACCTAAGTAAATATTTTTATTCTTCAAGTTTTTGTTTTACTATCGTATATGATTGTCTGAGATATTTGATTTCTACTTAGATAGTAAGTGTAGTTCTTACTTAATAAAGTTCAACAGATTTGTTTTGTTTATGTGTTTCTGTTATCGTATATTGTTAATGTTTTTAAAAAATGAACGGATGGGGATAGTAGACTAATCACAGCATGGAACTGTATGACTCATTTAGTGACGACTCTTATAATACTTACTCAAAATTTTATTCCTTTAAAGAAATTTTAAAAATATTATTAGGCAGTCAAATGTATGTAGTAACTGGTATAGGATTCATTTTTTCGATAAGTCTCTTAATTTCATCTGTAAAAATTCGAAACTGAAAAATGAGTCTATTAATCCCGGTCTCCCCTACTTTACGCAAGTAATAATTATTTATTTCAAGTATTTCAAAAGTTTATATTTCTGCAAATCTATCATAGGTTTAGCATGGGCATCAAATTAATTATTCAAAATATATTCTGAATCCTAGTAAATTTAATACACTCTAAAATCAAGATTATTAAATTGAAATAAATTCGAATTGCTTATTATATAAAGTCCTTCGATCAATGTTATAATATTCTTTAAAAGAAATAAATTCTTGTTTTGAATCATAATAATGAGTTTTTCTAAAATTTGTAATACGTAATATATGTATATTTTAAGATTATTATCAAGATATTCCTTGTTAAAGGAAACTGTTAAAGGGAAGAAAATTAATTGAATAATCACTTTCTTAACAATAGAATTTTGTAACCACCAACTTTATTTATTTTATTCACTTGCGATACTTCAATTAGTATTAGTATTATTTTTATATACTTTTTTTTCTATGAATTTCATTATTCTCTGAATTATACACATATTGTTTTCTTCTTTTTATTTCTTTGTCATTAATTTTCTTTAATTGATGTAAATTTTCTTTATTTTTTATATCAATGGTATTTTTACTTTGATCAGTTCTTAGAAGACTAGAAGCTCTAGAACGGTAAACTCTCTATCCCTTCATCAGTCCATCCGTCTGGACTGACACTCATGGAAAACTATCGCATAACTTTCCACATGAAAAATCGCGATCAACGTGGTTGGTCCGCTTTTCGAATTGCAAACTCGCTGAATGGCGTATGAAAGTTAGACACAAAGTAAAGTCCCCACGGACCACATTTTTTTTGCGAGAGTCTAACTCGGATGCGGATGCGAACTGTGCTCGTTGTCGGAGAACCGTTAACAGTCTTCCGTCTACGTTATGTGCGAGTGGAAGCAAATCTGTGATTTGCGGTTCGAATTTCATGTTTGCGTCCGAGATAATCACTCGGGGAAAAAAGATGAAGAGAAATCGGCGGACGTACGTTTATAATGATCCATAAACTCATGTATCTGTCACTGCGTGTAACGCATAACTCACGCGCTCGTCCTCCAACTGATCGCGTTGCGTAACATTATGTCACGACGCTAATAACACAGCGTGTACACGTCGGCTATGCAGGCGTGTGTACCACTTTACAATTTCCACCAACAAGCTCGATTGACTTGTCAGAAGGTGCGATACGTATCGGCGGCATATAGCGTGGCCGCATAACGGATAGATACACCACGCCGTATACCATAAAGTCGTTCTCGCTAATGGCTTTATGGTTACCTCAGACTCTACTTGTGCAAAGATCAGATGTCAATATTCATTTGAACTTTGAATTTCTTCGAGAAACGAATATCTTCTCCTTTTTCCTGAGACTATACGTAGGTACACGGAAGTTTTGCTGAATTATTAAAAAATAATTTAATTAAATATAGATCTGAAAATAATTTTGTTCAATTAAATAATTATGTAGAATGCTTGTTACTAGAATAATCAAATTTTTTTGCAGCATTGCTAAATATGCTTGAGTTTCTTGTATAATTATTTTGATGGCTCGACAAAAATTATTTTCAGCTGAATCTTTAAATATTTCAGCATAATGTTTCTTGCCGTGTATATTTGTATAAAATTATGAAAATGAATAAACGTTGTAATTATTACTAAATAAGAAATTATTAGACCATTAAAAGTACTATCACTAAGTTTTATATTAAATAGTAAAAACAAAGATTAGAATAATTAAATTTTAAATGAAAAGAAGAGAATCAACAATTTCTCTCTAAATAAAGAAAAAAGAATATTTTAAAGTTTATAGTGGCAATTCTATTTAGAACTGAAATTTTGTTTTTAGTTTAGACAAATATGACTTGGCATAAAAATCATTTAAACATAAGTCATTTAAAAAGAAATTAATTTCGCAAATTTAATTATTAATGTGATTCTCTTCATATTATAACACTGTCGAGTAAAAGTAAGTTTTCGTCAGGAAATGTGGTGAGTGCTGTAAACATGTCTGTTGCCATACACTCGGTATACAAGGGAACGTAAAGAGCAGTTGTTTGCAGTTACGTAGTTAACTTATGGATATGAATATACTCGTTGTATTAATGCGATAATTAGAGTCAAGGAAAGGTTCTCGGCCGAAATCTTAATTCTCACGGCAATTTTTTTTTCCGCTTGCACGCAATTTATACGCGATACTCCAAGGCAAACGTTAAAGGTTTGATTCCAGTCCACCTTGGAAGTATTTCGGCGAGTTTGTAAATCCAAAATCCATTTAATGACAAAAGAAGAAATCACGTTGAGCCGGTTTATTTTTCTCTTCGTGGTTGTAAAATTTTGCACGCGAAACAAGATTGACAAGTTTCCGTTTCGCTGCGAGAACACATTTCAACGTGTAAAATTCTTTTTTCAGACAGCTTATCTAGCTACTTACATCGTGCATTTATTAAGGCATGTTTTTTCAACTATGTTCTGTTTTTTATTGCTTAATAATTGATATTACGTGAATAATCAGTATTGTATAATAAGATGACGGTGTATCTGTAACAAATCGACTGGTATAGCGTATATATTGTTTTACATGCAAATTTTCAATGTCAGTTTGTTGAAAATTCAGCGCTGTACGTATCCACGTATTTTTCTTTAAAAACCGGCAATCTCAAGAAGATCAGTTCCATTCGATTTCGTTCCTTATCAATTTTCGAATACGATAATATCGCGGGTCTCCTTCTGTGCGACATGGAGAAAAAAAGACCGGATTTGTTCGACTGAAATCGTATTAAGATGTACAGGCATAATTCGCAGTGTACTGAAGCGTACTTGAACGCGTACAGAACGCAAACGGAACAACAGGGTTAAGGGGATAGATAAAAATTCGATCTGGCTGGTAATGGACGGAGCTCGTCCGAGTGAGTGGTAAACGACGCGTTTTCCGGCGGTTACTTCTTGTTTTCAGGCACTCCCGGTTGAATTACGTGCCAGCGGATTCCCTCGCGCAAGAAGTGCCGGTTCGTCTTAATTACAACCGTGTGCCGATTATCTCGCGAGTTTGCAATCCCTCAATCTATATCGGTGTAATTCGTGTATACCGAGTAACGGTAAGGCTTCACCTCAAAAGTAAACGGCTTCGAACTCGCTTCCCCTCTCGCGCCGTTCCAATTAAACTCCTTGAATCTGCCGTTTCCGTGGCAATCATAAAGCGATCGTAATCTCGCAATTAGCGGGCAACGGTCGTGCGAGTGTATCGAGTGTAATCGCGAATCCAGGAAACCGTGGAAAAAAAAAATAGGAAAGTCAGAGAAATGAAAAATATAGTGAACCTGCGCGCAGGTTTGCAAGAAATTTTTAGCATTCAAGTGGACGGTATTCCGATTCGAGATGAATGTTGTTCCTTCTTCATCGAGATTCTTATACCGACGCGAAAATTTTTTTTTTCGAACAATCATGTAGTAAATATCACCAATTTAAGTGACGATGCGAGAGAGATATTATATATCTGCGCAACGACAACATAACGATACCGAACTGTTATGGGTCTTCTACAATAAGCCATGAATCAGAAGTCAGAAATTTAAAATTGACGACTGTGATTGGTCAATTTTTAGCTTCTGACTTCTGATTCATGACTAATGGCTTATTATAGAAGGCCTATTAAGAGCTACAGAATCGGGATACAAGAACGTAGAGATCATCGTTTCATTTAGCGATATTTATCGCACTATCGTTTAAATAAAAAAAATTATCAATTCGGCAAAAGTCTCGATAAAAAAAGAGCGACACTGATTCCGTAAAAGTCGATAAATGCCTGAGGCATTTCTTCGTTACTGTACCGGCTCGAAAGCGTAACCTTCGCCTGCCTCCTCGCCAGTTCTAAGTGGCGTGACACATATAATGGTTGGTGCACGGAGGAAACGGGACAGCTGTGCATAAGTGTGTGCTTGGGAGGTGTTGCTTTCGAAATACCGGCTAGTACGTGCGTCATTCTCTATGCCGGCCGGTATTCCATGTTTCACTTTCGACTCTCAATGTACCGCTTCGGGAGTGGAACGGCTGACTTAGCGACGACGGCCTTGACTACGTCGTCATTTTCGCGCCCCCTCTCTAGTGATTTTTGTCCTCCGTAGGCTCGAGAGGGCCCGAGAGGGAACCACCTTCTCCAGGAGAGTCCGCTATTCCTAGCAGTGAACGATAATCATCTTGAAAGCTGCATCGGCAACAGCGATTTATCCGCTACCTTTGAGAGGAAAGAGAGATTACGCGAATCTCTTGAAAAGTTCTTGAAAAGTTAGACGATAAGTCCCTGATGATTCTGTATTGTAAGTTCATCGAGTTAGACGAAAGAAATTAAAAACATATGTTTACGTTTAACGTTTATATAATTTGAATTATATTACTTTGTATTATTAACCATTAATTCCGTATGGGTTTTGCATGATATCGAGCAAATTAACAATTGATTATTTAATTGATTACAATCCTTTTCTTTAATTTCTCTGTCTTGATTTATTACATCTCGATATATTCCGATAATTTGAGAAGAAAATATATCGTCTCAATATCGGAAGTTTTTTCGTGCGATATTGCATAATTTGTAAATATTATTGAAATATTGAGAAGGCAATTACCAATTTTCAATTTTCTTGTAAATTTCTCTAGTCCGAAGACAGATTGTGTCGTATTGTGTATTTCTTGTTGATTCATATTGAACACACGTTTCACTTGGTTCACTCCGTCCGGTCGGAGAAAGCATTCGTAGTTGTAGAGGAAACGACTCAAACGACGTCGACCCGTACGAGCGTCTATATACAAACGGTACATACTCCACGTGCAGTATTTACGCGGAAATCTATAGTCTTTCCCGGAAAAGTGACTATATCGGCTTATAGGTACCTTGCTACCGGGTATTACCGTACGACAACAGCGATCTCGCTCGGCGTTTCCGAAGTGAAACGGAGAGACGGAGAACGTATCATTTTATGCGGTTTCAGGAAAACGTAATTCCAGAAACACCGCCCGTAACTCTGGCGTCGATTACCTTCTATGCTGTTATTCGACGAGAGCTCTTAAGGAAATTACTTTGGGCCCGTTTTGCCACAATATTGTATTCTCTGTTGCAAGACCTACCGCACCGATCGCACCACACCGTTTAAAGGCGTTGCCTTTCTTCGGTCCAAGATCGACGAATTGACATTATAGATATACGCATCGTTCTCTTTCCGTGGAAACGCGGAAATTCGAAAATTAATTGCTTCCACTGAAAAAGAAAGCGATTATCGAGAATCGAGGCGAATATCTGTTTTCAGAATACACACGCGAAATACATTTCGCGAAAGAGTCCTATAATATTCCTCTCGATTAATCGAGATAAAATCGGAAATTCTTTAATTTGTCACCGCGAAAAATGAATCGTGTTTGAAGTAGGGTAATAGCGAATTTTCAATTTGAAATAGCAACGTGCAGTATGCGGATATACGCATATACGCTATATAATCTAGCGAGCCTATAGCATGTGGTAATGTATATTTCAGATCCAGGAAACGACGGCCAAGCTCGAACAATGATTCCGACCGGACATACGGTTGGGGCGAGAGGGTGGTCTGCGGACGTGAGGGTTGTCGCACCAACGAACGCGGTGATTGCATGGATGAATGCGCTGCCGCCCTGGTCCTTATGTCGCTCTCGTGCTCACCTCACAGTCCTCACAACCCCCCGCCACTTCACTGCCAATACAATTACGGTACTGTGCTCATTTTTCTGACATTCCCACAAAATACGGTGTAAGATGTTAAAAGCAGGTGTAGAGTAAATTCTTTTTTTTTTTTTATTTGTAATCTCAGAAACTTCGTCGTACTTTTCTCCTTTCTATAACAAGGATTTCCTTTCGGACGTCGGTTCGTTTACGTTAAGATTGCTCTTTGCGAGCGATCGATTCTCTAAAAAATACTGAAAAATAGTGAAAATAAGTATCGATGAGTATAACAATTTAATAAGTAATAATAAATAATAAGTAATAATTTATTCATGTATCGTATTATTATGTACGTGATGTCTCATGTAAACGCGAGACATCGAATTATATACCAAACTACGAACCGAGCTTCTGCGGTAATTGGCCGGACCGAAATGAATGTGGAAGGAATTTGATCTGCGGCAGGTTCCTGGGGGAGTCGTGGAGGCGGAGGCAGCGGCATGATCGCCGGCTCACCGGGAGTCGGCGGTATGTCAAATAGCAGTAGCAGCAGCGGGGCTTCCTGGCGAAGCGGCACTCCCAGTCCACCCCTTAGCGAGGAGGGTGTACCGACGAGAAGTTCTCCGTGTCCGGCGACCTCACATCCTTCGCACAATCAGCCGCACTACCCCTACAACACGTCCGGCTCGTCGTCAAGCAGCACCCCGGGCTCGACTACGCTGGATGAGGGAATAGTGCCCGACTATATCGAGGAACAACACCCACGTAAAAAGGTGAGTAACCTTTTCTGGTGTTCGTTCACCTCCTCCATCGACGGGACATGTTATGCGACGATGTCGATAATCCGTATTGTCTCGCACAAGTTCACTGAGCGTGCTAATCGGTTTTGCTGGTGGGAGGAAATTTCTAGCTTTCTCCAGAAATTCGCCTCGTCGGACAACTTCCACGGATTGTTCCTCGTTTTACAGCCGATTAACACGTTACATACACTTCGAAGAGCTTATTTACTTCGCTACCGCCGTAAAGCATTAGCGACTTCCGCTGCCTCTTTATCAAACGCCACCGTGACCTTTGAAACTAGTTTTCAGAGTCGCGTGTTCGCGTTATTTCTAACACCAAGCTCTGCCCTCGCCTGTCGTCTTTCAGAGTCTTCGCTGACCTTAATCTTTGTGAATAATATACACTGTCGCGTCAACGCATGCCCAATTCAGCTCTTGTCAAGTTCTCAGACAACGAGAAATGATTTTCATGAAAACTAGTTCTAACTAAACGTAGCTCGCGTTTCTACAACGCGTGTCTAAGAACTTTCGTTGCGCGATCTAATTATTCGTTGGCATTCGAACGTTTCGTTGATTCAAGTTGAATACCATAAATTTCACGTCACGCTGCTCGTCAGTTTCTTATGCATAAGCATAATAAAAGCGTCTTTTGCATTAGTGGCATAAAGTATGACTTCCTTGAAGCATACATTAAAATCACACATTCAAGCGACCGTCGCAATGGGAATACAAATTCACCATGATAAATATCTAATGGCCTTCGAGAAGCTACGTCTCCATGATTAATTCTTTTTGCATTCGCGTAGTAATATGTGGTAGCTTAATTAACGCCAACGCGTGCGCGCAAATATGATAAGTCTATTGCGTAAGACATTGAGGCGTGGGGCACCAGGGTGAGCCTTGCACGTTGCACGCGTATATCGTTCCAACTGGATTAGATCTGATTCGTTTTCCGTCGGGATTGTCTCTCTCGTATTTCTTACGTACAGAATTGATAATTGTTATTGCGGCTCGAGTTTAAAGTCGATTTACAGATTCCATTTACAAACAAAGAAATATAATTTACCGCAATTATTGTGAACAGTATCTGTATAAACACAGAATTTGTATCGAAGATCATTTTCGTCTTATTATTTGAGGATATCACATGTTATAATATATTGCATTCAAATTTGGTTTTATCTTTGAAATATTATTTTTTTTATATTAATTTACGATTTATAACGTTATATTTTTGAAACTGATTGTAGTTGATGCCATTAACAAGATAAACATGTCATATAGTAGAAATAACTACAGCAAAAGAATAACGTTTTTGATTGATCGATATAACCGACTCGCCAGATTTAATCGACATTGGCGAGTAACGGGTCTGTTTTTGAGATGACGGAGGGAACTAGTTTTTTCTTTTCGAGCCAGTGAAAACGAAGTCGTTTTCGATCGTTTCGTAACGGCCAATTTTCATGTAACGTGCAAAAAAAGAAGAGGGTCAGGAAGAGAATGAGATGTCACGCATTACTTTGGAATCACATCGAGAATTTCTACTTAAAGATCGCCAATATGCGCGTTTGCAATTTTTAAGGATTAAAATAGAATTTAATTTTAAGATATAATATCTCTATATTAAAAAGCTAATATAAATTATTATCTATATTTCCCCATATTATCTTTTTGTTCTCAAAATTGTGTATATAACTATTTATATCTTTTCCAAGTTTTGAATTAACCTAATCGAATCAAATCACTTCAAACTTTGACGAGTGAAAATGCAGAGCATTTATATGCAACGCGAATAGGATATTTTGGATATCGCTGGAAATCAGTAGATGAGAGAGAATACTAGAATTTCGATTGTCTCATGGATTTGAACCACGCCAGTTGTTGCGTGCTGTCAGCGACGTCCCTGACCGGTCAGAGATGCAGAAGTCTGCAAAGAGCAGGCGGTTGAAGTCATCTTCGTCGTCGTCGTCGTCGTGCGTGCCAAGCTCGCGCACATGATGATGACATAAGCACGCGCCGGCCGAGCCAAGGATGTAAACACACGCGTGCGGTGATTTTTTGGTATTTCGTAAGACGGCTAACAAGCCGGACCTTGAGGTATTATCGCCCCGCGCTAATCTTAGGTACGCGCACTTTTGCTGCTTTCGGCCGCCTGCACGGGAAATGGCGACGACGAGCGATGGCAAGGCGGATGGCAAGGCGGATGGCAAGGCGGCGTTCCGCTCCCGAAATAGCCGCTAAGATGAACGTGGCCCCTTAACCGGCCGAACTCGCTAAAAACCTGCCTCTGTTTTATGACTTTTTCAGATTCGAGCGAAAGTCAACCAGGACCCGATCGAGACCGAGCCAGGCGCTTGCGCGACTTTCGAAAGCGAACAGGTAAGCCCGATTTCCGCTCTCCGCGTAATTAGATACTTGCTCGCTGGAGATTTCGCAGGTGCGAAATTGCAGACGGCGAAACTCCTTTTTAACCTTACACTGGTAAAAGAGTCTAGTTGCATTAATTGGAACTCTGGTCGGAAATGGATAAATCGGAATTTTATGATTGCATTTATTGTAATTCTAATTGAGATAACCAGAATTGTGATTAATATGAAGAAAGAATCTTCTGGTTCATTTTTAACTACAAATTTTCCTCAGTGTTGGGTTATTTTCAGACAAAATATCGATAGAAAGATTATTGTTTAGCGTTTGTATTTTTGTTTTAATAATGAACGCAAAAGTATCTCTTTCATCTTTTAATCATTCTAGAGTTAATCCTTCATCGCGTATCTCTTACGTATCATTTCCCTTTGGAATGAAGCTCCCTCCAATTTTTTTTAACATTGGAAAGCATTCTGTAATGCAATTTGCATTCGAGATGCTTGTTGTTACTACGTTCGTTATCTGACTTGTAATACGAGTAGAGATAAGTAATCTCGCGTGCCCATCGCAACAACAGTTACTTTTTCCTCTTAATTATCTCTCGTGTAGCAACCTATCGATATCTAGAGTGCGGGAAAACCTCTGGTTGAAAGGGGAGGCATTCGCCAATGGCGTCGCCGTGCAAATTACGGATGCAACACGGGGAAGTATGTATAAGTTATCGAAAAAACGGGGAATCGTTGGAACAGTCTCCGCGTGCAAACGCGACTCAAATCTACCACTATCACCACCACCACCACCACCACCACCACCACCACCATCACCACCACCACCACCACCACCACCACTACCACCACTACTACTACCACCACCACCACCATCACCACGACCACTATCACCATCGCCGCCACCTCCTCCTCCATCACCTTCTCTCGGATCAATATTATTTGTAACCCAGTTTACACCGAAGGTTCCTACTTTCACCGGTGGTCGCGAACGGCCCGCAAGCGTTTAAAGTCATTCATCTCGAGTCAATCGACGTCGATGATGTCGTCAGATGAAAATATTTGCGCGTCATTCGCGATATTGAACGTCAATCAGATCCGCCGATGTAATTTACGAAGCCTAATGCATGCGGTTTCGACTTTCACTCGTAAATACTCATGTAACTTGAAGTAACCAGATTTCCATGGACGTGTCCTCTTTCCTGAACATCGTCTTCGGGCGTTCCCTTTTTTTTTCTATCTTTTTCCTCTTTTTCTTTTATGTTTTTTACAATATTCCGCTTCCTCTGGTTTCGCATTTCAATGCATGATTAAATAATCAGATATGACGTTTTCGTTGTCTTGCTTTATTAAAATTTCAAAATTCCAAGCGAAACATCGTTCATAATACCGTTAGTGCCAACGCTTATTTCATTGTGATATTATACATTCGGCGAATAGAAAAATAACTGTGAAAACTTAATAAAAGAAATTGGAAATATACGCAGACGTTTCGTCCGTTTAAAAAAACTAGGAAATATCCCAATTTCTTCTAGCCACCCCATTGTCCCAGTCACACCCGAGAGAAAGATGGCCACCCTACCTGCTGCGTATCGGCGCGCACCTGACCCAATTGACCGGCTCGGTGATATCTCTACGAACACGGCAACCAAGGTCGTCGGCGTTCCCTAGATTCTCTCATCGCCTAGTGCTCGTCATCGCGAGAAAGGTCATTCGATCAAGATAGAAGAGAGACGATGCCACCGTTCCCATATCGCGGCATCCATGAACGGTGACAGGCAGGGAAGGAAGAGAGGAGAGAGAGATAGAAATAGAGATAGAGATAGATAGGTAGAGAGAGAGAGAGAGAGAGAGAGAGGGAGAGAGAGGGAGAGAGAGAGAGAACAAGAGGGAGGGATATGGTCAGGAAGTTCCAGTCGAGTGTATTGTATTGTGTAATGAGTGCGACAGAGTACTACACTTCCTCCCCGCTTCCCCCTGCACGCCTGTCCTCCGCCCGCGTATTCGAAGCGCGCGCGCACGCGTGCACGTACGCGCATCCACGTGCGCAGTGCCGTAGTCGAGCGTATCGACGGGAGCATATCGAGTGCATTTTGTGCCGGTGGAGATTTCCTTTGTCTCCGTCACGTGTCTGCACCCGTAACGCCTCGATCGAATTTGTTACAGGTATGAGATCACGATAACTCGGTAAAAATCGCCTAGGAACACGACGGATTTTTTTCAGAGAATTACGAACCCGGCCATAAGAATTAGTTAGAAAAATTTTTTATTAACGTAAAACTTCTTTGTTTAAAAGGATATACATTTCATTCCGGCAAAACTAAGATTTTCTTCCAAAAGCGGAGGAAAAACTCCGCTGCGTGAAGCAAAATTTCCTCGCCGATTTTTGTTCTTTGGCTTCTTGCTAGCCGTAAGATTTACGAGAAATCATTATAGATATTTATGAACGATCATATGTCTTATAGTACGTATAGAATTATAACTCTGGTCATAAGTTCTTACAAGACTTAATTACAAGTTCTTACGAGAACAAATTACGAGCCTTATACGATTCTACTTAGAATTGACTCATACATAAGCCTCTCAAATGTGAAGATTGCAATTGGCACGAATTAAAGTTTGTCGAAAGGTCGTGCACGCGCGTTGCGCGACACGTGGACCTAAATCTTCAAACCTCACGTGAAAACTGGTTTTTTTTTTTTTCTATTGAACTTGAGAACTAGTTTCACTAGGGGAGCAACGGTAACTCATTAGAATTATGAAGTCGAAATTTATAACGTGTAGCTCAGGTATCGTTCAAGTAGGCGTGGACGATTTTGACCCACTTCATTGATGAAGTTCAATCCTCTTTTCTAAATTCCGATTAAATTATCGTAAAGTAATATATCCGCGACGAATGAGAAACAAAGCGAACAGTTTCTGAATAAAAGATCTATGCAAATGTATATGTCACCGTCAATCGCTCGAAATTGTCTTCTCGACCACGTGCATATGTACCATTTATCAAATTCAGGCTGAAGCCTCAAAAATTGCGGATTGTGGTCGACGTGAGCCAAATACTATTAAAACGTATCACGCGCCAGAATATCCACGTCCATCGGCATACGTCTGCATATGGACCTAGATCTCAGAGCGGTAACACGCGCGAGGACCCGGCGGCGCCGTTGGTGCATCGCGTCGCAGTGCACACCACGTGACGTCATCACGAGCGGCACGTGCCCCTTCCCCTGCCCGCGCCCCCCGATGCCCTCGAATGCAGCATCGCTCGGTGACGAAGAGGTGTGGCGGGGCGGAATGGGGTGCCAACAACGAGAGGGGGCGGTAGAGGTGCGGAGGAAGGTAGTTAAGGTCACCGTGGCCCTGACTGCACGCGCGCGAAATAATATCGGTGTGCTACCGTACGTGTATGCGTGTGTGGGACGTGTATGTGTGTGTGTATATGTGTGTATGTGTGGCGTGTGTGTGGTGTGGTGTGTGTGTGGGGGGGGGGGGGGGGCGTGCGTGTGCACGGGTGTTCACGCGCGCTCGCGCGCACATGTATGTCTCTGTGTGGAGCGCGCGCGGAGAACGCACGGAAGATTTATTTCTAGTTCCGCATGCTGCCGCTTTTCTAACCAAGATTTGCCGGTTAGATGCACGAGTCGCACGAGTGTCCCAATGGCGGACCTTGACCGTCGGCACCGATGTTCGGACGGTCGTCGTCATACCGTCTGGTGATCGTTGCAGATCTTTCTAGCGATACTGCGACGAAGTTTTCGATTATCGCTCACAATACTAGCAACTTCTCCCGGTCGCCGCTCGACACTGTTACGTCACGTGATGTATCTTTCCGTGACGATGCTATTATTTCAGCTCAAAATGAGCCCTTCTCAAAATGAGTGGAATTTAAAGAAGGAGATATATTAGCGATGCTCGCCAACATAATCGTAACTTGATCGAAGGACTTGGATACGAACAATGAGTTTGCAGATCTGCTTGTGAATATTAAAAAAGAAACTATGTATTTGAAAGTTTTATTAATTGTTTAAATTTATTTTGTTTAAGATATGAATGATAAAAATATTGTTAAATACTACTTTCTTTTTCGTGGCTATATCCATAACATATTTCTATTGATCAGAGAGAAAATAAGCAGATCTGTCTCTTGCGATCGAAATTGGTATGAGAGAAAGAAAAGGAAAATCTTCAGGAAAGCTTGCTTTTCTTTTAAAAGAGGATTCCTTCTATTCGTTCTTCGAAGGACTTTCTCTTAAATGATTTTTTTATTCATTGTATTATCTAGACAGCTGAAAAAGATTTTTCTCTCGACTGTACGCACACCTTATTCATTAAATTTTATAAAACGAAAACACTTTTATAAAAATACGTTTTTTTTTTTTTAATGAAACAGATTTACGATTTTTGCTTTTATCTCGTATTACGATTACAAGATTTAAAAATAGTTATTCAACTCTCCCGCTCAATATCATCTGTATCATTTTAACGTTTCCTTGCAATATTTATGAAATTTATCTGTATAACGTAAATCTTTATATTATGTAACATCATCATGTAACACGTTCCCATGTTATCTCCCGGCAAATTGCGCGGTCGCAAGGCGAGAAAGAATATTCTGACGTATATACGATCCAAACTTGGAAAAGCGTCCGTGTCTCGAAACGCATCGGTTTGACGTGCCGGCATTTGCGTGCATCGCTTCCGCGAGTTCTGGGCCGCCGGGTCGTATTCTGACACGTTCGTCCACCTTACGTAATACGCGTTGCGTAAACTTGACGTTAGCCGTAATGCTCGCTATACATATTTCCGCGCGCCCGGCAACAACTACAGTTGGGGGAGGGATCTCCGGCCTTACCGAGCGACGTAATCGTATATACTCTCCCGTATCGCTTCCACGCTCTCTGATCGTCAGATACTCGTCGTAAAAATGAACATAATCACAATTAACGCAAGTCCTCTATCGCCTACGATAATTGACTTTTTAATTTTTTTTTTTTTCCCCGACCGATCGCGTATCGCAATTTTACATTGCAAAAACGTCACGGCGACAAGCTTGCAATAACGATAAAAATCCGACAGTCGATTCAGACTATTCGAAGTCGTTGCGATAACGCTGTTAAATATGTAGAGAATTGTGAGAGGGAGAAATGAAATTTATTAAAAATATCCGCGCGTACCGAGAATTAGAAACATATATTCTCCTTGCACGCAACATCCCGCTCGTGTTACACAGATTGCAGATATTATCTGCCGCGCGTGCGGAGTCAGGGCCATTGCCTAAGTAATATGATTTCTGATATCATTCTCTGATAATATTTCACCGCGTGTATATAATATTTCCTGATAATAATTAAGAGATCGCCTCTCTCCGGTCTTGTTGTCTTCTCACAGTTCTGTTCAAATGATATCTCTTTTTTGGTACATGGTAATGTTATAACACGTAGAGATTCCGCGTGTCATTAGGGAGGATTTATCACTTCAGCCAGGCCTGCTGCCGGCTTCGCGGTTATCAGTTGTAACCGTTTTTATAACAAAATGTCAAATAGAATGATTCCGTTCACATGATGGCGCGTAGGCATCGCATGACATAAGTCAGCGACCATGACATCGACATTACGTAGATATATGTAGGAAATGCTCGCCGTCGTCTTTCTTCTCTTTGTCTACGTTGCTATTAATTCTCGCCAATATAACGCGTAATTGATTGTTTTCTCGAAACGTGATAAATTACCGCGATCCTTCAGTCGTTTATATCGAAATTCGATGAATTTATTTAATTTTTTTTTCATACTCAACGTAAGTCAGGTGTAGTTATCCTTTTTGCAACGATGTTGAATCGAGTTTGATTTTTGTTGCGAGGAATAGAAGCTTCCGTACGTTTGTAAAGGAAATAACGATTTTGCTGAAATTTTGCTAAATACAGATAAAAATAAACTTTGTTGGACAGTCAAAATAATGATGTACAACGTTCAAGCTGATATTGCTGCGGAATATCAAATTTTTTCAACATTGTTTATTATAAAAAATCTCAAGCATGATGAAAAATGCTACAAAAAAATTTGATATTCTAGCAATCAGCTTGAGCATCCTACTTAATTATTTTGATGAATGATACATAGAAAATATTTTTTACACAAATCTTTTGATCCAATAAAATTATTTTTTCTGTGTAAGCGCTTAAAATTTGATTGTCGAAAGTGAAATCGTATTTCGATTCTTATCGACATTTTAATTTTAAATTAGAGGTTACACTCTGGTATTAGATCTGGCACGTTTTGCAATCTCTAGAGATTTTCGACTAGAAATAACGTTGGAACCTCTCCATCCAAGGTCACGGTCAGAAATAAAAAAGAACTATACTAAGGAAGCAATGTCGCGTATCATGTATTGTTCTTGTAAGGCCACATCGGCTTTATGTGTAGTTTTAACAATCCTTAATGACTATCGTTTCGACGACCTTGTTTGACGTGGCAGTCATTGGATAACTAAAGAATGGCACCCTTCCCTCCGATTAGTACGAGAGCCTAGCAACGAGGAACAGGACTGGAAAAGGACAGCCACTTTTCAATATGAACTGGTTTTCATTTAATCAATTTGGCAGACCCTATGTTACTTAATCCATTAGCTATGATGAATATCGTCTGCCATTATACCAACAATTCACGTGGCCCAAATAACTTCAAATAACAGAATATATCATAATCTTCCTGTTTCTCTTTACAATAATTTCAAATTGATACCGAATCGTGGAGATCAGAGATACATTTTTACTCGTGTAATGTGCCACTTTCAGTGAATTGGGATTGTTTTCTTAATTAATTCGGATTATCGATTCGACGCGCGAAAAGATCCTTCCTGCGGAAGAAACAAAATTTGCTCACGAGAAATTTAATTCCGCACGGACGACGGGAAAACGTTCACAAATTTTAGATCATTCTTATCGTACATTCTACAGTTTTCGCACGAGAGAAACTACAATTGTAGCGTTACACATTTCTCGTCTGAGAACGATGAGATAATCCCCGTGCGATATGCCGCTCGTATCCGCGAAACTTAGGGATTCCGCGCGCGATTTGGATTCCTACGGTAACGGGTACCTACTCATCGTCGTGTATAACGCTGGCGAAAATACAATCGACCGTCCGTCCGGGATGCCGTTACCGGCCGTGCCGGTTACCGTTCGTATCGAGCGCGGGACACGTATAAATAGTTCACGGAGGTCATTAGGAGGGACGGCACATTAGGTAGGTAGGTAGGTAGGTGGAACGAAATTGTCATTCCGCCGAGAGACATTCCGGACTCGCTGTCGACTGAGGTATGTCTCGTCCGTTCTCGTGTCAAAAAGTTTCGATAAACGGGATTGACGGGTGTCTGGCTGATAATAAAGGCTGCGTTCCGATATTCACTGCCAGTACTGAAAATCTATACATAGTATACGTCACGTACATTATAGGTTTTCAGAATTGGCAGGGAATATCGGAATGCAGCCAAAGTTCTCGGTGCGATGACTGACGTCACAAATGGCTGAAACCATTGAGCATCTTTTCAGTACAGTATGACTTAATGATGTCACATCGGTTATTTTTTTTTTCCCTTTCTGCCTTCGTGACAACGGAAATACCGAGCTCTTGAGAGATAAACAACAGAGATTCCTATCAAAAAAATTACATGTGGGATAAATGTAAAAATTCTTTGTAAAACATACATTCGTACATTTAAAGAGAAATATAGTGCACTTAAAGATGACAGCTTTTATATGAATTAATGTACATAGTACACACGCACGCACATACACATTTTGAATAAATTATTTTATAGTTACAATAAATATTTTGAGAAAATGTACTTAAAATAAATTTGTGCTTAAAGTAAATTTTAATAAATACTTATTTGAATTAATATTAGAAATATAAATATTTAGAAAGTGCATATTTATTTGGTTAAAAACAATTAATTAAATATTTAATTATCATAAATAAATGTCAAGTATTCAAATATTTATTAATTCTACATATAAAACTGGTACATAGTTATCATTTTTATAGTTGTTATTGTTATGATTTTTTTATGTTTATAATAATGGTGATAAAATACAATAATGATAACGATAATAAATTTTATTATAAAAGAGAGTCAAATTGCAGAGCTTATCTGCATTTTTCAATATCTATATTTAATGTTTAAAATTCATTGGTAATATCAATCGCTAACAATATATACTGTGAAAGAATATCAACGCATATACTAAGAATAAAAAAATTTTTTTATGTTAGTCACATAACAGTAGCAATAACATTGACACTAGGATGCTCAATTATTTGAGCTTTCTACGTCATGTCTTGAGCGTTAAACTCTTTATTGCAGTCAATGTTAAAGCTGTGCACTCTCTCTCTCTCTCTTTCTCTCTCTCTCTCTCTCTCTCTCTCTCTCTCGTATTGTTAGAGAACTTTTTGGCCGGGAGAAGAGTCAAGGACGTGTGCTCGCGAATTTCAGCTGGCAACCGCCGGTGGGGATGAGATACCGTGTCATGCTCGGCATGCCGTGCCGCACCGCTCGTTGTCCTAGGTCCTGACTGCTTTTTTTTACGCACGCCGAATCAGTGATAAAAGTGCATTATTATCGCCATTCAACAGCATGAAGAGAGAAAGGGAAGGGGAGACAATCAGTGTTCCTTACCAAGCGTGATGAGGTCATATGTTCGAAGCAACGAATGTTTCTCAGAAAATTCACTTCAATGAGAAATGATTTAATGACATAAGGTAAATGTACTATCAGTTAGTTTAGTAAAAAATTAGTGAATATAACCAACTATTAGACGAAATTAGACTCTAAATAAATTTGTTATTTATACAACTTTAATAAGACGAATTTATTTAGAGTCGTACGTATCATTAAAAGCTTAATATTTAACATTTTTGCCATTTCGTCCAATAACGAAGTCATTGGTATCCACTAAAATTTATCTTATGCCTCGAAATGAATGTAATCGAAATCACATCGCATCGAGATGGCATAATTATGACTTTGAAAGGCGCTTTTTATAGTGTTTCACATCTTATAACTATTTGATTGAAATATAAAGTATCTTTAGCTCTCTTTCTTCTTTTTTCGAACCGTCACGGTAAAAGTTCGAGGGATGAACCTTTCGCCATCATTATTTTTTATTTATTTTTTCCCAGTGATCCGTTGATGGATTTTGTAACTTGCTCGATAACTCTCGTCGATTTAACGCGACGTTCTGTGCTTAATATTAGATACTTGTGACAGCCAGATTTATCGTACAGCGACACTTATTTTAAATTCAAGGTGATATGAATTTTATCGCGAGGGCAATCTTGATTCGTCGCTTTCGGTAATCTTTTCAAACGATGAGGATAAAGCACGATCCCATAATATCTCTGCGATCGAAACGAACGGAGGAGCTTTCTTGGCGTTCGATTTGAGAAAAAAAAAATATCGCTTTGAGCCGCGTATCGAGACACTTTCTGCGCCCGCGCGAATGTCGTATCGACCGTCCCTGTATTCTACCTTGACCTCCAGCTGTGAAAGTATCTCGAGCAATTAAAGCATTTAAGGGCTCTAGTAGAACCGGTCGTCGAGTGTGATCAACGGTGTCGCGAAACGACACGTACGGGTTCTTTAGCGATCAGATGACACATTCCCGCGTGTAGTAGCGAGACAAACACTTATTGACCGTTTCGTGGCCACGATAAATGGATAGCAACGTTATCGCAATATTGCTCACCGATTATCATCAGTTGTTCAGCAAATAAACGTACGTACGTCAACATTTCAATTTAAAGAGCACAATTCTCTTTTTTTTTTCTCTCTTTTTTTCTGCCAAGTCGAGATACAGAATCGCGACTAATCCCCGGGCTAAGCCTCGTCAACCGGCTATAGGTTTTACATAAGCCATTTCAACATCGGCGTAGACTGCACTTTCTCCCGGATTGATCTTAGGTCGGAAAGTCATCTATCTCCTCGGGATTCCCCGAGTCTACCAGTGAAACCCGGCATTCGTGCGATATGATCGATGAAAGTTACAACCGACAATACGCAACGTCATTCTGTTCTCCAGGAATTACGTGAGTGCCACTTGAATCGCCTGCAGCTGCACAATTCGCGAAATTTTATTAACTATTCAACACAGCCGAGCGCAATTGTCATTTTTACGAAATTTATCGATAAGCGGAAACAATCAGCTGGATGTAAAAGCTGCAATAGCACAATAAGATAAGACCGTCAAGTTTCACACGATCGCCGAGATATCCGAAAAGGCCTTTGAAATTTTTTTCAAGTACCGAGACAAAAATGAGTGCACGCCTATCTGAATAAGAGGTATAGAAGAAAGAAACTTCAGACACACAAATTGACTCGACGCGAACAAGCGGAGTGTCCGTGAGACTCGTGTTTTGCATTCGCTTCGTTTCTCGTGCTTTCGACTGCCTTTGACACGCCGCGATCGTGTCCGATGATAAAAAAAATCGCGAATACGTCGTGTTCTTACGCGCGCGCAAAGTACGTAACTGTAAACTGGTCCTAACATGCACGGGCCTCGCCCACTTGATTGCTCAACTTGGGTAAGCCGAGGAGAACCGGTGTGTCTACGACAACGGCGTGGCAAGGCCGTTGACAGTGCCGGCGAATCAATCGCGTTGTCACGCTCAAGCGGGCGCGCTCGCTCGCACTCCGCTCGTGCGTGCCCAGCTGATTCGCCGCGCCGCGCCAACCGCGCCAACCGCGCCAACCGCGCCAACCGCGCCAACCGCACTAACCGCGCCACGAGAGCCGTTCACCGATCGTGGGTTCGTGGGTGAGAGAACAAGAAAGCAAAATGCGAGGCAGAAGGAGAAAAAGAGACAAGTTCGATCCTGCGAAAGTTACGTTACGCTGAAAATCACAAAGCGATTTATAATCCGGTGTGTCGGGACGCAAATGTGACTAGCACGACCGTGTCTAAAAACTGTAACAAATAATAATGCAATTTTGCGGAAGTAAGCAAAAATCGGGAAAGCGGAAACGAGAGGAGGAGACGCTGGTGAATTGATAAAATATATTGTGAAAGAGCGGAATGTAATTATGAACTATCACGTGAGGGAAAAACGATTGGCAATTGATAGAGTAAAAAATTAATTATTTCCTTTTCGAGTAATTATTTCTTTGGATAATTATTTGACTGATAATAAAAGAGAGGAATTGGAAAAATCATATACGGATACGTTTAATCATTGATATTTTAATTTGCTTCACAAGGCAAATAAAAAGTTAAACGTCAGACGTTTGAAAATTTGAACACGCAAATATATACGCGCTTCGTCAATGACGTGATTCAATAATAAGAGATTTGTGATAACAAAATTGCGTGACAATATACAAAGAGATAAAGAGGAAAGAGAAACCCGATAATTCGCGATCGGTCCGCAAAGCATAGATAGTCTTGTCCTAGGGTAAGGTTGTCCTCTCGTTTTATCAACTGGCATTACCGATTGGTCAATTGGGACTTGTCTAGTGCCTACCCACTCTCGTTGGTACGAAGATTCACGAAAGTAACGACCTTGACTTTGCGGATACAAACATAATCATTGAACGCATAGGCCCGATTTTATCCAGATTCGATGTCGGATTCGGATTTAACTGTAATTCTACGATTAGTTTCTTAATCGTTGGAAATCCGCAAAAAAGAGAATATTAATATATACATCTATATCACTCGCCTAGTTTTAATGTAATTACTCACACGGGATATTTATGAGATTTTTCTCAAAATTATATCTCAATTTTCATTGTCCTCTTTGATAATTTACTTAAATAAAAATTGACAATATTTTACATCCCTCAGGTAAAGATAAATGCAAATATTTTGTTTAATTGTGAAATAATTTAAGCTAAATAAATATATAATAAAATGTGTATAAATAGTATTCATATATTTAGCGAATATAAGGCTGGAGTATTCTGGACACTCCACGCGAGTAACAAAGAGTTAACGGACACGCTCACGAATGTCACAGAATGGTATTGTGTCCCAATTTGGGATAGATATTCGTCTGTCGAGGAAAGAAGGATGAGAAAGAAGAAGAGTAAGTGCGTATGTAGTACGAAAACAAATGATGATTGCGGAGATGACTTGCGAATGAAATCACGTGAAAGAGGAATGACAGAATGATTCACACACATTTTGTGGCGTCGATTGTGGCATAAGATTGCTATATTAATTAGCACGAAATTTAATTCCGGTCAAAATTCAAATATACTCACAAAAAAATAAGGCAGTGTAAAGTTACACTGGCCTGTTTTTGGCTCTTATATATACGGTTGTATATATGAATCTCTTACATTTCTTGCTGCAATCGATTCGACGTAAAAACTTCTTCGTCTGCGAAGAAGATTGCACAAACGGCGATGCTCGAAACGGTGCCTGTAATTACAATTGCGACACGTTTCGTGGGAGTGTTCTTATTGTGTTTAACGTACTGGATAATGGGGTTAGCATGCCACAGGATAAACAAAGAGTTTTTACGCCTGTGGATATTTTTGTAATAAGGTTCGGGAGATGGATAGAGAAAAAGAGAGAACTACTGTCTGCGCGCATTATCGTTGCAGTAAAAATACGATTATATCTAACAACGAAGAGTTTGCACGGAGCAAACACACACAATATCTTTAACATGTTCAACTATATTATATGACGTGAATACATGCGCATTCTTGTGACGTAGTATCACAGCGCGTAGACATAAACACACTACACTCGCCATTAAGTAAATAAGCATGCGAATTGATGCGTATAAAATCGACTGCCTTTTATTTTTTCAACTGTTGGAATTTTCTTCTGCTACACGAAGCCGAAATTCAATTGCTTTTGCATGAAAATTTCAATGTCGCGCGTTAATTAAGTTATCTACAAAATAACGAATTTTTTAATTTGTTTCATGTTAATCTCAAAGATTTTGTTGCGTTAACTAAGTTATTTATACTAATTTATATTAATTAATTTATATTAATTACGCATGATTTATGTGCCGATATATTGTTTTTTTAACTTACAGCCAATTTTTTATAAAAGAAATTGCTGTGATGTAAAATAAAGTAACAGGGAATAAAAAGTTAATGCCTTAAATAAAGAGTAAAATAGTTGAATAACTTTCAACGAATTTTTTGTTTAAATGTCACGGTAAAAAAATTGGACAAAAGATTTAAAACACCGAATCTGAAGTTCGAATTATATTTCTTTGATGCGAGATAGAAAAAGAAAATTTAATTGACTGCAGTCAGCTAACAATGCTGGTGTAACCGGACGTATACTAATTTTTACCGCGGAGCGAACGATAACCGGACGGATAACCGAAAGTTCGCCGGCTATCGCGCACCGGTTCTCATTTTACGCAATAAAATTAGTCTCTCACGTGACCTTGAGACCGGTTATTGAACCCTTCTTGCCCGATACGCGAGCGACGCGTCGAATCAGAATATCCGAGTCGAGTTTGGAAACATCACGCACTCGCGTTTTGTCGCCTCGTCGCTGATAAGCGAGTACGAATAAACATTTCTCTCTCTTTCTCTCTTTTCCGTTTTCTCTTTCTCTCTTTCCGTCTCTCTTTCGCATACGCGGGTGCCTTTAAAAAATGCAGTTTTATCGTACCGCGCCGGCTGGCACGACCAAAATCAGTGAACGGTAACGGTTTCAATCCCTTATTAGTTCGGCGTGTATTAAAAGCGCAATGCACGCTAGTGTGATTACAGGGGAACGAATGTTAATCCGCAAAGCATCGTTGCGATATTTTCGTAGTATCAATGCCGGCACATAAAACATACATCCAGCGTCGCGATTGTTATTTTTAATAATCGAGATCCACGTATAGATACGCGCAAAAATATATATTTTGTTTTACTTTAACATTTTAATTTCTTGCACTTAATATTCGATGTGTAGTACGAGAAACGATAGCACCGAGAAACTGTTCGGTGCATATCCGCGTCCGGAAACGATGTAATGCGTGTATCGACGAGCCATTTCATCGCGCGCAATTAAAAATTAATGGCAGCGACTCTCGTCGGTACTTAAATTGTATTTTCAGCCGTATCAATAGTACGCGAACGGTACTACCGGTTTTCGGCTGTAACTTCTCTCTCGCGACAGGCAGGCAGAGAGACGAGAGGTGATCGGGGAAGGTCCTGGTTTATTGCTTAACGAGGCCCAGCCGCGCCGGTATTGAATACCGTGTGTGCATAAACGACGATATACGGCCTTGGAAAAAAAAAAGCGGGACAAAATTAAACGCGTGCGGTCGGTGGATATCGGATTTTAAGTGTCCCGTGAAAGTCTCTGCCTGTGTCACGGAATTTCCCTCTTGTCTCCCGTATATATCTCTCTTTTTCTCAACGTACCAAAATTAAATTGTACGCTTGCGAACAAAATGCGGTATAAAAATATATAATGCGATTTGGGAGTTTGTCTGTTTCCTGTCGTTTAATGCATATCGGCCGGAACACGCTCGGAACCATTTTAATTACTATTTACCCACGAATCGTGTAAGATGTAGTTAATGGATATGTTCAGGAGAAGGGGAGGATTCTCGTGTGAATTTTAACCCGTCGTTTTCACGATTGTCACATGTAACACATCTCACTCTCACGACTTTCTACCTTTCACCGCGTTTTCGCTAAATTCGCGATTTTGTGAGACCATCGCAGGTATTTCACAAGACGTTTTAAATTTCAACTGAAGTAGCATGCCAATCTTTTTAATTATTTTTAACGAAATACGTCAAAATACAGAGTATCTTTTTTTAATCTTTCGAAGCCGGTGAGTCTATTGCAACTCAATTATCATTCAATTATACAATAAATCTCTCTTTGTCAGAAATGTTAATTTTCTTTATGTTACATCTGCAATTTGGATCATTCTTAAATATACTCACAATTGGTATTCGTTCTTTTTTTATACGATACTTTATCTCTTGGTTCATTAATTGGTGCCTTTTAATTAACATAAATTAAATGCATCAATAATTGTATAATACAATAATTTTGACGTTATTTCTGAAAGATTAATTCAATCAAATTAACAGAATATAAAATACAGAAGATACAATTCTATATTATATTTATAGGCCTGTTTTTTTTAGCTCAACTTTTGCACCAGTTCATCTTTCTTCTTTCTTCCTAGAGATTAGTGCAAAAGTTCAGTTAAAAAAAAACAGGCTTTACGATAACCACACATACGAGACGTCCTTAATTGTAAAAGGCAGTTCTTTACTTCAGATACCTTTAGATTTATTTATTTTTCTAAAATTCAATTTTATCCTTTATTTTAATAATATTTTATAGGAAATTCCTTTTTGAATATTATTCCAATGTCTACTGTCATACTAATGAGCGAGTATTTATGGAAATAACCGATAAAGTTATGCAAAGGCAATATTAATCCAAGCAGAACAACAAAGTCACAATAACGTCAAAATAACATTAATCGTGATTGATTGAAGTGGCTTTAATAATCTTTGCAGTTATTTTGACGTCATTTTGATGTTATGATAACTTTGTACTTTGTTTGGGAGTTATCTCAGATATGTAGAAAAAAATTTTCTTAATTAGTACTTATTAGATTTCTAACAGTCACAGAGTTTGAAAATATTCAGGAATAACGTTATAAAATTTTAGATTCGTTCTTTATGTTCTTCAAGAAAATATGATCGCCGTAATTATATCCGCAAAGTATTCGAAACGAAATAACAAGGAAGAATGCAAGACATGTCACGTGATATGTATACATAGCATTTTTTTCGACCGGTCGAAATCGATACTGTCTAGGAAAATTCAAGGTGCTTCGGAGTTCGCAAGGCTGGCAAAGTGCATCGTCCTCATTCGGCGTCACCTCTCATTTTCTCCCATCGGCTCTACGTATATATATCGGCCGTGGGCTCGCTGAACGGGTGTCCTCCACCATTTCAACAAGACGCAAGCGGGGCCGCGGCACGGCGTCCACGCTGCAAACCGGCGACGTAAACAACGTATCTGCGCAGGCGCAGCCGTTCCTCCCGCGCCGCCGCTTCAACAGTTCGTTCGCGCTGTCCTCTTCCATCTCACCTTTTCTTTCTCACTCTCTCTCTTCTTTGCTCCTTATTTCTCTTCCTTCTCTTGCACGCGTATAAGTACGATTCTCTCGCTCGTGCAGCGTCGGGCCGACCATCGCTTAGCAGCCTTCTCAGCGACGACGCTGACCTTCATAAAGTCCAGCGCACAATGGCCGGCCGCAAGATCCGAACACTGAAAACTTTCGTACGTGTCTGGAAATGTTCGGATGACCGTATGGGGACCATGGCTTGCGGAGAAAGTTATGCGGTTAATTAAAGGAGCAAGATGTTGGAGTATATTCTACGAGTGAATATATATATATATATATATATATATATATATACATATATAGTGCGCACGAATTCGAGCTTAATATGGAGTCTACTCCTTTGTGTGGTTGAGCGCAGCAATAATGTTGGTATTCGCCGCTCGGTGGTTGCAACATCGCGACAGCCTATGTCGCCGCTCGTTTCTGCCGAAAGGTCTACCAGGCGCCATTGTACTTTGAGGAAAGAGAAAGATAAAGAGGCACTCGAGCACGCACTGGCGGAGTGTAAATATCGATAACATGCGGAAACAGCAAACGATGCTGATTTAATCGGCATGTTCAATTAATAAAAAATACAAATATTTATTTCTCTCTCTCTCTCTCTCTCTCTCTCTCTCTCTCTCTCTCTCTCTCTCTTTTGTTTCATAAAAAGAAAACAAAGAAAAAATGCGTTCGTTTGGGAAAAAATTTGAGAAGCAATCTTTCGGAGATCAATGTTTTTCGCTAATTAAGCAGTTACTTAGGTAACGGAAAATTTGTTGGAATTACAATCGTTCTCAAATTATCATTATTATCTTTTTAACGTTCATGCCCAAAATACCTGACATCTAAAGTTTACAGTGACCATTATTTATTCTCAGAAAGATAAATACAGGCAGTATTATACATTTTCTAACTGAGTTCTTTCAAAAATGAACGCAGATAACGAAGGTTGACGAAGTAGCCTCTAGGTAAACGTCAGTCTCTTTTGTCATCCGAATGCAACGAAATGCGTCAAATCAGATGCGTCGAACATCCTGATGAAGTCCCTCGTCGTGACTCACGGATACCTACTATCGCGTCCCCTCCATGTCTCTCCGTGGGCATTTGAAACGATTCTCCATCTCTCTTCTCCGTGTCGACGACCTCGGTTCTTCCTTGTAAATTGCACCGAATCGCGTGCTGCGACGTGTCCCAGCTGAGCGTGCTTTTTCCAGCTCGCTATTTTACGGCCGCGTCGTTCGCCGGGAAAATGAAAAAAAGGGTCGAGGCTTTTGTTCGCCCTCTTGCCTCGTTTGTTACGGATCGCTACCGATTGCCGAAACTCACTTTCGCGTCGAGCAGTTTCGTTGTCGCGTGTTCTCGCACGTTCTCTCCTGTCTCTCTCAATAAGTTCGCTGCGAACGTTTCCCGAGCACTTGCGCTTGCGTATCCTGAAACAAAGCATCTCTCCGGAGCGCTGCGGAGATGATTCTGCTCGTACGTTTCTGCTTCTACTTGGCGTGACGCATCGTTACGTCGCGTCGCAATGAACTGTCCCCCCACCGTGAAATGAAAGCCCTCCCAGTTCGCAAACGGTGCATCCATCGACGACGAGCGACATGTAGTCGTTACAACGACGTAGCCTTTGTCAGTATACCTGCTGCGTCACACGTGCTTCGTGCATCTCTCGTCTCGGTCAGTCCCCTCTCCTCCCTCTCTCTCTCCTTCTATCTCTCAGTCAGATTTCTCCCTATCGGTTCCACGCGTCTACGCAGTCATATTCTGAAATTTTCTGCCTCTTATTACCACATCTCGTCCCCGCCCGCTCGCCATCGCCGTCGCCATCGCCACGGTTTGCCGCCGCCGCCGCTACGACGACGCGAAAGTCCCACAACAAACCCGTAGATTTTTCTCCCGCCACCCCGTATACCCCGTATACTGCGTGAGGCGCATCGGTGTGTGTTGCGAAGGGTCAACGTCCGACCCTCACCACACGCCACGGATCGACGCGCATCGTACGCGCCAACACACAGAAGTCCGGTTTGTTTTGGTTTCCCGGGCGTTACCCGGACTCCCCACTTTTCTCCGGTGACTTCGACTCTTCTCTCTCTCTCTCTCTCTCTCTCTCTCTCTCTCTCTCCTTTCTCTGTCCCTTATTCGCCCATTCCCGCGTGCTCGCTTTCTCCCTTCCTTTCTCTCTCTCTCTCTCTCTTTCTCTCTTCTTCCTCTCGCGATATATCCTCATGTCCGTGAAACCCATCGCCGCGTGGAACGACGGCGTGGTCCCGAAATGGGGATTGAGAGTCGGCAGTGACGTCAGGATGTGTACACAAAACGGTACATCGAGGGTATCGTTATTTACAGACAATGCAATGATAACCTCTGAAAGTTTATATATATTACGTACAAAAATATTTCCTGAATAAATAAAAGCAAAAATAAAGTTTCAAACTGGCATCATAATATTTACATTTTAAGTTGCGTCAGGCAGGAAAAGAATGCAGATAGTTTTATTTGTTCAAATAATAGTACCTCCACCAACGTCTTTACGTTAAACAACCGGATTGATATACCCGGGACGGTGAGATGCATCCGTCACGATTCAACGGAAGAAAACGGTTTGCACACGAAAAAATCTTAGCAATCGTGGGAAAGGTAGAGTGACGCAGGAAAATACAAGCTCCTGCCGCGTGCAACATTTGTGCAATTGCCGACGGGCGACTCGACACGAGTCGAGTAGCGCGGAGAAAGCGAGAGGCCGCGTGGAAAGCGGGCTCTCGTAGCGTCAAGCGTGTAGTTTGGAATCGATTTTTGCGTTGGCGCTCGTCGGTGCTGCGTACGCGTAACGTTCGATTCGTGAACAACGCGCTTGACGTTACGGCGAGCCTGCACAACCTGCAAATAAACGAACGGCGTATACCAGAACGGCCTTGGTAATCGCGGCGAGACTTTGCGTGTCGGTCCGGCATCGTGTAGGTGCTCGAATTGTGATTAATCATCAATACAGTCGAATATCCGAAAATAGAATTGCGACGTCGCGCCGAGTTCTTTCGCTTGAAAGAACACGCATGCACGGCCGATTCGAGAATCGAGATCCATTCACTCTAACGAACTTCGGGGCGTTGACTTCCAGCGCATTCCTACGGGGCGAATCACGGTATAGTCTATTTCATTGGCCGCGTCTCTCGTTTTTCGAAAGATTTAACGATTTAACAAGAAATTTTTCACGCGTCGCTTATCAAAGGACTCTGGGGAGCGATGACGCAAGGACGTCTCGTCGGGATAACACGTGCGTAATTTTTGTACAACGCTCCTCAGATCTTTACGCAGTACAGAGACGTGCGCGTGTGCATTATACACATAAGCGAATTTGCGAGCGAGTAGTAAGCGCGCGCGCGTGCCGTTGCGCAGTGCACAGAAGTAGTGGGAGAGCGCAAGGGGAAAGACGCGGTTGGTAGGGGTGGATGCCCGGTGCGCGCGCTCCGACCGATGCGTGTGCATCCCCAATGGGCCGTCGCGGCTATCTCTATCGCCGGCAACGTCGTATCGCATGCGATGCGCCCACGAAACGCGGCCGTCTCGTCGCGGCAACCCCGCGTTGAGGCTTACTCATCCCCGCGTGCACGAAGAAGCGCGCGATGATATTCGCGCGCACGCGAACACGCGGGAGATGGCATCGCGAGATCTACGTCGTGCTTCGGCCCTACTACGCAGCGAAGAAAAGGATACGCCGTCAGGACAGGGTTGCCACAGAACTAGAAATCGGAGAATTATCAGAGAAAAAAAATCAAGAATTTTTTTTTTTTTGCAAAATTTTCTGGGATATTCTTGGCTTTAAGTTGAATGTACGTACGTCACACCTAGTTTTGAAATATAATACTATACAATTTAACGATTAATAATGTAAATAATATCAGCAATATTAATTGTAATTTATATTGTTGTGCTAAATTGATCCCCCCACCAAAATATTTAACAGTTTTCAAATTAAGACGAAAACATTTTTAAATATTATTGATAGTCAGGGAAAAGTTATGGAATTTTAGGATGAGAAATTTATGACAACTATGCAGAGATAAATTTTCGTCCCTTAAGCTGAAATCACACGATGCACTAATTCTTGATAAGTTATATGCTTTTATGCCTGATGGATAAACATCTAGAAATGCGATTTACGCTGCAAATGCTTCGTTGATCATGCGAAAGAAAAAATTTTGCGAATTGATCAATCAAAGAATGCTTCAAAGTATTTTCAGTGTTAAGTGGATCTTACGTCTAGAATACAATTAATTATCATTAATATATCAAAGCAAGCATAGCAGCATGCATCTGCGATAACATGCATGTCTAAAAGAAGTCATAAAGACATTATAAAGACATTGGTTTGGAACAGACATGTTCAAAAGATATATAAAAGATGTAATAAAAAAGCTCTTCTAGACAACGCGTGTTGTCTGGAATGATGCTTATCAAGAAATCGTGTGATAGTATCGTGTGATTCGAGCTTTACATGTAACTACCCCTGGGACATTTCTAGACGCCTTCCCCTTGATCGAATTTTGCGATAGCACGCTGTCTCTATTACGCTTCATGCACGACGAAATGTTCAATATAATAACTGTATTTGACGATATAATCTTGATATGCTTTTCAAGCAAAATCTTTTGCTTCTTTAAAAAATATCCTTAAAAAATATTGTTATATTTTGAATACTTTATTAATATCGAATACTTAGTAAATAAGTCAGTCAGATAATCAATGCGTGAAAATGATAAATCGTGACAATAATCACGTGCTGATAAATAATATTGATTTTCCACTGCAATTTTTGGATTTTTTAATCTGATGAGTTTTATATATTTTATTATCTTAAAAAATACATGTTTATAATAAATAGCTAACTGCATGGCTCAGACAATTAACAATTAATAAAATAAAG
Source organism: Acromyrmex echinatior (assembly GCF_000204515.1). The sequence goes on along the minus strand of NW_011627124.1, from coordinate 515,235 downwards.
GAAGAAGTAATGAGCTTGGCAAAATAATAATTCAATTAAAACAATTGTATTTTTAGTCATATAAATTGTTCAATTTAATTTGGACCAACTTCAGTGGAACTATTACAAAAACTATACTTACAAAACACCATTAATCATAATATCTCCGATCAAATGTTAAAACGGCTCCCTTTCTCTAATTAATAATATTTTTACTTAATGCATTGTCTTTTGCGGATAGAGAGGATATATTTGGGATAGTAGATCGGCGTCGATCAGTAGCTGCTATCGCGCACGCGAAGATGCTCGTCGGAATGCGTGGTGCCCTCTAGACTAATGCCGTCGGTATTACCGCGTCGTATCCTAAAGGTCGTGGAAAAGGGAGTGAGGGGGAGGGAGTAGTAGAGAAAAGTAGAGGACTGCTGCGAAGTTTCTCCGGAGCACGCCAAACCAACACGCCGAGAGACATGGGCAAGGCAAGGCAAGGCAAAGGGAGAGCGTTGCCTGCCGACCGGCATAGAAGGTCTGTGACCTCGGCAATGGCTGAGCCGCGGCATACGCCGTTCCGTTCCGGCGTGAACCCGGCGTGTATACCGTTTCAAAGATAACGTCATCTATGTCACCGAAAGGTCTTTGAAATCGTCGAAAACCTCTTTCCGAACGGTACGTTCTCGCTCCTCCTGGACGCGTCTCTTTCAGACGCATTTTATTGATAATACATACGCGGGACGCCGTATCACGGGCTTCCGGTCGCCGGTCTTTCGCCACCCGTCACCCGGTATACCGCGCACCGGTGTATCTCCCCGGTGTACCGTTTCGGAGCTGATGTCACTGCACTAGCGAAGCCCTTAAAGCCCGTCGAAGCGGTAGCCTCTCCGTCACCGAACGGCGCAATCCCGCTTATCATGCTCGCGCCTTTCAGTCAATACGCTTCCGAACGCTATCGGCCCATCGCACTCTCTCTCTCTCTCTCTCTCTCTTTCCCCCTTCGCGTCGCTGTCATCCCGTCGGTCGTACCATCCACCCGGTATGCCGCGTGAGAATCGAAAGAGGCGAGCGTTAATGGCGCGTAGTAAACTGAGCCGCGCAAAATTGAAGAAAGCGATCGACGGTGGTGTGGGGTGGTGCGGTTTCCAAGATCACGTCTTAAGTGCAGTCGTTAAAGTCACTCGTAAATATTCATGCGCTCATTAACTAGACCGAACGACTCGGCGACGTGCTATCGCGCGAATGCGTACTTAAAGCGAATTATTTTCGCCGTAGTCTGACGGCTTATTAATCCGGAATGCTTTGAAGGGGCGTCCTACACTGTAGCGTGTTAACGAGCTCATGATTGTCTTCTTGGTTCAGGCCGTTACGTTGGAAAATGTTCGCGTCGCGTGTGCTCTTGCCGGGATGATTGTAAAACCGTTAATAAGTAATTAGCCACATCCGGATTATGCTCGTCAAGCTGCATCACATCTTTAAATCTATATAAATTCACAAGCCATGTATAGAAACAATTCACAGACATGTATAGAAACGAGCGAGATCGATTTTCGATGTGCTTTGTTAGAAATAAACGTAGGAACGTAACACTTTCGCGTCCGCTTAATAAAATATCGAAATTCGATTCAATGCTTATTTCAAGGCAGATTCGTTTCGATTTACTATCTACTTAACTCTTTGTAGCAATAGTTGCTGCTGAAAATGCGATCGAATGATTAAAAGCTAAGACTAATCCGTTTGTAAATGTACTCTGAATCCCCTTGAGCGGAACGACTTGCAATTGTCATTCTATCCGCGTTGGATTCGTGCCCGGGGATAAGCAAGATCCGGGTATCATCCGTGATAATCGTCACTCGAGTAAAAGACGATTACACGCAGGTAAGGATGTTGAGCGGAGGACTTGTCTCGCTCTCGTGAGAGATGCCGGTCCCATCCTTCGCGCTCAAACACGCGATCATCGCGGACCGCGTGGGCTTGTATTCCTCGCTCTCTTGCGATCAATACCACGTGACCGTAACGTTGTGACCGGCGCAACGCGGCGCCTCCGCTACCGGCCGGCCGATGTAAACAAAGAAACGTGCGCGCGGCGCGGCTACCGCACGGCATCGATCTCCTCTCTGCTCAGCTTGGCGTGACTCCGACGCAGGGCTGTCTTAAGATGTTCGAATAAATCGATTCTTATAAATTAACATACGATATCTCACCTGCGATCACGCGTTCAACAATTAATGCTTCCATTTAATGACAATTGAAATACAAAAAGGGATAATAAATAGAAAGATTCTAGGATGCGAGAGTAGGGAGGGAGGGGGAGGATTTTTTGAACTCTGCATATATTGATGTGTGTTGATAACACACGGGCTATGTTAATGATAAATTAGAATCATTTTAATAGCAAAATGAAGGGAATATTAATTATTTTTGGAATGGGGGTTCACTGGAAAACGTTACATGGATGGTGTTTCAATCGATGAAAACAGTCTATTCAACTCGATGATCAAAGCAGTCCTACTGCCAGTGTGAGCCATGCACGAATTGCACCACGGTGTGCCGATTGGTTATGGAACAATGTTTGCTGAAATAAATCATAGCTACCTATACACACAAACACACATTACCCTTTTCCTTTTCGTGAAGTTCTCACGGACATGCGAAGTCCCATTGAATTCTGTCGGGTCTATCACCACGTGATGTATGTATACCGTTCGTGTCGATGATCATTAACAACTATCATCTTTCTGTTTTCAGGCGAATGCGGCAGTGGTCTTCAAGTGCAATTGGCCGGGTTGCCTCGAAATCAAGGCGACCGTCGCACTTATTGAAGAACATGTGCGCCAGTCACATCTGCTTCTGGGGTAAGTTAATACCCTAGATGTAATATGTGCCTCGCACATAAGCGTAAGACGCATTATGAGGTCGAGGCGGAATACACGCGCGAGGTCAAGCCATCAAGTTGGTCCCACAGTCGGAAAAGAGCGCGCTATTGACATTAAATATTTTCCGTGAACCAAAGCGCTGACAATTGGTTACCATTGTAACGTCAGCACTAATGTATACCCTAGCTCGAGCATGCAACTCTCTTCAAGAGCTTATAAAATTAATTGTCACCTGGCTCATAACGCACCACTTTGGGAGTCGTTGATGACGGAACAAAATGATCGTATCCATCTGCGTAAGTCTACATAATGTTTATATAAATTGACATATCAATTTATATTTCTATGATTCTCCTCTTTTCTTGCGACGATTCAATTTTTCTTGATTTTTTTTGACGTTTTTTCTCTCTTATAAATGGATTAATGAAATATAATATTAATAACGATAATAATTTTATTGAATATAAATATATCATATACATAAAAAAACAGTACAGTATAGGAATATAATAAAAAATTGCATATCAATGGCAATAATAATACGATATATATATATATATATATATACACATACAATATATATAAGATTAATTTTTATGCTCGTTGCTTTCCATTTGATACAAATTGACAAGTACTTATATTTCGTTTGTTTCTTACGAAATGCTAAGAAAGATAGAATATATAATAGGTGTCAATTTGTATCACTAAACGGAAAACGCTCAGACTTATGTATTACTGTACATTAGAGTTATACAGGATTTTCTATATTGCATAAAATAAAATCTTTAAAATAAAAATTTTGAGAAAAAGAATACTAATCGTATTAATAATAAAAATACAAATAACACTGATACGAAAATAAATATTAGCTCATTAGCTTGATTTTAATAAGATAATATACTTGTATTTATACAGAGATAGATACGCACTGATAATACTCATACATTATATTTATACATATGATTATACGTAGATAAAAATACACTGTAGTAAAAGTGACAGTAAATAATAATAAAATATAATACAGGTATAAATATTATTATAAATATCATTAAATATTATTATAAAAAATAACGAAATAAATAACAAAATAAATTTATTAATTAAAATGAGAACCAATAAAGAAGTAGCTGACTTGAAGAGTGCGCGAGAGAGAGAGGAGAAAAACTGAATATAAGAAAGTAACGAATTAAAATAGTTTTCTGTGAGAAAAAAACAATTTTGAAATTTTATTGTGTGATGCTAAGGACAAGAAAGCAAGGACTGAAAGTGAATTGAGATAATTTTTATTTTATAGCCCAAAGAAATCCAAGGGATGCGACAGCGAGGACGATCACGAGGAGGAATTCTATTATCAGGAAGTCGCTGTGGATCACATGAGTTCACCTCCCACGATGTCTCACCGGGACATGGCAAGACCACCGCACGAGGACCCAGAGTATCAAAAGCAGCTTCGCCTTGAGGCGACTCCTGCCGCGAGTAACTTTATCGAGAACGGAATGGTCGGTGTCAGGGAACCGAGCAACACGTTTACGATCTCGCAATCGCCGGTAGGTAATCGCGCGTTCAGACCGTAAACCGGTACTACGGGAAATACAATCCGACTAAATTTATCTTCTTTTATTTCAGGGTACACCCAATAAACACATCAAACTGTCACCGCGGCCATTGCAGGCGTGTCATCAACAGAACATGACAGCGTCCACGGGCAAGCCGTCCTCTCCGCGGCGAACTCGCAGCGATGTTAAGAAATGTCGCAAGATCTACGGTATGGATTCACGTGACCTCTGGTGCACTCAATGCAGGTGGAAGAAGGCCTGCACCCGTTTCTGCAGCGAATAGGCCAAGCGTCCGCCCCGTTCGTACGTCCGTGGGCGGAAACCCTTGTCAAGTCGACCCCAGAGTTTGCCAATGCTACGTTGAACGTTAACACCAACTGCCAAATGCCAATCATCGTCGAAGATACGGCGTCGAGAAAAAAGCTCCCGCATTCGGAGCACGAGATGCGAAACCGCCAATTATATCGCCGGTTATAGCGAAAAGTGTTACCCTATGAGTTATTCCAGCATATACCGGGACTTCTCATGAAAAAGCAAAAATGCAAAGCTCGTAAAAGCAGCATCTCTCCCTCTGCTCTCTGTTTTCCGTCGTCGAGACGGGCATGCACGAGTTTCGGAGAGAAACATCTCTCCATAATTACGGTTGGCGGGTAACTCTATAGGATTGATAATCAGATAAAAAGGGTACATGATATAACACTTTTCTAGTGCTCACAGAGGAAGTTACCAACGTAAGATTTATCTGAACGATTTCCGCCCGTTCGTGTTTTGCACTTGGCAAACTCCGACCGGGTCCCTTAGCCGTAACGAGGGACTTTTCGATTAAAATAGATAGCGAATAATTGGCGTGCGGAGCGAGGCGACTTCAAACTGTTGCATTCTCTCGCTCCCAACTCGCCTAACAAAGAGAACCTTTTGGTTCGGTACGAATGAGATACGCACTCGCACTCGGAGCGAGCATGCATGTCCTTCGAAGTGCTGATTCCCGAACCGTCTCTTAGGTCATTGCAATAGATCTTCCTTCTTCCGCTGAGAGCGCAAAACGTTAACGCGCTCTCGGTAATGATGGAACTAAAGGCGTTAGATAAATCCTTAGGGACGCCGTTCGGCCGATCCCTAGGGAACGAGCGATCGAATTTGACGGATGAAGGGAAGACCGGCGGAATCGATGTTCGGTCTGACCGATGTTCAATGCTAAACGAACGCAGACAAGCAAGATTGGTAAGTCTCGCGTGGAACAGAGCTGTTAATTGTGATATTGTATCTAAATTTATTGGATCTGCCGTGAATCGAGCAGGAAAGCGCAAAGGTGTGTAAAGAAATGAGAGAAGGAAAGATAAAAAAAAGAAGAAACAAAATTTTATACACCAATTATACTGCCAGATAAATAATTCAAAAAATTGTTGTTCAAGCCTCTCTCTCGCGCGTTAAAGAGGCACTATATGTTGCACGGCATGCGTCGCCGTATACCGGACTTAGCCTTGTTAGCCTTCTGACGACCTAAGACCGTATTCGCCAACAAAGGAGCTGCACGCGCGTATTGGGGTAGGGCTACGCAGTTGAATCGATCGATCTAATATTTGAAGATTTCGCTCCAGATCACATACATGCACTCATTAAACACACAGGTACACTTATATACATACATGTACTGCGTGTTGCATCAACATATTGATCAAACGTCGGTTATTTTATAAGTGTAATGCCTGTTAGAGAAGGCATTACATTCATAAATGTAATCAATCGAATTTTATAAATGTAATATTTACTAAAAACATTTATAAAATAATCTGATATACTGACCGATATATGTTGACGCAACAGGCGGTACATCGCGAGCGCGAAGAATGGTGACATCACATTTGTATAGTCTAATCTACGTCATTTCTTATACTCCTTTCTCGCTTCGGGTCATTCGCGGGACGATTTATCCACTCGAATCGTTTATTTCGAAATACAACGTTTGATCTCGATAATTTTTCTAATGTAGCGATAACGAATGGACACTTGCAAATTTTATATGTTGACAAATTTGAAACAAACTTTGCAAGTAAGCGCTATGTCCTAAGAGGATTCAACATTAATGACTCCTGATTTCTCATCGTAGTCGATTGAGTTACATTAGAAATCAAATTCGGATTTTATTTGAAAATATACGAGTGTTCTCTATACATAAAAATGAACTCTTTTTTATGAAGATAAATCGTATTTGTAAAATAAATTTATAAATATAATTATATACTTATTTTTTGTACATACGTATTTATATATATTTATATTTGTTAAGGTATATGTTATTTACAAATTTATTTTAACTATTCTTAATTAATCAAAATATCTTAAATCCACAGACTGAAAGAAAAATATTGACTACAGATATTGGTCTGTGAGAAAAACTAAAACAAAAAATACTTTGAATGGCACAAAAAAAATTGCATAATTTTTGTTTTTAATGTAATTCAATACGACTGTCGTATGAGGGATCAATTAAGATTTTAATGCAATAAATGACAAAGTATTTCATATTTTACGGAAGAAAATCAGCGAAATGTTGCAATGTATACTATACTAAAAGCAGCAGTCGCTAATAAAAGTTTCTTCCAATTTCCCGATCGTTGTTCGTACGTTAGTATAATTATCTTGTATATTTAATATAATTATATTCTTGTATATTGTGTCTTGTATATTACGTGTTATTATCTTGTATAGCCCCTCGTTTTTTTTTTATAATTATTGAACTTAATGTATTAAGAATTAGTATATTACTGTTGTTTATTAATAATCACGACACGGGGTTTAGATTTTATTAGCATAATAAGTGTCAATTCTGTTAACGAATTGCGTTAATTTAAACTCAATGATTCGAGAGTATAACTCAGAAAGAGATCAATAATTCTCGCAAAAAGGTAACGGGTTACCTTTGTGTTCAAAACCGTAAGCATCGCGTTGTCAGTATTTCTCTTTTTAATCAATGTCGTCGTATCCATATTTTCCAGAGGGAAACTCGCAGTTTTTTTTTAATTACCAATGATAATGATTGCTATTTAATACAATGTTGTCGTCGCACAGAAAAGATTTGTTTCTTCCCAAGCAAATTTGATGACGAACAACTCGTATGTTACAAGATACTACCTCTGATTGTATCTGTTCATCGAAACTTATAAATTCATCGCATTTTATAAATTTATGAAAAACAACAGCACTCAAATAATAATTATAATATTCATGCGAAAGTTAAGGTGCTGTTAAAACTTTGATCATAGTCAATTTTTTACATCGTGTTCACAATCATATAGAGAATCGTTATAAAGTATATTTGCAAAATAGAACAGCATACAATTACAGATAGCATAGAAAATAATTGCCGTCCATGTAGGTTCCTTACTATTGTCAAAATTATTGTACGTATAGACAGAATTTACCGAGGACAATACGGAAACGGAAACTGCTAAGGAGTGATACTATCACTTAATACTTAATTATTAATATGACTTCTCTACCGTCATTTTATTCTATGCAATCTGTATATATGACGTTAAAGTGCGGCGGTAACATTGAAACTTTTAATACCGAAAAGAAATTATTTCTAAAACTCTACAAGGCTCTCATCCGTAGAGTAGTATTTCTAAAAATATCATTTTTTAAAAACTTTTTATACGTTCAGTATACAATATTCTTCTTAGAATATTTATTGAGATGTCTAATCTTTTAAATTTCGGCATTTTTGCGTTTATTTCTTCATTTGTATTTTCGAACACGTGCAGTTGGCGACAAGTATGGCTTCTGACATTTTATATAGTGTTTGACATTTTCGAATTGAATATATGATGAATATATTATGATTGGAGTGCGTTCAGTAGCTGTCTGATCTTCTGAATTTTTAAAAGATAAATAACGCTAGACGTTAAATTAAAAGGACAATTAAAAAAATAATTTCGAATTTTTAGTCATGATGCATGAATATTTAAATACGATTCGTTCGATGTGAAGACATACGTGACGCTAAATGTACTATCGGGCGAATACTTTAAACAAAAGTTGAAACGGGAATTAAAACCGTTGGTTGAAACGACAAATAACATATTGAATCGTGTTATATTTCGCGATAATAATCCAGCCACTTAGCCGATCGTTTAAGCTTCCGACTCCGTTAACACGGTGCGATGCGAATTCGCTACGCGATATTGTGTCCCAAACACGACACACAAAACACAGTAACACACGCAGCAATAAATTTTTGATGGTCTCTCAGAAATTCGTACGATTTATTGTTGATCCCACTCTGCACGATGACAGAAAACGACAGATCGCGTGCTAGGATCGAGTGTCACTCGACAGGAGTATCGCGTTGAAGAGAATTTTGGCGGACATATCTATCCGCAGAATGGCACTTCGCGAATGTAAACAAGTACAAGTTTATTAACTGTGCCATTATGTATGCCAAATATTCTCTAATTGTGCCCTCACCCTCGCGTAAAGAACAAGCGAGAAAGGAAGAGCCCCTCCGCGAGCGAGGGGGAGGGAAGGCAACCCTTATAGAAAAATACTAGTACTTGGCCAAATCACTTACTTTGAATATTAAAAGTACTGTTTAAAAACTACAATACTTTTAATACTCACTCACAATAAATGATTAACTGGCTAGGGCTGTTAAATTTCTACAAGGCAACTCGATGCGAAGCAAGGGAGGGTGACGAAAAACGGGCAAGTTTCAAACATTCGTAACGAAAGCTTTACAGACTTAAAGATACCTCAGGTTTATTTCATACGAACGTACAGCATACACACCTCGTTGTTCCGTTCGAAGCGACCGGCCGGTCGAGATTATGTCCTCTTTTTTTGCATTGTTCGAATGGTGAACGATCCACCGTCCATCTGTCGCTTCGGTCTGGACGACTGACTGATGAACACCGAACGTTACAAAGTAATATGTATCTCTCTCGCGATATGTTAATGTCAATATTTACTTAGTCAAAGCTCCCGTCGCAACGAGTCGTCGCGACGGTTCGGGACACCGTGTAATATACATTAGCTAATACACTGCGGGGTTTAATCGGCGGTCCGGAGACTTTCGAGATCATCCGCCGCGTAGCCTAAACCAGATGACTCCCCGCTGGTCTCTTCTTCTTCTTCTTCTTTACTTATTGGCTCTCGCCTCCAAAGAAAATGATAGGAGGACGATACGGCCAGATCACAACTCCCCACTGGTGACGAGCAACGCGAGCTCATTGTTATCCGAGGTGTTTAATCGTTGCGCTCGGACGTCGCTTGATCGCGTCGCTTGAGATAAGTGGTGCTTTCTGGCAAGCGACACAATGATCATATTATCTTTGTTTTTATTAACATTGGCAGATAATAAGAATGATTCAGGCCAGTTGTTCCACCTTTTGATAAATTTTACCTCTTAGGTAAGTAGCAAGATTGCCCAATCACATGCGCGGTTACCAGATTTACCTCACAGGTAAAATTTATCAAAAGATGAAACAAGGCCTCAGTGTGTTACTATGGGCGCTTTCTATTTGGTGACACAATTAGTATACGTTCGGGGAGCTCACTACCAGTACTATTCAACGCCTACCACTGTTCGGGGAGTTAACTGATAGCACTATGAAACACTATCGTGACGTCACTGTTGGTAGCGTTTGACGTCACGATTTCGCGCTACAAATGCTATCATTAAAGAGGTAGTGCATTGATAGCGTTCGTGTTCGTGTGCTCTATGAACAGCGATAGTATAATGAATACTGAAATGAACATTGTTGGCTGATACTTCGAAATTAATGAATAATATTCGTTACTTAGCTTTTAAAAATGAATTACGTGGAAATGGAATTGCGTGATGAAGAGTTACAGGAAAGTTATATGTTAAAATTGAATCCAACGGATGTCATTAAAGCAAAAAATGATAAGATTATGGTTGTCCAATATTTTGTAATTATACAGTTCAGCTCAAAAATCAATAAGATTAGGCTAGTTCAACGCGTTTTTACATAAAACGAAAGAATCTAGCAGAATTTAAAGAATCTTGCTTCATTTTGCCGTATACGGTATGGGCAAACACTACACTATTATTGTTCACAGAATTTGTATTCGCTTGGCTCCGTGAACAGAGATAATAGCGTTAGCGTTGATAGTGTGATAGTGAGCTTCCCGAACGCACCCTTAATCGACTCATTCTATGTCTTTGTTACTCATTGAATACCAAGAAAGATAGAATGATACTTATGTCGACTTGTGTCATCAAATGGAAAGCATCCATTGTATCATCTGTGTCTTGCTGGAAAGCACCTGAGGATTTGTCGTCGATCGATCGACAACCGGAAACACATTCGCGTTCGCACTCGGCGGGCCAACCGAGCGCATCAAGTTCGAATTCAAAAAACGCCTCTCTCTCTCTCTCTCTCTCTCTCTCTCTCTCTCTCAAAGCCAGCTGCTGCATACGTACGCGGTAATCGTAAATTCCCCGATTCAGATCAATCAGATCGGAATCGGGCTTTCGATCGATTCGACGGGCGGGCCAGTCGTTATGCGAGCGATCGTGTGATGATCGGGGAAAAGGATTGTCCCATTATTCGGGGAGGGGAGGGAGGAGGGGAGTGATCCTGTCAGAGTACACAACGATCGCTTCGCATTGGTGAGGGAAAGGGGGAGGGTTGATTTACCGATACGGAGCTCTGTCCAGCACGTTCGCCGAGATACCGAAAGAAAGATTGTGTTGCGGGTTAGAAAGCTAATGGCCGGGATTATCATACCAAAACGGATCTCATATCGATTTAATGAAGTGTAATTTTTTTTCACACAGTATGTACGGCCGAGCCCCACATTGCTGAATAGCAGCGTTGCCGTATTTCAGATTGTATCGTGAAGAAAATTGTTAGTGACGCGAACGATAGAATCTGCTGTACGCAACTCGGGATGGCATTCATAAGAAAGGATGGTTTTTCGAGAGATCGTACATCTATTGTAGTTCAACCGAGCTTAGACTATTTGCGCTCGGCCGGCCGTACAGCGCGAAGACATATTATTATTAATATTATATTATATTATATATTATATATTATATATTATATGATTATTATTATTAATTATATGATTATTATTATTAATTTTTATTAATTATTATTAATAATTATTATTACATAGTCATTGTCGTCGTCATCTTCATCTTAACCCTTAACACAATGATTAGCGTTACTCATAGTACGTTAAGTAATTGTTAAAGCGCGAAATCTTTATTAATATTACGTTAGGTAAACCGTTAATATATTGCCCCGCGTTAAGAGGGTATACTTTCAGGACGGATCGCGCGTTCGAAGTGATCTAGAAACATCGAGCAGACCATGAAATCGGAAACAATCTCGCAAGACGTGCAACCAGCGACTCTATCATTCTTATATCCGTATAATCGCTGCACACTCACTCATACACACACACACACACACACACACACACACAAAACAAAGAAGCTTCTATTTATCGATAATGCGTATAATTATAACGCTGTGGTTATGTCGCATTATTTGACATTCGATTATTCTAACGTAAATGACTGAGAAATTACGATGCAACACGTTAATTTGAGTGTATAAATTTTATCGTTAAGACACATCGTAATAAAGGTATCTAACAAAACCGTATATTATCAAGTTATTGATTTATCTCATCCGTATTATGTGCATCTTTTCTCTTTCTTGTAGAGAATGTATAGAAAAAGATAAATCATCTGAAAATTGTGATCAATTATGTGCGCGATTTATACATATGTTATATCAACCAACCTCTTTTATTTCTTTACAATCTGTATGTATGTTTATCTTACCGTTCCGCGGGAATATAACGATGAAAACTGCTGTGAAAACTCAGATGTTTGAAGAAACAAAAAAGAAGACGCATAAAAAAAAAGAAAATATGACAACAGTTCTGTACGATTGCCAATCTACCTATATTGCACATCTTTATGGAAAGAATAATTTTGCTGAAGTATATAAAAATTAAGTCAGATATAATCCTAAAATAATTATATTAGATCTTCTAACATGAGTAATTGTATTGGACGCTCAAGCTGATTACTAGAATGTCAAAATTTTTTGCAGCATTGTTATCATACTTGAACATCCTACATTTTGGCGGTCCAACGTAATATTTTCAGATTTATATCTGATTTAATTTTTATATATTTTTAGCAAAATTGTTTTTTCCGTGTTAACTTTCGTCCGGACGTGTTATAAGATCCTGAAAAGTTAAATCGCGAATCCGCCAAGTTTTTCGCTACTCGACTAAGCAATGGATCCTTGACAGTGCGAATGTTCCAGGTAATACATCGGCACGTTTTTGTAGTAACCACGTTTCTGTCTTTTTTTCTTTAATACGCGCTGCGAAATCTCGCAGTAGTGCTCTTGCTCAAAGCACATACATACGACGGATTTGCATTCGTCGACGCAGATATCACCAAAAGGTAGTTCACGTCGAATACCTCGGATGCTCGCGGGATATAATGAGACATAATCGCAGCTTCATTCTCTCGTTGCGTAAATCTTTACACTAGGTATTGTACATAGCATATAGCCGACTCGAACACCCGTTTTACGCGAGCAAAATATTTCAGACGCAACTGGACTGCGATAGCTTGATAATTCCGGGTGAGACTGCTCATATAGGATTTTACGACTGGCTACTAAATTTTACTATCGGCCCTGCAATCAATACTGACTTACAACGTTGGATGATAACTTGGACAAGAATGACAAATGATAATGGTCCACGAATAGTAATAGTAAAACAATAATAATCCAAAAATAAACAAACATAAAAGTTTTATATACCATGAAATTTCTGTAAAATTAGAAATAATTACACAGATTATCTTTGTACGGAAGAGCTAAATCTAAATGTTAAAAATATTTTTTTAAAGAAAAGTGCTTATACTTATAAATATTTTTATTACAATTACCAGTATATAATTTGCTAGACGTGGCCCATTCTCACGTAACACACTTGGCTATAATGTTGATCTATTATCGTATGCCGTATTATCATGGAAGTAAATAATCGTTCGATTATTTGTCCAATAATAGCCCAGTATTGAATGACAGAGTCTTGGCCAATGATCAACTATCATAGATCAGCCAAGCGTTTAGCTCTATTGTGTGTCATTTTATTGTCTGGTCATTCTGTATGGGCCGTCTGCCAGGATCTATCCTTGGGCGCATAATCTAACGGCGATCGTCGTGCGAATCGCGGTTTACAGATTGCAAAACTCTTTCGTAGACAATTTCTATACAATTTACAAGAGGACGCGGGCGCAGACGAGATCAATCGCCACGTTAAATGCATATCTTGCGGATATTGGGTCTCGCTGTCGAATCAAACGCGTCCCGAGGCGTCGCTCCTCGGGGACGTGAACACATCGCGACTGTGCTTTTATAACGGCGATGCCTCTTCACGAAGATCACTGTACTGCCGAATCTTTGTATTTTATCCGTTCGTCGAAGTTTCCTGTCCCTGTTGAGCGTGTCCGTTTGTGAGTAGCGCATGCACAGCAATCACGGAGCATCAACAAAGCAACTCGAGCGACGGTCGACACCGCGATACGATAGCGATAATTACGAATTGCGTGCGAATTGCGTGCACGTGGTGACTCGGTACGAAGGATAAAATCGTGTTCGTCGTATATCGTCGAAGGAGATGGATCCTTAAGAAGAGTCGTTCCAAAATGCCTGTCCCTTGCAAGCTAACGTCTGTCTCGCGACGAACTAAACGTCGTCGCTTCGTTTAAGAACCTAGTAGAGTCTCAGCATGTTAACCGAATACCGTATAGGAGAATAAAAGTAGAAAAGGAGAAGATTGTAACGCTGTAAATTGCCTTCTGCGGTAAACTGGCATTCTCCGGTGCGTTTAAGATTAAGCCGATTAGCGTAGTTTATCACCGTAGCCGGCCGTAGGCCGGAGAATCGCATAATTGCACCGCCGTTACTGAAAATAGTGAACGTATGTACACAGCTAAAAGCGTGATATCCGTGTATATAAACGCAAAGTAGTGTATTGCGGTGTAAAGTGGTCCGCGCAAGCTCCTTAGAAACCCCAGATTTGATATTTTTTCCGCCGTACATGCATCGAGTGCTTATACACTTCGCGCAATTAATTGTTATTAATTGCGCGGATTAATGGTTATTAATTAATTAATAACCGTTAATTTTTAGGATCATAACACGAGAAATTTGCTGAGATTTGTGCCGCGTGAATTGAACTTCCGGTCGTTTCTTAACAAATTTACAACATCAATTTCGAAACGATAAAGATTCATGATCTTCCAAATGAAATGATCTGTTTTATAGCGAAAAATACAAAATAATGCATTTACGTATTCAGAACGATAAGGAATAGAAAAGACGACTTAAAAAAATTTCTTTAATGTCATTATAAAATTTTGCGGAGTCTTATCTTGCGGTACGAATCTCGTGTCAATTTTCCTCAGAGCAATTGTTATCTTTTGTAAAGGTTATAAGTTACGTCGCTGGTAGCACTTACGATCGCCTCCACTACGCATACTCGCATGTGACAATAGAATATTTGCCGCCGATGAACGTTAAATTTGCTCACTCTTTATTTGTCAACGATTAACGTGATCAGTTCGCTGAATCTTGTGCAATTTTCAGCGACGAGCGTCGTCAGATTTCAATGAAACACGTACATAGATAGGACAGCTTTCGTCTGCGCGTTTCGGAGGCGGGCGATATTCTGGACGATTATAGTTTCGTTGAAACTTGACAAAGAAAAAAAAAAAAAGAATACTTTGTATTTTTCCGGAGAATTGTCCCTCTGTCTATGCTAAGAATCATTATCGCAACTTTTCGTAATAAAATCTATGCGAAGGTCAGCACGAGTATTTGAATCGACCGTTTCCCGCATCGCCAGTGGCGAGTTTTACCGCTACGGAAAAAAATGAAACTGATTTTTTTGACGCGAAACCGATTTTTCTTGCTATTCTTGCAACCGATATTCCTGATCCCGTATATCCCGTGTCACACTTTATGTAAATATAGAATTATCATGATTTCCATGCAACTCATGTAAAAAGAAAACGCCAGGATTATCGAGACACAAAGTCCTTATAACATATCGCGAATCGTCGAATCGTTGAACTTTCTCATGCACCAATGATTCTCTTGACAATGAATCTTAACGAAAAAAAAAAGAATTCATAATAGATATTTGCGATATATTTCTTCGCAATATCTTAAATATATGTACCTTAAATATGTGATGGCGTGTAACTCCACGTTTTGGATGATCGACTCGATCCACCTGTGCCCCACACATGCGGTTTTTCCGCATTTAAAGGAGAATATGATACTATTGTCTTATACTATCTTAAGTACTCATCTTTTTTAATTTTCAAAGATCGTTATTGCGATTGTGAAAATATAAGATAATCTCCCTATTTGAGGTCAATATATATATAACGACAATTCCAAAATCTTTTTTAAAAGATATAAACACTAGCTAATTTTGTACTCGTACATGCCAAATATTCTATATTTATACAGAAAAATTTACTTTGTCAAACACAGCGCGCGAATAACTGGAAAAGTGTGCTGCAGAATACATTTTTTCATAGCTGCAGTTCAGAATTTTGTAGGAATAAATAAGCAGTAAAATTCTCTGCTTCCGATTTTGTAGCTCCCGTTGTTTCAAAGGCTTGAAAAGATCTCAAATGAGGACGCGTCATTTAAAAGGGCAATATATAAGAGCAATATATAATATGTCGTTTTTAATTGTCATATGAAGTGAATTTGTCTGTTAAAAATGTTAGGACCAAATGCATGAGAGGGTTAACGATGCGTATGATAACATTGTGTAATGTGCATTAAAAATTTCTTTTTTTTTTGTGTCATTGGCATTATGCCGATTATAAGCATCGACGTCATGAATAAAAACATTTACATGTCACGGTTCTGCTCATTACGAAAAAGCTCACTGTTGTCATCTACGTTATAATATTTTTTAAATATATATATATCATAAGTGTAATATTTTTAGTTTTTCACACACGAGCGTTTCCGTTAAGTTTCGATATATGTAACATCAGCGCATGTGATTCACGCAAAAGCTTATTCTTTATGCAAGTACTGCCTTACACATCTTCTATATTTGTCAATCGAAACAATACAAAAGTTTATACGGTAAAAATGTCAATAGCTTTTTAGGCATCTTTATGACATCTTTTAAACTTTTGTGTTGTTTGTAAGAGAATTTAGAAAAAAAGCCAGCCACATTAAAAGAACATGTAATACATCTAGATTGAAGTTACAAGATGTAATGTCATCATGCATATATATCTTGCTTCTGCGGTTCTCTGTAAACAATAATGCCCATAATTTCTAATCTTTAAGAAATATTTACTGGACGGATTAACGGCAGCTTTGACGTCTCGCAAGAAATGTCGCGATAAATTATTATAAAATGAAAAGAAAAGATATTATAATAAAAGGATAAGACGAGATGAATGTCCAAGAATGCCGTGCGTTATAAGAGAAATACGTTTAGAACATAATAATATGAGATTCAGAAATAAAAGAGAATATATTATATTAAAAATATTAAAAATTATGGATTCTCTTTTTCAAATTGATTTTTGCCTTGAAATTTATTATCGGTTGAGAGAGAGAGAGAGAGAGAGAGAGAGAGAGAGAGAAAGTGAGCGAAAGAGAGATATGTATGCATAATATATAATTTAAAAAGGTCAATTTTTTTTTATTATAGTTTTGTTCATATTAATTTCACAATTAACAAAAATCTTGATTCAAATATTTTATGTTATACATTTTATTTCGTCATTATTTTATTTGAAACGCGAAGTAATAGCGATTGATTGTAAAAATTCTCGTTCTGCTGCGAATAATTAAACAAGTAGATATTTTAATGACAAAAGAAGAAGTTGCAAACTATTTATCAGAGCGCTAATCGAATTACCGTATAAGCCTTTTGAAATTATTATTGCTATAAAAATACGCATATTAAAACTAAAAATATCAGGCTTAGAGCGTAGTGGACGATAGTAGTTATAATTGTTGACGACGACGATGACAATTACGATGACGCAAGACGTAATGACGATGATGAAGAGAGATAATAATAATATACCAGACACATGATTAATATTTTATTGAATTATATTTTATTAATTATACACACACACACACATACACACATACACACACACACACACACACACACACACAAAACTAAATCGATATGATTATGTATAAATAAAACGTACATATATAGAATATATATTACAATTCTTCTGTACATTCGGCTTATTATTTTAATTTCCTATTTAAACATTTATATATTTCAATCCTTTCTTACAATGAAAAATCAACATCTTTTCTTAACCCTACTTGTAATTAAAAATCGACATTGTATTATTTCAAATCTAGTAAGCAGATTTTTTTCTATGTAGATCATTGAATGAATGGTATGAATAATTTGAAAAATGATTTAAATTTTTACAAAAAAATGATTAAATTATTTTGGTATTTACCATCAATAATTTTGACAAATAATTAATTATAATAAAATATTTACAATTATATTAATTTCATAAATTGTTATACATGTATATTTTTTTTCTAATATGTCTCTAAAAAATATATACTTTAATAGATATATTTTACGTATTTAAAAATATATAATAGATACAATGTAAGAAATAAATATATAATTAAAAAAGTTGAATTTTATATATATATATAGAGATTTTTTTATTTATTTTCTTAATATTGCCGGCACTAGATAAAAATGGTCGCTATTGATGTTTGAATAGACTCCAAAATGGCGGCACCAATAAGAAAACAAGTACTGGTGTCGAGGTTTCTCGAAGATGATGCGTGCATGATAGGCGGTTTTCGTTCTGTCGCGTTGCATATTCAATGAACATTCTTTTCATATAATGCAATCTAATGTCATGTATCGCGCTGTCAAAATTACATGTCGTGCGTTCGACTCGTGGTATTCGTTACGATAAACTTGGTATATGTTAATGTCGATTAAACCTCGTAGAGATGGTGAATATAGATATTATACGAAAGAATTATCCATTGCACTGGCTCGTCTGGCATAACAGCTATGTAGAACTCGACAAGGAACTGTCCACAAATCAGGTTTGTGCATACCTGCTGTTTAATAAGCTTATCTCATTTGATATTAATTAGATTCCGTATGCCAACGTAACGGTACACGTGATTAACGGTAATTATGCGTTTTATTTGCTTTTATGGCTCTGCGACTTTGTCCTCCAGGTGCTATGTGTCAACAGCTCTGTTATCAGTGATAACGAGTCTTCTTCACATAATTGACATTCTACAATGAATAATAATTGCGTAATTGTTCGAGGCAGATGAATAGCGCGATACTGTATACGTGCATTCGTTTACTAGCAGTTTGAATAACGCATTTGTCATTTCAAAGTATTTTCAGTACATCCTTTTTTTCATACGCTCTATCTGATTTTGTTGTGAAAGATATAATAATTACTCAGCATAATTTTACCTAACTCTACGAAATTCTCTCAATATAGCCAGTCTCGTATATTTTATGATAAATATGGATATAGAGATAATAAATTAGATAACACAAATCATTCGTACAGACACGAGAAAAAAAAAGTTTAAAATAAAAAATTAAAAGTCATTTTACTGCATCTGTATTCATAATTCATGAGGATATGAGTGTATATATATATATATATATATATATATATATACACACACCATATTTTTAAAAAAATCCATATGAATAAAAATATTGGAAAAAGAAAGGAAAATAATAGACTAAATATGTATTATTCTATATTATGAAAGAATTAATATTTTTCTTTTATTAATAATAGTGTTTCTGTTTTTAAAAAATAGTTACATGAGTAAGAATAATAAAAATACGTTGTCAGTTTTAGCAAAAATGAGACTTTCTTCTATTAACTTTCAAATTATTTTTATTTTGAAATTAGTCGCAGAAAATACATTAGAGTTTCACATTTATAATAAGCAGTGTAGATAGCATTATCAATTATAATTTAATAATGTAATAAAATATTTGTATAATTCATTCTTTGTATGTTACATTTATATCCATAAACTCCATATGTATTCGTAATTATATATTTTTTAAATTTATGATTGCAAAATTGATTCGAACTTATAGTAATAATGCAAGTTAAAAATATCTGAAGCCTTTCATAAAAAAGAGAGAAACCTTAGATATGACTTACGATTCATACTGTTGAAGCAGAGAATCAATCTGATATATTTTATAATACGAGGAGTACATTTTGAATATATCATTTAAATTATATAACAAATGCAAAGTAAATATATGCTAAAAGAAAAATTAAAAAATACAATATTGCTATAATTATCTTAATTATATAATGTAAGTTATAATATTTAAATATTTTCTAGCATGATATAGAAAAACATGACAATCGAGGAAGGACACCATTAATGTTAGCAGTAACCTTGGGTCATACAGATTCTGCTGTAGTATTGTTACAGCATGAAGCTAATGTTAATACAGAGAACACTCAAGGATGGACTGGTAATTTATTTTATAGTCTTTTGTGTTTTATCTATCTGTGTAATCTTTTGGATGTTTATACTTTTAACAACTTTTAATTTATTTTTATTATAATCAGTTTAATTTATTTTGATATAGTGGTTCAAGAAGCAGTTGGTACAGGAAATCCTGAATTATTGCAATTGGTACTTGCTAGAAGAGATTACCAGAGATATTGTAATCGAGTGGCTGGTATACCAGAACTACTTCATAAACTTAAACAGGTCAGTTTTATGTAATAACTAACACGTTATTAATTCAATATATATACAGTTCCCACAAAATAAATCTCTTTTATTAAAAGAGAAATTCTTTTCTGCAAGTTCCGTAAATTAATATTAATCCTAACGTTTCTTGTGTGGACTATCATTATATGAAAGCTAATTTGATGATCTTAGTAAATAGAAATCCTTTTCAGGCGCCTGATTTTTATGTAGAAATGAAATGGGAGTTTACAAGTTGGGGTAAGAAACAGAATTTAATGACATTTGCTTATAATCTTCAAGATTTACAGTTTAATCTATAATTTGGATCTAACTGCAATTTATATACTTATCTAATTTATTTTTAATAACATATGTGATTAACTATTATTGTTTTTGTTGACTAGTTCCTCTTGTATCTCGGATGTGCCCAAGTGATACATATAAAGTTTATAAACAAGGTAGTAATGTGAGAATTGATACTACTTTATTAGGCTTTGATCATGCAAATTGGCAACGTGGTAATCGAAGCTATGTGTTTAAAGGACAAAGTAAGCATAGATATTTTTATAATATGAATATATAATAATCTTATTAATATTCGTGCATGAGTATCGTACAATTTCACTTTTTTAAATTGTGATTGATTATATGTTTTGGGAATGTTGTTGGGTCAATTATTTGTTTATTATTAAATTTCATATGTTAGTACAAGCTCAATTTTATCTATGACAATTAGATGAACGCAGCTGTGTGTTTGAATGGTCATCACACAGATGATACAATCTTAATATTTAATTTGCGTATTGCATTGCTAAAAATTTTATAAAAATATTTTTATAAGCATAAATACGGGGGACTTTTTAATATTAACACTATATATTTCTTATTATAATTTTTCTTTTTTTCGTCCTCTTTTTTTGTTCCCATTAATTTTTACAAATATAACTGAATAAATAGATAATTAAAAATAATATAAGACAATATATTTTTATATCATACATATACATACAAGTATACAATGTTTAGATAATGTGCAATATGATATGATAATATAACAGAGTTATATGGTTTTTTTTATTGAAATAATTCAGTATAATAAAATACTTCATAAAATTTATGACATTTTTTTTGTAGATGATGGGGCAACAATGATGGAAGTAGATCACGAAACGAGAAAAGTTTATGTTGAACATATGAAACTTATAGGAGGTGATAATATACAATTATTGGAACCATCTGAAGAAGGTGTGATAGCTCGACTTACTAATCCTATAGTTACAACTTACATAGATACAGATAAAATTAGTTTTGAACGGTAACTATCTATCATTACGATATTTAATAATGTTACATACATATTTATATATATGTATACAATTTGTTCATATCTATTTCAACAATATTGTTTATGTTGAATTAGCAATAAGGCAGGTCTGTGGGGATGGCGTTCTGACAAAAGTGAAGTAGTAAATGGTCATGAGTGTAAAGTGTTTAGCGCAAGCAATGTAGAATTAATAACTAAAACCCGATTGGAGCACTTATCTGAAGCAGATAAAGCAAGGGCTCGAGCACCAAGAACACCTTTACAATCATTTCTTGGTATTGCAGAACAGCAGCAGGAGAGTTGCAGCACTGTCGCTACCAGTGTAATTTTTTTCAATAATTAATCAGTTATTATATATTTAAAATAATTTTTGAAATTATTAATCAAGTTATATATTTTAGGAAGAATTCTTCTAACATAACTGCTGAGGAATACTTTGATCCAGCTATAGATTTAAATGGAAGAGACATAGGTAGACCAAAAGAAGTTAATACAAAAATACAAAAATTTAAGGTATTTTATATATATTGAAAAAACTGTGTGTACATTACACATATATTATATTGTATACTAATTAAAACATTTCTTTATATTCAGGCAACTTTATGGTTAAGTGAAGATTATCCATTAAGTCTTCAAGAACAAATCATGCCAATTGTAGATTTGATGGCTATATCTAGTTCACATTTCGCAAAATTAAAAGATTTTATTCAAATGCAACTTCCAGCTGGTTTTCCTGTTAAAATTGGTAAGATGTCAATTATATATATATATATATATATATATATATATATATATGTGTACGGCTGCAATATATATTGAATATATATACATATTGCACACAAAATATATTAAAATAATCAATTTTTTTTTTAGAAATTCCATTGTTCCACATTCTCAATGCGAGAATAACATTTGGAAATATATTTGGCTTAGATCAAGAGGTGCCACATGTAGGTAATTTACAAGAAACTAATCGTATAACTTGCTTAGTTGATGATATTTGTTTTGAAACACCTAGTGGATATGCCAAATTAGGTAAAACTTCGTTTTATATATATGTGTATATATTCTACACTCAATACATATAATGTACTTAATTCACATTGGTTGAATATAGGTGCGGAAGTTAGAACACAATTTAGTATTGAAGAAGAGGATGATTTACTACAGTTTGCTATTCAACAAAGTCTTTTAGAAGCTGGTAGTGAACGCGATGAGGTATATTGTTTTTCTTTATATTTTGTTTTGTAAGTATATACAAATATCGTATGTTTTTCCTGTTTTACACAAAAAAATATTATTTTACATAGGTTGATATATGGGAAGCATTAAGAGCGCAAAAGCCATCTAGACCAACTACACCTAACATGACCACTGAAGAAGAAAGGCAGCTTCAGAGGTATGCAATAAACACGTACTAAAGAGAATGTTATCGATGTTTTTAGTTAATTTTATTATTAATTTTGCATGTGTTTTTGTGCTACAATTCATGTTCAGGCAGGTGGGTAATTTTATAATTTGCAAATATCAATTTCGGGTAAATTTTATTCATGCAGCAGAAATTACTCATATTTAAATTAATATAAATGAAGCACAAAAAATCCGTAGAAAGTATTAACAAAATAAATGTCAATATAAATTTATCGAAATATTTTTCATATCTAAAAATAATTCTTTTTGAATATAGGGCAATTCAGGCTAGTTTAGTGCTGTATCAAGAAACGGCTGGCTCTACAGAAGGTACTGCGAATTCAGCGGGTATAAATGAAAATGAAGATAGCGATTCTCTCGAAGATACTGCAGAACAATTGAGATTAGCGTTAAAGCTTTCCGAGCAGCAACAAATGGAAGAAGAGCAACAACGATTGCTAGAAGAAGAAACGTTTCGTCATGTGCTGGAGCTATCTTTGACGGACAAGTAAACTTCCATGTGTAATAGTGATAAAAACAAAACTTGTTTACTACAGTATACTTCCAGAAAAGTGAAAACTTTCAGTCTTGTCAAGAAACAAGACTATACAAAAAATCATTTCCTACATTTCATAGATTGCAAAGTGCATTACGGAGTAATAATGTTGCTTACGATGAACACTTGTTATTGAAGTATATAGTTAAGCAAGTCAAAAGATGGAAATAGTATAGTAGTAGTTAAGCGAATGAATAATTTAAATTATGTTATTTATTTCTTAGCTACATTTTATATGAGACAAAAATCCTACAATACTATAGACATCTCAGCAAGCATGTAACGAAGTCTTGAAAATTACAGCTTTTTGAAAAAAAATACAGTCAACAAACAATCAAATAGTATTTGTGTAAATCCTATTAACTGAAAGTAAATAATATAAGTTATGACTGTTAATATTTAGAATAAATAGCATGTAATTCTCAAGCCTTCAAAAATTATTCGTTTGGTCCTTTCTCCTCAATTTTAAATTTTACTTCTATAAATTTATAAGTGCATATTAATGATTATAATTAGGATAAAACAGAAAGATAATTATTATCTTAATCAAATCAAACATTTTTACAATGATCCCTTTTCATATCTACAATAACATAATTCTATACAATATTTTAATGCAATGGCATGTAATGAAAAATTAGGAATATACAGGAAGCATTTATAAATATTCAACCCTCTTTCAAAGTTTTTCATAAAAAATAAATTGAAGATATAAGATTAGTGCAAAGATTGACAGTATATTATTTATTATTTTAGATAAGTAATTTATTTTTATATGTTATTTTGTTGATATCTTATTAGATAATTATACATACACACACACACACACACACACACACACAAGGTTTAAGGTGTAAAAATATGAAATATTATTTACGCACTTAAAAGAAGAAATTGATTGCTATATTCCATTATTTTTATTAAAAGAAAAATAGTTACAAGGGTGTCGCGATTTCCTTTTATATTAAGGTTATAATTTATTATCGGAATATCATTAAAACATGATTACATTTTTCTTCTGGACATTATAAATAAAAAACTGCATTCATATAAGACATGTATAAGTATAATCTTCTGCATATAAGCATTCACTCACCAATGAAGTTGTGTAGAAAAATAGCAAATAAGAAATTATTCCTTGATGACATAATAAAAATTAGCAGAATTAGCGGCGGAAGAATCGGCAGTCACTGGACTGCCATATTTCTGCTATTCAAATTCCGATTGTGCTCTGAAAGATTAAAATCATAAGCATTTACAATTAATCAAAGGAAAACTATATCAATCAACATCTTTTATACAAACTTTGTAAAAATGGTGCCAAGTATAGTAGCACTTTGTGAATAACGTTGTTCATTTTTATGCGCTTGCTGATGCCATTTTTTGCGTATAGCATTCCACCGTTCAATATGATCTTTCATTAATTGTTCTCGCGTTTTGAGAATTTGTCCTTCCTGTAATTACGTTACGTACAATTTGTATGTGTTATAATACAATTGTTAACACAAAAAAATGTATTAGTATAAATCTTTCTTATTTTTAAAACTTTAACAGTAGCTATTAAGAATTATTTTAATAATTCTTTAATCAACTTTTTATATGAACTAAGGTATACATGGGATCAAACTCGAGACTTGTCGACTGTAAATCAATTACTTTTATATAGTTACGAGTAACTGAATTAATATAAATTCAAATATTATACATTTGTCGAAATATTATATTGACTCACATAATCTAAGTTCAAATCATCTTTTTCTTCAAGTATAGGGGATGGAATACGATTTCTTGGTATGGCTTCTTCACGAGGCAAAGGAGGTGGCAAATAATGAACATCATTTAGCTCACCATCAGTACCAATTAAATTATTTGCCGTGTTAACTTCATTAATTATTTCTGGACTTGGACTTCGCACTCTAATCACAAATTAATGTATTTATTTTAATTTTGCATAAATTTACGAATATAAAGTTGTATAGAAAGAAAAAAAAATTGAGAAAATATTTTTATAATGGTTAAGGGGATCGACTGGTTTGGAGGGTAAAAAAAAAATGGATTTTTTAAAATCTTATTTTCGGGAAGTTGATTGTCTTGAAAATATGTTACCAAAATTATTCATAGAAATAACGTAAGATAACGGAATTATTCACGGTTAACTGAAATGGTGCACAGATAAAAATTAGGCGCGTTTGAGTTTCGATCTCCAGCTGTTACTTCTTCGAACAAAGAAACATCTGCCGGATTTCTGTCTTTTTCTACATTTCTGTTCAAACAAGAGGATGAATCGTATTATGGTCCAAAAATCGCCGAATAAGAAAAATTTATTGTAAGTACTAAAAAAACATAAGTATTCTAACTCAAAACTTTAAATGCATTTTTCTTAAAACGTGTTTTTTCAAATTTGCTGACATTGTAGAGAGAAATGCACCAATCGTCGTTTTTTACACATTTATTAAAACTATTTTCTCCATACGATAAATACGATTACACCTAAAAAAATAATAATAAATTATTCAAAGACTCCAATATTTAACAAATAAATTAAGGAGAAATAGCCCGCTTTATAATCTTATTTGTGTGTAGATGCCACTTCCATACTTCGGGATTTTTAACTTGTTATAAATAATTCTGTCTTGACCTCTCATTCGTAATTTTATGTTCAGCGTTTACTGATCAATTTGTACAGAATATCGTTAATCTGTTAAATAAATAAAAAAAAAACATTATTTTAACTAATTACTTTTATGATTGCTGATATTGAATCAAAGTTTTTATTCTACTTTATTTTATTATAGTGACTTCCTTATCAGTTTGAGTATCCGTCAAGATACAGCAGACGAAGATAGTGATTTTACAGTTTAATGAAATATTTTTTCAATTCTGATAACTTTTTACTGTTAACAATCTTATTTTATTTTATTGGAATGCTTTTATATACTGGTCTATATTATGTTCGCACTTGAAGAGGATACAATTACGATGTCGAAACGTCTGTAACCTATTTATTTATTTTTTAATATATGACAATTTCACAAAAAAATATCCTATGCGTATTCACATGGGCTATTTCTCCTTAATTTATTTGCTAAAAAAATAAATTTTTCAAAACAGTAATAGTTTTTTCGCAATTTAACGGGAAAAATAATTATCAAAAACGGATCTTTTTTTTTATAAAGGAATAATTTTAACAAATCGCGATTTTTTATAATTTTGTTAGATTTACCGTATACATTCAACATTATTAATTACAAATCAATTTAATTTTTTTTATTTCAGACGACTAGTTCTGACTGCACAATGTTAGCAATTTAACAAAACCATGTGGACACGTTTGCCACCATTGTTGCCTCTCAAACATTTCAATACATTTTAATTAATAACAATTTATATTTATTGCAAATAAAATATAGATTCAAATGTAACATTGATATAATCATTTTTTCACAAAAAAATTAAAAAAAAATCATTGATTTTTTTTATCTTCCAACCATCTGGCTCCCTTAATTTAATCACTAAAATATTGTCTTTTGCATTCTTATTATATATAAGTTTTTAAATTATAAGAAATGCAAAAAAGTATTGCAGTATAATTAAGAAATATAATATTAATTATCATACACATGAAAAATTCCAGTATGATAAAATATTCTAAAAGAGAATCACTTAAAACTTAATTCCTAATGTATATCAAAACAAATATTATATCAGTAAAATAAACAGTATCTATATAATTTTACTCACTTAGGAGCCAAATGAGGATTTCTCGGTTGATTGGCCATCCAAGCACGACATATTGGATATAGTGGTGTGTCTTCTTGAAATTGAGCTAAATCGACACTGCGATCAAATAATTTCATCACATATGTATGATGGAACGCTGTGTCAGTCTGTATTGGCCGACGACGTCTGACTCTCCGTGGAATATTCATAGATTTTGTCCTAAATGTCATAATTACTGAAAAATTAGTTTATCTCGAATGTTGTCTTAACGTAATTATAAAAGGATTTTGAGATTTACATTTTTTTCATGGGATGTTTATAATCCGAAATAGGACTGTCATCTGATTCTGCTGATGAACCAGTATCACTATGGTGTAATAATTCTCGAAGAGCGCCTTTTAAACGATCCCTTGCTACAAGAACATCACTATCTCCTATATAAACAATTAGTTTTATAATATTTAATACATCAACATAATTTGCAATAGTTTGCTCTGTTATATATCATTACCTATTTCATTTTTTATTTCTATTTTTATCCGTCCTGGCGTTATTGGTGGAGGTTGAATATTTCTTTTCTTCCCCATCTAATCATATTATCAAAGTTTTAGATTAATCTAAGTTAATAAAATTTAATGTTAATACACATTTATTTAAATGTAAAGCTACATATAATGAGCTATTAAGATAATTATTAATGTAACATAATTAATTTATCATATTAATTAATAAAAAAATTTATATAAATTCAATAAACAAAAAAAATTACTTTCAACGATGCTTGAACTATAGAATTATTATTTGACTGTTAATATCTTAAATTTGAATTCATCGGTACTTTGGCTTGCATTCGTTTAGTGCAAGAATATATTTTGTATATACCTGTAACAAATTGTTAAATACTGTAGTTTGTGTTGCAAAACAATATAGAACATCACAGAGAGCAAGAGAGTTCGTCTTACTTTTCCTATGATTACATTAGACAACAACGACTGCACTACCGTTCAATAAAAATCGCATTTACTTCCATATACTTCTAATTAGTTCTACTTATTCTACTAGATTTTTGAGAAGTAAACTAATAAATAACCTCACTCTTTAGCCTAACATTTCAATTCACGTCTGCGCAGTGCAGCATAGTGAACGGTTGCAGTTAGATAGAAAAAGAGAAATGAACAATAAGTTCAGCTACACTGCACTTGAAATAGAATCACATGCGTGAGAGAAAAAAGAAATCTATAGCACTGACGTCATATCTACACGGTGTTCAAAAAAGTTTAAGCAATGTATATATTAGGTGGTGTATATAATATTGTTATAACGAAGTTATCACTGACAAAATGCTTTTATTGCAGATAAAAGAAACTATTATATTAGAATGTATTATGTTAAATAACTAAGAAAAAAGTACATATACATATATTTAATATATTTGTGGACTGTGACATGATTATGACGCTATAAAACTTCAGAATGCTTTGGAAATTATCTGCTAAAATTCTTATATTTTGTATGGTAGCAGATATTTCTCTTGCTTCTAATTATTCCAAGTGTAATGACAGTTACAGATGTAGATTAGGCTCAAAAACTCCTTATAGATGTGTAGCTAATTATGATGAATCAACATTAGAATATCCAGGTATTGCAATATCATTAATATTTTTAATGCATACATAAAGCTCTTAATGTGTATTTATTGTCATTTGATTTACAGATTGTGTGGAGAAAAAGATTTGGTTGATTTTTCGTCATGGAACTCGATATCCAGGCAAGAAGTACATACCTCGTATGATAGAAGACTTACCAGAGCTGCAACATGTAATATTAAAAAATTATGAGAATGGAGCAACAAATTTGTCAGCTGATGAAGCAGCTCTGTTTAAAAAATGGAAACTATCGTTTACTCAAGGAAACATGATGAAATTGGCAGTAGAAGGAGAAAATGAAATGATTGATCTCGGAGAAAGATATCAGGCAAGATTTCCATCTCTAATGCCAGAAGCTTTTAACAATCAAACATATAAAGTATGTACAACGAAAAATCCAAATATATTAGATATATATTCTATATTTCTTCCTTCATCATCAGCTGAATTTCAGTTTAGATTCACTGCCACACAACGTACAGAAGAGAGTGCAAGACATTTTGCTGTTGGTTTATTCGGTTGGCATAATAGCAAAAATGTTTGGTATCCATTACCAGTATATCGAGATCGAGTGATAAGAGTAAGATTTCATTATTTTTAAATTCTCAAGCAATTTACTCTGCTCCTAATTTTTTTAGTTCTTTAGGTACATGATTATTCTGTGTTCCTAGTTTTATAAAGCTTGTCCTCGCTGGCGCCAAGAAGTTGACAAGAATTTAGATGCAAAATTAGAGAAAACGAAATTTTTGGATGGCAAAATTGTTAGAAATATGTTAGACAATATTAAGAAACGCATTGGTCTCAATATTGATTATGGTTAGTATTTATTAAATATATTATATATAAATTAAATAAATATCAATTGCTGCTAGTATTTATATATGTCAATTGTTATATACAATCGATATTTCAGAAACTGTAAATTTAATGTACACAACGTGTGCTTTTGAAACTGCTTTAAATCAAAGTATAATATCTCCCTGGTGTAAAATATTTTCATCAAATGATTTCAAAGTAAGATTTAAATTAAAGTAAAATATACGTTTTTTATACGGATAAAAATGTCATTATGCATTCAATTCTAAATTCATATTTTATAGATCTTTGAATACGTAGAAGATCTAGAATTCTATTGGATCGACGGATATGGCTATCCATTGACTTATGAGCAAGCGTGCGCTGCCTTAAAAGATATGTTTGATTTCTTTGGGTATGCAGATTTATATGCATTGCAATAATCAATTTAATATAAAGTTCTTGTGTTTTTCTTACTGCAATCTTTCAGTAAAAATGACAAAAACAGGAGGATGCTTTAAATCTTTTTGCTTACATATCAGAGATTTTCATTAATTAAAGAGAAAACCTTCATAAATAATATTTAGTTCATAAATACAAGATTGCAATTTTAATGCAGCTTTATTCTAAACATTTGTGGAATCATTTTGTCTAATTGTAAATCTTGCTAATTAAATATAATTCAATTATGTTAATGTAGGACTGCGTTCAGAAACCTCATCTATGTACATCTATGTATTATCAAAGATAAAATGATACATGGGTGCATCCGATTAAAGTTTGAACACAGTCCAATATATTATAAGAATATTATTATTTCTCAGATCTAATGAAGCGGCAGTGACAACAGCTTATTTTACACATTCTGGCACAATTTTAAAATTAATAGCCTTACTCGGATTAGCCAAAGATGCGCATCCTTTAACGCATGACTCCTTCGTATTACGCAAGAAGGAAGATAAAAGAGCTTGGAGAAGCAGTATTATTGATACGTTTGCAACTAACATGGCATTTGTTTTGTATGAGTATGTTTCTTTTTTAAAATCATGAAATTATATATATATTGGGTCATCTAAAAAGTATCCGCGGTTTTTTGTCACTAAATATATGATCATCAACACCATCTGTGAAAAAAACCGCGGATACTTTTTAGATGACTCAATATATTGTCGTATATATATTTATCTAATTATTCTCGTTTTAGTTGCGAATATTACGGACCCAGTGTCTTATTCATGCTTCAGGAACGACCGGTATATTTACCAGGCTGTCCGAAAGATATGCCTTGTCCATTAAATATTATGAAAGCGATATATCCAGATCGCGATGAAGAATGTCAGTTTGATGCTATGTGCCATATAACAAAACAAGGCAATTAATGCAAAAAATATTTTCGCAGTAACGCCATATACATATGCATATGCATTCTATTTATTTACATATCTAAATAAAAATATGTGAAAAAAGTTTAATTTTTGAAAGAAGATATTTTTCTAAGAAGTTTTACTGAAACGTACCTGGTTCGTTTTATGATGGATTCAGAATGTTTTTTAAAATGTACAGTAAAAGAGATCGAAATTTATTTTGTGTATCTCATTATGTACTTAAATAATAAATGATTCAATCATCATTAGAGTTCTTTTTATTTATAGTAGTAACAATGTTTCTAGCATTAAATGAAATTGATTTCTGCGTACAATATTAGTATACTTGTCTATAAAACTAATGAGGAGTAAGTTGATAAAAAATGTATATTGAATAATGAATACGATTTTAATCTACATTTTTGACAGTATAAATTATTATAAGGAACGATGCAGCAAATTAACAAATACTTAACTAACGAATTTTCATTCAAAATTGTTGAAAGCATTCAAGCCTTTACAATAAAATATTTTGAAGATTATAAATGTTGCATTTAGTATCTCTCTAAGATATAACATTTGGAAATATTTATGATATTCAATAGTAGAACTATTGAATACAGTATGTGTATGTATAGCCTACTTTTTCACAACAATTTATTCAAGAATCCTTTGATTTAAAATATTATATTTAAATAGCTACATGTATTTTAAATAAGATTATTTTTCAATAATATGTATACATAAGTTTGAAATAAAATATCGGCTTTTGTGAGTTTGAATGCGTTCAACATTTTTATATAGAAATTTTCGATAGTTGATCTTCGTTATAACTTTAAGAAATGAACTCGTAAATCAAAGGACACTGTCTTCTAATGAATTGTTTATATCGTTTCTGTCATCTCCCATCATGTCCTGCAATAAAATACATAACATACATATATAATTATAAAATAGTAATTAATGCTAAATATTAGGTAGATACGCGTAGACGAGATACAGATTACTAAAGCCATCTATTGGAAAAATAATGGATTTCTTTTTATTACACCTAATATATAATATCAATGCAATAGAATATAATATTACCTGCAACACTTCAATAAGAGCTCTCGCTTCATCCAACATTAATTTATAAATACGACTTTCTTCTTCTAACTTTTCGTTACGTTTTGCGAGTTCTTTATTTTCTTCTAAAGTATCCTTAAGCGCTAATCGCCTCTTTTCAGCTAATACTTGCCAATAATTTTCACTCGGACCAGCTAAATCTAGAAAAAAAAATGTAATAGAAAACTAATCTAACTCTTTTACGATTTTTAAAAAAATGCAGAAAGAAAAGGAGAAATAAAATATATTATTTTAAATGTACCTGTGCATATTAGATCCTCAGCGTCAATTTCTCCCTTTTCCTCTTTCACAGTTTGAACAGCTTTGTTATTGGTTGTCACTTTTACTTGATTTTTGGAAGCATCTTTTTTCTTTTTTGTAGGTACATTTCTAAAATATATATATAGATTTAACTTCAATTCTTTCCATAAAATTTTGTCATTCTTTCAAATAATGATCTTATAAAGCCGGTTCTACATTAGTTCTACATTAGTTGCAAACCGATCGCAAGTTTGCGACAGCCAATATGAAGTGTTTCAAAATGCAAACTTTAGATTGGCTGTCGCAATAAACTTACGATCGGCTTGCAATTAATGTAGAACTGGCTTAAGAAATCACCTTTTCTCCGTGTATTTTTATTAGGCATAAAGTAAAAATATAAATATATTTACAAATATTTATTACAATGAGCGTTTACCAGCAAGGACACAGATAGAGTGTAATAATCATTTCATCCTTGTTTAATGTAGGCAAACAAGGATGTAACGATTCACTATATCTAATAATAGGTATTCAATCATATTTCTTGCGAATTTTCAATCAATTTAGTCATTGTTCTGCTTCGAAACATTTTGAATATTATTTGAAAATGTACACTCTTAAAAGTCTTGATAGATCTTGAAAGTTTGATAGGTCTTGAAAATCTTGATAAATCTTGAGAATTCTTAATTTCTTTAAACAAAATTTTGTTTGAATTGAAGAAATTTAAACTTGCTATAAGGTTAAAGAAAAATTTCTTTGATTTGAACATCATTTCTTTGATGTATTATAATTATTTATATTTATTTAATATTTTTACTCTCTAAAATTAAACTAAATTATTCTCTAAAATTTTATTCTCTTTAAAATTTATTAAAACATTCAAAACTTTTTAAAACCTTCAAGACTTTTAAGATTGTATAATTTCAAATCATATTCTATTTAAATTTTTCATGATATATTCGAACTAATTCAAAGCATCCACACATTACTAACTGTATCTGACTGTGATCTTGCTGGAAAACACCTAGTCTCTTTATGTTTAAGGAAGAACAAATTAACTTACTTTTTTGATTTTGCTTCTTTTGTTTGTTGAGTAGATTTGATCATTCTATCAGCACCAACTAAAGTTTCCTTATCAGTAGCTGAGGGCTGAAGTTCATGTAAAGATTTTCTAACTTTATCCTGTTTTAATAGAAAAAATAAATTTCTTAAAGAAATAAATGACGCTCTATTAAACTATTGTAATTATGATATATACTCTAGTAAATTATTGCATTTATTTTACATATAAGTATTATAATTTGTAATTATAAGATAATTATAACTTGTGTTTAACCTATACCATATAAATATACTTTTCTTAAACATGTCTATAATCATTTTTTATAAATTTTGTCTGTAATATATTATATATTTTCCATCTAAGAAGAATAATATGTATGTATAATGATATATAGATTTTATTTTTAATTTGATTTGAATAATAGATTTGATTTAATAAATCTATTATTATTAAATAACAATTTTTTGTATAATTATAATATATAGTGATAAACAGAAATATAATTTATGATAAAATATTTTCTATACTACAGATATATATTCTTAATTCAAGGTAAAATATAACACATTTTCTATGATAATAATGAATTGTAATATGAATGTTGAACAGTTATTTTTGTAATTAATAACAAAATTCAATAAACTGAAACAAATTGAAATTTAGTGTATGCAACATACTCAGTCATAAATTTGTACATATAATTTTTCACTTGAAATTTCTTTTTGATATGAACCTATCATAAATATGATTGAACAGTTGAAATGACCTTCCAGTTTTGCATATTTGAAATATTATACTTATAAAAGTATAAATATATTGTAAAAATAATATATATATTCTTTTCGTTCGAATAAAAGTTTATAATATGAAATCACATATTGTAACATCATTTTTCTTGAGAGTTTCGTGCAAAAAGAGAAATAAATACACTAACCTCAGAAGTAACCGTTTCAGCACCAGTAACCGGTTTCATCCTACAAATCACAAAAGTAATTCAAGATCTGAAGAGAAGATAATACTTGATCGGCGTATAAAAACAGTTATTTTATTTACAAATAATACGGCGTTTATCATTTGAATAAAGTTTCAGTTACCTTTTCGATCTTTAATCACACTTGAATCTTGAATCTTGAAAAATATAAATGCTCTAGACCAGTCTAGCTAGGCGGTTTGAAGTAATACAGGCAGTTTTCTCAGCTCACGTAAAACGATTTAGCCATCAGCTGTGGCGGGAACTGCAATTGGACTAGAATCTTAGATATATAAAGTCTAGAGAGCCAAGTCAGAAGGAGAGAGTGGTAAACTGGTAATAGAATTTCAATGCTCGCATCCAATCAGGATAGAGGCAAGTTTTCACCAATCTCTTCCATGCCTACAGACTTTTGATGACCGCATCCAATTAGAGAAGAAGCAGTTGCAACACACACACACACACACACACACACACACACACACTCTCTCTCTCTCTCTCTCTCTCTCTTTCTTTCTCTCTGAGGCTCTCTAATAAAGTCCATGGCAGAGAGAAATCTAAGAGAAGCCATGTCAGTTTTTTTCCTGTTATCATC
This sequence comes from Acromyrmex echinatior, assembly GCF_000204515.1. The sequence goes on along the minus strand of NW_011627124.1, from coordinate 480,198 downwards.
GAAATCGCCCGTATACTCACCAGTACATTTTTAGTTTGAGAACTACAGTGACTACATACATTTTCTAACATGAACTGATTAGAGGGTAGATAAAATCGTTGTAAGTACATGTGATTCGTGTCTGTACTAAATCTATAGGATAGAAACGTGCGATTATTCTTTCTAGAGACCCTCTAATATCCTCTAATCAGAGTTAGGAGGTCGATTCTGTATCTTCAAACAATGTGAAAATTACAAAAGTGAGTAAATTTACTAAGTATTCTCCAATGAAATAATCAATATTCCAGTAAATTCGCTCACTTTTGTAATTAACCTCATTTCAAGATACAGAATCCCCAGGACCCCTATTTTGTAAGGCCTGTTCTACAATACTTCGTATGTTGGCATCGGATGTCGAATGCATGCATTCGGTTTTCGGCTGTCGCATGGAAAGAAACAATTGATCATGATTAGTTAATTTCTTACGGTACGTCATATAATAATGTCTCCCGACTAATTGTAGACTAGGCTTTAGGGCTGCCGCACACACCTTCTGTAACAGTAACTATAAGACGTACCGGAAGAATCAACTAATCAGAATTAAAAGTATTTAAAAGAATACTCGACTGTGATTGGCTAATTCGTACGGTACGTCTTACGGTTATTGTATGTGGCAGCCCTTACTGTCTTTATGCTTACCGGCAATTGTTGTTACGCAGATATATTATATGATGAAAAAGCTGCGCAACGACATCGATTGTCGGTAAGCGTGCAAAAACAGTTACGGAATTCCGCTTTTGGCTAAAAAAAAAAAAAAAAAAAAAATTGATTCCTGCACACAGAACGCGGCAATGCTTTTCGTGCGGCGGAAGTTGTCGCACTAATCAATAATTTTATGTTCTTAAGTCGGCCTCACAACAATATAAAAATATACAGTAGAGACAAGATCCCGTTTTCCATTCAGCCGCATATATTTGCTTGCGTATCATTAGCGGCCATGTTTTTGGTGACATCAATTACGAGGTAAAAATTATAAAAGTGAGCAAATTTACTAGAATACTAATAATTTCATTAGTCAACATATAGTAAATTTGCTCACTTTTATAATTTTCATCTTGTTTGAAGATATAGAATCGAACTTCCGGGTTGCGTTCGGATTCCCACCCGGATGCTCCTCGGGTGTCATGTTATTCTTGTTTAATGTTCGATAAACAATAAGGATATGACATTCGGGGAGTACCCAGATAGGAATCCGAACGCAGCCCTGGATGAATTATCGGCTCCCGTATGCTAACGCCAACTGAGAAAGTAAATGTCAACTACATTTGCAATTGTTATGAAAAGTGAAAGTTAACATCCAAAAAGTGAGAGTAATGAGTTGTTTATTCGAAATAGTAAGAGAAAAGTGAAATTTTTTTAAACGCTGAGCAAGAAAGTAGTTTTACATTTGATTAAAATTATATAGAATGGTATCTAAGAGTTAGCATTTTATTATTTTGAATATATTATCCTGTGACGATGATACTTTTATTATTTAATATATCTAGTTTATTAAGATTCTATTAAGTTTATTTAAATCTTTCACAAAACCAATAAAATTAGGACATATTTAAATCTTTGTAGTATAATTTTTCCTTAATATTGAGTTGGAGGAAAAGTTCTATGATATTTTGTTAGCTCAAAATTATGTATACAATATCTTTGTTAAAAACGAACAAAATTTAAATTTAAAAAAATGATTTTAAAGCTTGAATCTTTACTTTTGAATGGTAACTATATTTTTTGAATTTATGTTAGTTTTGTAATTTATATATATATAAAACTACGAGCTGAAAAAAAGGAAAATTTTTCTTTGCACTTTGTGAGTAAAAAAAAATTTGCGAAAATTTTCAACTATCTATATCATGAAAATTTGGGATTTTCCTTATGAATTTTTTAAAAATATTTCTACGATTTTTTGTTCTTGGATTATTTAAGCGAAGGCGAGTTAAGCAAAAAGAAGTATTCTGATTTTGATAGCTCATAATTCCATTAAAAATCATCATACTGCAAAAAAAAAACAGATTCTTATAGCTGAAACGTTACTCTATTGAGTGGTATAATTGCTAATTTAGAAAGATAGAATATATAAATTTGAGCTAAAAATATTTTACTGTTCTTATAACCATTGCACAATGGTAATAATAAAAAAAAACCAATATTAACATCACATTTTTATAATTCAAATTTCTATATATTTTACATTTAAAAAATTAATATTATTCGATAGAATAAAATTTCAATTTTAAGAATTTGTTTTATTAATTACGATGATTTTTAAGTTATGAGCAATCAAAATCAAAATGCTCTTTTATTTAATCTGCATGTAACCTTGGTAACAAAAAAGTCGTAGGAACATTTTTTAAAAACAAATGGGATCCTTAAAAAAAACTTTAAGCTTTCACGTCAGATAATCGCAGAAAATTTCGCAACAAATATATTCTGTATATAATGTAAGCTAACAAAATTCCACCGAATTTTTTGTTCAACTCAATATTATTTGGTATAATATTGCAATAAGTTTTACATTTGTAATATCACAATTTTCTAATAAGTTTTTCATACTGATAAAGTTATCTTATATGGCACAAGTACATATGGCAACATGACAACACTTTCCATGACTAGCGCTCAATAAATTGATTTAATTTATGTAGATTGGAACTGCAAATTATAATGAAATGTTTAAATAAAAACCGTCCTTAAGTATCAATAGAGCGGATGTAGAACATAGTGTACCTGCGCATAACTGCTATACAATGCGCTATCTCAGGGTCTGGCAAAAATTGTCGTAATACATATATCTGAAAAGTTTATATAAAAATTAAATGAATTCTTACATCATTTTCATATTAGGCTTCTACATTGGATCCCATTATTCTTCTCGGCACACAACAGAATAGGGATAAAGTTTGAAAATATAATATGATTGCTTTTTCGGAAAGCTTATACATAATTCATATCAGATTTTTTAGCTGGCTACTTTCCTTTCAATATAATAGAACTTTGATGCGCTCCATATTAATCTATTAAAATTCGTTGATTCTATAAGACAGTGTAAAAAAAACTTCTTACTCGATATGTGCTCTTTTTTGTATTAGAAAAAAAAAATTTGCCGAGTGAATATAGAAGTGGAAAGGATGCCCAGTGAAAAACGGAATCGACGATGCGCGATTCGACATTTTGATGGTGTCGACGTTGTTATTTCTTTGGGTGATGGATTTCGCCACTTCTTGGCGAAAATAAAATCAGAGCGTAAATCGAATGTATTAGGGTTCGCGCTTCAATATACTACATCCTTACAACATATAATTATATTTATGCTCTCATTGAACTCATTCAAGTTGACGAAGCAGCTAGTTTGCTCATCGAGCAAATAAACATGATTGATTGTTACTTAATATATATATATCCAATCACTCGAATAGAACAAGTCATTATTACTCGTATTCATAATCAGGCCTTAAGTATAAGGTCTGATTATGTATGTGGGCATATGATTATCAAAACGATGTCATAATCAACTCCAAAATAATTATTAAAAATCATTTTTCAATTATTTCCGATTCACTTGTTGTACTTAGATAATCACATTTATGCCTGGCGTTTCCACCATTGATTTGAAATAATCTGTTACGTGATTTACATATTTTAATTATATGATTTCATCATGTAACATGATTTTTTTCAGTACATTTCAATTAACTTGATTAAATGCGTTTAGTTCGTAATGATTATTTAGTTCAAATAATTATTAACAAAATCTTGTAATTTAAAACATATTACTTAAAATATATTATTTATTTGAATTAACAAATATTTGCTTGACAACCCGTGACTGTTACATTTAGTTAAATCGATTAATATTTTTCTGAAACAGCACCTTTTTTTTTCACCTTTTTGTAGAGTGAAGTCTACAATAGGTATTGTGTAGAGTCTTATTCAACTACGATTGGTTAATTTCCTACGATTTAAAACTTTACGACCATCTACAACTTCTATTTGTAGATCTCGCATCAATCGCTCGGGGAACAGCTACAAGTCTGCATATTCTCAATGTGCAATTTTCTGTTGCCTATTTCCCACTATTCCTTATTTCTTTGCGTGCAGTCTTTTACAACAAAGTCGTTTTTGAAAAAACAGTATTTCCCGACGGCCCGACGCGCGAAGCCACAAAATGACAATTTATTGTTCAAAAATCGCTAAATATGCTCGTCCAAACATATGCACATAAATATGTTAATAAATATGTTTAAAATTAAAAGATTAAAACATTGACAATTGATTATATCGATACTGTCAATGATGAAATCTTAATTCTAGCATATTAGATTTGTATTTAGCGAAAAATACATATAAGATAGCTTAGTGTAAAAGCACATCAATTCAAATAATTCAACTCCTGGTGAAAAATAATTTTCAAATTGTTATTACAATAATATTGCACACTTTAGAGAGCCTTTTTTAAAAATTCAACTCTACAGTTTCCTTTGAGATTTATTAACGATTAATTTTAAAAAATTCCTTTCGATCAAAGAATTACGGTCTGTAGCGATTTTTGAACAATAAATTCGTTTATTTTCTTGTGCGATGGCAACCGACAAGCCGACGCGACGCGACGGCCGAAGACGGCCGATTTGCCGACAGCCAACGGCCGATGATCGAATGCAGTCAGCAGTCTGCAGTCAATCGTCGACTGAGTCGAGTGTTGACGGCGTTAGTTAAAATGGTTAATCGAGCTGCGAGTGTTGTTCGTCAAGTGAAATCAATTTTATCCATTAATCGAAAAGATGCGCGTCGAAAAGTGCTTACGTTGTACAAAGCATGGATTCGTCAAGTACCAATCTCAAGTACGTTACTCTCACTGTCGTATATTACAATTTCTTTTTCTGTTAATATTAATTTAATTTTGCGCCTGAATTTGTACACTTTACATGTTTCGACCTTATATTTAAGTCCTCTTTAGAAAAATTTTGTATTCGTTTTCATACTCTTATTTTCTGTGATTTTTTAATCATTTCTTTTTTTTTAATATTTAGTTGTAATTATACTCATGTTAAATGAATAATAGAAACTTTTTATGTTTTTTGATTCTTGTTAGCCTTTTACATCACATTGTCGTATTTTGAATTATTTGAATTAAATTCCAAGCAGAATAATAAATGTCATTTTGACATCATTCGTATATCGAAGAGTTAAATGCGTATTTTCATTTTAAATTTGACATTAAAATATCGAGATTTTTTAAAAATAAGTTAATCTACACATTGGTAGAAATGAACATTAGGAGAATAGCTCTTTTTTTTTATTTTTTTTTTATTATCGTGATACGTTCTGCTTGAGTTTGTACTTTCCCAAATAAAATAACAAGTCAAAATGACAATAAAATGAATCGAAAATGATTGGAGAATGATTATTTTGGAGTCATTTTGACATCATTTTGATATCGCATAATGACTTGTTCTGCTTGATTTTCATGCTTTTACGCTAAGGTATCTATTAGTTCCATCATGAATTTATTGGATTGAAAACTATTTAATAGAAAATTCATTATTAGATCATGCCTGTAGTCATTGTAAAAAAAGATTTAAAAAATCCAATTTTACAGTTTTTCCTTTGAAATTCATTAAGAATTAATTTAAACAAAAATTCGTTTCGATCAAGAATATGCTCATTCAAAATGTAAAATTAAAAGTGACATTGACAATTGATTATCAATACTGTCAACGGTGAAATCTTAATTCTAACATATCAGATTCGTATTCAACGAAAAACATATAAGACAGCATAGTGCAAAAGCATATTAATTCAAATAATTCAACTCTTGGTCAAAAATAATTTCCAGATTGTGATTAATATTAACAATTAATTTAAAAAAATTCCTTTCGATCAAAGAATTACAGTCTGTGATTTTTGAATTGTCGTTTATTTCCCTGCGAGATGGCAACTGACGCGACGCGACGCGACGACAGCAAACTTGCCGACGATCGACGGCCGAGTGCAGTCTGCAATCTGTAGTCGTTTGAGTTAAGTCGTTGAGTGTCGACGGCGTTAGTTAACATGGCTGGTCAAGCTGCGAGTGTCGTTCGTCAAGTGAAACCAATTTTATCTGTCAATCGAAAAGATGCGCGTCGAAAAGTGCTTACGTTGTACAAAGCATGGATCCGTCAAGTACCAATCTCATGTACGCGATTCTCACTGTCGTATGTTACAAATTGCAAGCTTTTTCGTTACCTAACCTGTAATCTGTAAAAGCCAAAACTCGTTGCTTTCTTAATATGTTTGTTTTCAATAATATAAAATTATTTTCAGTTACATAAAGCTATTGTTACCTTGTTATTTCATATTTTACGTTCTCAAACGTCCGAAATAGCCAAGCGTGATATAGCATATTATGCAAACTATAATGTATTGCATATGTCGCTATATATTTGCTGACATCAAATAGGATACATTATGAACAACATGACTGCTTATTCATATGCGTAATCAGTTGTCGAAATTTCTAGAGCAAACTGTAAGCAATGGTGGTTTAAGCTAATTCTACAATGTACTTTTTATTTTCTGTTTCTTGCTATTTGTCTCTTATCTTATTGATCAAAAAGGCAAGAGACAAACAGAGACAAACAGCAAGAAACAGAAAATAAAAAGCACATTGTAGAACTAGCCTTACACATTATGTTGTCAGTAACATGACAGCAACATGTTAGCAATGAATAATTAATCGTTTCATCTTGAGCATCGTGATGAAAACATGACAACAGAACATATATCATGATTTCGTTGTTGCAAATATGTCTTCAACCTGTGAAGTTTTTTAATTGTAGCTTGTTGCTAACAAAATGTTGACAATATGACACAAATTGTTGTTGAGGATATTCATGCTGACATGTTGCCATTAATTTGCCATCGCAAGAATTCGAATTCCATTGAGTTCAACAAACATAATGATGTCTCACCTTGTCTTAAATTTGTCAAAATTGATTGTTGCCGTTTTCGGCAACATATTAGCAAACATACTGCATTTGGTTATCTGGAGTATAACAATCACTTCTTTTTTTGCAGTGTTATCTTATAATATTCCCAAAAGTGAAGTAGACTGTAAACGAAAGATACGTGAGGAATTTAGACGTCATGCTCATCTTACTGATTTACGGATTATAGACATAGTTATTGTAAAGGTAAAAATAAGAATCTCTTGAGTATATACATTAATTTTTATATAAATAGATGTCAGTAACTAATATAACTTTAATTATCTACAAATAATATTCATGATATACGTATATATTGTTGAAAAAATTTTATAGGCTTTGTTCTAGCATATGTTTCTTGTACTGAAAATCTATAGTTTATTATGTGTATATAGTTTATTATATTTTCGGTATTGATAGTGCGTATGGAATTAGAACATGGCCATGATATGATAAAATAAATGTTGCATATAATTTATTAATCAAAATATAAAAGTGATAGTATTTATACTGATTTAATAATTAAATTTTACTTATAATACAACATATAAAGTTATATAATTTTACAGGGTCAAATGGAGTTGCAAGAAGTAGCTAACCTGTGGAAACCTGCAGGAGCACTTATGCATTATTGGAAAGAAACGTGGGAAAAAAAGCCAACTGATTTCATGTCAAAATTTCTCAGTGGCCAGGATTAATTTATTCTACCATTAGTTTACGAGATGTATCATAGAAATATAATTGTATAAAAAATAAAATAAATATATAAATATAAATATAAATATAAATATTTTTCTTAAAAATAAAAGGAAAATTTCAGGGTGGCCAGCGATCCAGCATTTTCAAATTCCCGGTTTTTTCTCGGTTTTCCAGAACTAAAAGTAGCGATTTCAAGGTTCTTAATATTAAAAAATTACTCATGTTATACATACAAAATATGATTAGTTTTGTAAAGTTCCATTACTTAAATTGTAGCAAAAAATAATGAAATATGAGTGCTTTAATGTATTTTTATTGATAAATGAAATATTACGTACAAATAAAATCTTTCTTCGACGATTTAACACATAAATTAAACTTAAACCTAATGAGCATTCATATTCAGAACAACTGTAAGATAAACGTAATATTGCTTGGAATCTATCTCTAAACAACAGATTGTTTATTATAAAAGTAAAATACAAGAACGAATGTTCCTCAAAATATCTCGTGAAAGACAATCAGTAAAATTAAATAAAACTTGATTAATATTTTATATATACGTATATAAACATACATATTGAAACAAACAAATCGGAATAAAAATTTTACTCAGCAATTGAATTATCTATCTCTGCCATTATCTTTGATACTTCAGCTAAGTATTTAACTTTTTTGGCCTTCTTTTTTTCTAGTAGAGTTTTACATTTTCTTAATGTTTCTATATCCAATGTTTCTCCGCCTCATGCTGTTTCGTCAAAAATTCTTTATAATGCGAAAGCACATTACGCATAGAATACGTAATAGTTTTTTATCAATTTTTTCTCTCAATATCTCCTACATTTTCAACGGTATTATAGATACGTCTTTGCGCCTGAAATGAGACTCTTGTCAAGTTGATTTTCAACAAGGCACTCAGCATTTACGGAGAAACCGCGTTCAACAATGGCATTTCCATGAGATAAAATTAATTTAGCAAAATCTATGAAATTATCACACGGTTTTGTCGATAATTTTATTGCATCCACATTTTATCTAGACGTTTTTTATTTCTTTTGAAAGATTTCAAAATTTCCTGAATTTAAGGATTGCCCGTTTATCACGGCAATATATAATATGATAAATATACAAGAATATATGTATAAGAAAAGTGTTTATATTATTTAAAAGCAGTTCAATAAATTAAAAAAAAATGGGATGTATTACATTATTTTCACGAAAAAAAATAAACTCTTAAAAATTGCTAAAATTTTTAGACTTTAAAGTAAAATGGTTACATAAATAATATTATATTTTTTAAATTATATTCCACAATAATATGTTTTCACGATGTTGTTACATTTTTAAAGCATTAAGCATAGATTAAAAAATAAAATAAAAAAATTATTCAGCCGATAAATTAAACATATTATTAATTAAATATATTTATTATTATGAAATATATTTTTTGTTATTATTTGTCTGAATAAAAAAAATCGCATTAAATATAGCGATAACTAATATTAAAAAAATTGAATTAAATTTTTATTTCTGAAGGTTTTTAAGTTTTAAAGCTACTTAGACTTTTACGAAATTAATTACCCTACGGTCTCTTACGTTAATACATTTGTTTTACTCGAAATAATATTAGGTGTTGGAATTAATTCGTAGCGTTTTTAATGAAAGAATGTTATTTATTTTACATGAGCATTAAAAAATACATTAATGAAAGTACTTCCCATCACTTGTAAAACGCTACGAATTAATTCCAACACCTAATAAATTGACTAATTTTCAAGAACTAAATCGATTTTTAATGATTATATGAGATAATATTTTTTTTGATGTTTTATGCTTCTGATTCAGAGTCTTTTAGGCCAGGAATCGCTGATTAAATGTAAGTTATAAAATATTGTAGTTAACTAAAATCATTATCATGAAGTAAAATTTTATTTTTTTTCGAATTCATGTTTTTTAAATTGGTGGAAAATGTACAGCTTCAATCAATCATCCGATTGATATGAAGTTTTTTCCGAAAAAAATTAATTTTTATGGAACCATACCTAAAAATGCTATAAATTTTCCAAAATAACTATTTCTTTGAACAAGTTAAAAGTGAAAAAAGTTCGTGAAAATTGACACTTAATTTCAAATGGCTGCCATCCTATAAATTTTAAAAATTTTCAAATAAAATGAGATTCATGGCCCCACAAATTTAATATATTTTTAATAATTGCATTTATTTGTGCATGCTCTGATGCAATTATTAAAAATGTAAGTTACAACTGCAATTTTATACAATTCTAAAAATAAAAAATTTATTTCGTATATTGAAATATAAAAAACATAATGCAAAAAGCATTATTTTGATATTTCTTTCCTTATAAAAAAAAAATTGGTAAAAAATACATAAATTTTGAACCTCTAGGACTAGAATCTTCCTTTAAGAAAACTAAATTAAATTAAACTAAATTCGATTTTATTTTTAAAAAACTTAATATGCAAATTCGTATTCTAAATCCGATATGATAGTGATTATTTGCAAACACGAGATATTTTCAATAAATGCACATTTTGTTATATATTTGTTATATAAACTGTAATAAAAGTAAATAATGATTTGGATACCTTGTATTGATTTTGCAATTACGAAACTGGAGGAGTTGTTTGTACTTTTTTCAGTCTCTTTACGTCGTACACACATTTCCATCAGGATGCTTTTCTTCCTACTTGCAACAATACTTTTATGGTGTCAAAACATGTCATGTACAATACAATGTAACGTTAAGTTTTTAAATTAAATTTATATTTCATATCAATTTATCAGAATGTTGAAACTTTAAATGTTTATTACATCTATACTCGAATTTGACTCTAATTTACCCTTCTATATTCTTAATTCTTTTATGTTTTTGAGATTTCACATGGCTTTGATGAGTACTTTTTCCATCGAACTAATATTAATTATTTGCACCATTGCATTGTATACAATGCATTGGCACTAATTTTAGGATTCGGAGTAATCCATGAGTAAATAAGCTCATATTATAATATCATTGATATTTTGTGCTTGGCTTAACTTTAAGCCTGATTCTTTACTGGAAAAAAAAAAACAGATAATAATTACTAAGAATAGAGAAGACTTCTATATCCGACGCAGAAAATTCACTCTGTATTTTTCATTCCGACTGTTGCACTATAAATCACAAAATCACTCACGTTAACCTAAGAAGAGTTCCAAATTTTTCGAACATCCGAATGATTGTCCGTAGAAGCAGAGATGCTGATAGAATACCTGATGAATTTGTGCATCATTTGTTTTAATAAATGAAACACGGCGCGTCAAATGACTAAGCAGCGATGAAAGAATGAAGCACAGGGGAGCACGGACTCTTGCATAATACATAACACTTGAAGCATAAGAAAATGAAAGTGCTTTATTTCCTTCCTTTCCGTGAAATAAAGGATTCTGGTTGATTGATTTTCTTACACCTCATGTTTTATGCGCTATGTAAAAGTCTACGCTCTCCGCTTGACGTACACTATCGTCGAAGGATAGTGCAGTAACCCCAATTTATTGATTTGATTTATCCACAGAATTGAGAAAATTGAAAGTTTTCTACATCAAATTATCAATCTTATCAATATATCAGGCCAATAAGAGTTAGAGCTACTGTAGAACTCTTCGAATCATTGGCAATGAAATTCCCGGTTTTCAAAGATTCAAGGATCGCTAGCCATCCCCTGAATTTATAATGGTTTAATTCCTGTTCATTATTGGGCGTTAGTGAACAATGGCCTAGTTTCCACCGAGGGTTTAAACCGGATCAGAATGTAATAACCAATTACAGTCGAGTATTTCCCTGTTATAGTCAAACGACAGAGGAATTCTCGACTGTAGTTGGTTGGTTATTACATTCTGATCCAGTTTAAACCTTCGGTGGAAATTAGGCCAATAATTATAATAATAATCACATCAACGAGGGTTATTCTGACGAATCTAGATACTCATTATATGATTTTGTAACGAATGATCAACTGGAAATAAAATTGGAACCGAAGGAATTTTTAAAAAGATCAATTAAATCGTCATTGCAAACAATAAGGAAGGTTGATTCATTAATTTATCAGGTACAACTATTCCGAAGAAAATTCAAATTTACCTTCATATTAATGTAAGTGTTGCATAACCTTTATTCTTTATCCCTTGATAATTATTTAATTTGTGAATTGGCATTATAAATTTAAAGCGTTTGTTATTTATATTTCGCGTTGTTTTGTTCTAATGGAAAATTTTTATATACATACGTACATAGTATAATTTATTATCGGTTTACTATATATTTTTAAGCTAAAAATAGTTTTTAAGTTATAAACTGTTTAATGTCTTTATAGTTTTAATTTTGACGATAATTTATTCTATTTAGTTTTTCTACTTCAATATTATTAAGGATGTACACGCATTGGTAGGTATGGTGTCCCTTGGCGTTCGCGGCGCGCGGCATTACATTATATCCTATTTTATTTATTTATTTTATTATTATATATGTTCTTATATTTAACTGTTCTTAAATTTAATTTTACAATCTTGCGATACAAAATATTAATTTCATTTGTACACTGCAAATTTGTAAGTGCATGCAAAGTTATTACAATGAGTCCGAAAATTACATTTAATGTTGTAATTATGCACACAAATTTTTTGCAGTTAAAAATTTTTATGCATAATTACAACATTTTGTGTATAATAAAAGTATTATTATGAATATTGGCGAGCGAGAGACACCGGGGTATCTCACTAGTAACAAATATATGAGACAACAAAAAAACACCGCGGGTTGACATTACGTCCAATTATGCTTTCTCTCTTAATTATGCACCTTGCGCTAAGAAAAAATAAAAATATCGGACAAAATATCGGAACGCCCTCGCTTCTACTTTCTCCCTTCGCGTTTCTGGTAACACGTACGTGTGCACTTCGGTAAGAATGTGTAGCGCCACAAAGCCAAACGCCAGAGGACATAATTTCTGTTCGTGCGTGTTATGCAATCTTTTATATTAAGTTACATCATTAATATGACTGAAATTCAGTCATTATTCATACTGACTGCTCTTTGTCGCTATTAATCGAAATCATGTCTCTTCACTACATAGTTTATCTTTATCAAGTTTTATTACGTATGATATGGTTGTAATATACTGTCTTTTGTAACACGAAGGTGAGATGATTCTTATAAATCTGTTATATTATCTATTGTAACTTGAATGTGAGATGTTCCTCATAATGTTAATATAATTAGATATTTGGGTACTTATGTATTTCTGTGGCTAATGAGGCTCTGTGGCTAAGTATAATCGAAACGTATCGTTGAAACTTGTCGTCGAAAAATTATAATTTGTGATTAATAAATATTATTAGTACATCTAGTTATAGCTCGTTTAATGTATTGACCTGGGTTTTACTACTATTTATTAATTTGTTGTAAGTTATACAAGCGAAAAGAATTGATATTATTTATATTATAAAATTCAAATTCTTTTACAGTTGGGAGGGGAAATTTTTCGGTTTTGGTCAGTTATAAGAGAGTCAATTGTAAGAGAGTGTTAATGGATTTCATTAAAAACATTGAGAACAACATCAAAAAAATTAAACCATATGAAAGCTAGAAATCTAATTAATTCGATTTTAAAAACTTCTTATCGGAGCCATTGAGAACAATGGTATTGTCAAATGTTTAAAGAATTTAGTCCTTTAATTATCTCTTATAGGAGGTAATATTTTTTAATTTACATTTTTTTTTACACTGATATATTATTATTTAGTTATATACATTTAACAACATGATATATTACTAAGCACCTTAAGTGTAATCTAGTTTACTTCTCACAGCCATACGGACAATTTACTTCCATCAATGAACAAGAATAGACTTACAGATATAGACATACATGTGTGCTAATATATACACACGTCTTATATGACATTTATGTTTCACATTTAATTTTAATTGTGTGCACATATATATATATATGTATATATATATATATATAAAATCGATATTGGAACATAACAAATTTTTCGTTAGATATCTTTACAGATTTATTATGTTGCATAAACGATATATTATTATTGAATATCTAGATAATAGATATCGAAACAGGTGAAATTTCTAATAACTTTCGCGCGGACGACTTACATTACTTTTTCATGTAAAAATAAAACTATAAAAGTTACCTACAAAATAAAAAAAAAGATCTAAACCATTCTGACATCGATTATACGCGATACTGTCCTAATTCCTTTTTTATACTAATAAACGAAATGAATTGTCGGATGAATTAAGTGTCCGTGATGTACTTTGGTCATGATTTCTAAAAATAATTTGCTGTTTCCGTGTGTTACACACATTCGAATTAAAAATCTTAACAAAGAGAAACAGGAGAGCAGTCCTGTATAAAGTAAAAGTTGTTTTTCGCTTCGATGCACACATTTTAGAACAATAAGAATTGTAAAATAACTAAATATTATAAATATATACATTGTAATCGGTAACTTTCATATACATATAAATTGCACGTACCTAAGAAAAAAAGATGGCAACAATAAATCATGCTTATCATTCCTAAAGTAATGTTCCACATAGTTCATGCGTCTGGCAAGCGCATAGTTTTTACGAGTGATTTTATTTCTTGCTATTTAGGTTTTTTGTATTAAAAATTTTTTTTCCCAAATGCATATTAAACTACACTTTCGCGTTCGGTTTGCTTATCATACCCTGCTAATATTCCTCTTCTTAAAGAGACATTGCTGTTGCGCAATCCATTACCATTGAACATCTGGATAATAGTTGAAACAGGTGGAATTTCGAATAACTTTCGCGCAGACGACTTTTTATCAGGTACACTGTCTGTGCTAGATTCGAATACCACCTGATCCAGTGAGCGTGATCGCTTCTCTCGTATTTCTCTCTTGTTCGTACTATCGTCATCTAATAGTGGCTCTGCTTCATTTGGAAGCCTGTCAGTATGAGACATCATTATTACATTGCCATTAGGATAATTATTATTCAGCATTTTTTCAGAAATGTCCGCTTTTAAATTCATCCGCGTGCATTCGTGTTCTTTCCAGAAGTTTGGCGATTCGAATCGTTTATTATATATATCAGTGGGAAGCGGGTCAAGTGAACGGGATTCGCGTAAGACAGTTTCAGATGGATAATCACTTGACGAAGAGGACGCGATGGTAGATAATGCACGAGCGTTCTTTCTAAATTTTGGTCCTGTATTTATAAATAAATCATCTACCGACTTTATATTTAAGCGCCTGTGTGCTTCTTCTTCCTGAACTGGAACATTATCTATCAGCGTGGTCTTCGAGACGTTTTCAGTCAGAGAAAGGAGAGATCTCTCGAGCTTTCGAGCATATACTATTCGCGAAACTGGATTAGACATCTCACATTGCGAAGAAGAGTCATCTGCAATTGGATATGGTACACTTGAATGTCTACGACTAACAGCTCCTAATCCTTCTAGTTGTGATGCGTATCGCGAGTCTGGACTTAACTTCGGGCTTTTTCGTGGTCTGCAGAACAGTGGTAGGAGATTTTCATCCCCGTTAGAATTCTGTAGACATAAAGATTCAGCTCATTAGAGAGTGATAACTTTAGTATAAGTTCAATTGTAAGTAAAATTTAACAAGCTCATTAATTAATTAATTTTAAGTATTAAAATAAATGATATAAAATATTTTTTAATTTAAAATAAATTTAATGGAAATTTCTAAAGAGAAAAATGTATTTTTGATACTAAAATTTATTCTTGATACTAATCTACTATTTGACATAATTACATAATTTCAATAATTGTAAGAGTTAATTAAGAAAAAAATCTTTAATTCTGAAGAATACATCCTTATTATACTACACACATTCATGTTTCATACAACTCATTCAAACATTCTAAATTTTTATTCACAAACCTCTATGTTCTTTCTGTGTGTCACAGTAGCTCCTGTAAGCCAGTAAGTCTTCACTGTTCCTTTTCCTTTCATTTCAATGAAACCACGTTCTTCGATTTTATAACCTCCGATTTTATCTAGCGCTTCTTTGCATTGCTTACTAATATGTATTCGTAATGGCTCTCCAGTAGATTCCATACGAGACGCAGTATTGACGGTGTCTCCAAATAAACAATACCTAGGCATCGTCAAACCGACAACACCCGCTACCACAGGACCTGTAATTTTATATTCATGTTATTATTAGCAATATAATGATATACATGCATATAATGCATGGATAATGTGTATACATGTATATGTATGTTTCTGAATGTATCTTTTCTTACCAGTATGAATGCCGATACGTAATTTGAGAGTTTCTTGAGGTCGATGAGCTATCGTATGATGCTTAACAGCGTTAAGTAATTCCAGCGACATTGATGCTATCTGTCCAGCATGTTGATCTCCATTTCTTATTGGAAGACCGGAAACCTGAATAAAGTATTGAATATTGGGAAATCATTTTTTTCGTAATTAATTAGATAAAAATGCTATTAAAAATATTATTAATTTTATAATATTACATTAAATTTAATGTATTTGCAATTAAAAAATATATTTTACAACTGAAAAATATATACATATACATGAAATTTAATGTACTTTTTATAAAATTTTAGGAAATTTAATGTATTTTTCATAAAATTTTATGAAATTTAATGTATTTTCCATAAAATTTTATGTGGTTTGCATGAAATTTAATGCACACATTCATTACATTTAAGACCACTGTAACTTAGTTTTCCATTAAACCATTCATTACTTTTCAGTTCATACATAATCACAAGTTTTCATTACATATTTGAATTCATTACGAAATTTCTAACAGTATACTTACGACCATATAAGCATCTCCAATCGTTTCTACTTTGTACACTTCGTATCCTTTGATTATACGGTCGAACAATGTATACAGATCATTTAAGAAATTTACAACCTGTCGTCACAATTATCAATTATATAAATAACATTTTTGTAACTACTGTGTCGGCTTGCATTGGTTGATTTACAACATACATTTTTGTTTTACTAATTATAAACCAATAAGTGAAATGGTGTATATACCTGAAATGGTGTACTTTCAGCTGACATTGCAGTAAAACCAACGATATCACTGAAGTATATAGTAACCGAATCAAAAGCTTCCGGTTCTACCCCAATACCGTTTGTCAAACAATTCGCGACAGGCCTAAAATGAAACAATACTTTTTTTTGTAAATATACATATATTTATCATTCAGATCAATTTTATAGCCATACTTATTATTTTTTACTGATAAGCATGTCAGTTTGCAAAAATTTACTTAGGTAACATTCTATGAAGAAGATCTTCAGTTTTCTTTTTTTCTTCTAAGAGAAGTCCCGTACGCTGGGTGACTAGATCTTCGAGGTTGCTCGCATACTTCTCCATCATGTTCATCATTTGATCCATTATATTTCGATGCCATCCAGCTTTCATTCTCTTCAATCTAGTCCTTATCATTTTGAAGTCTGGTCTAAGTTCTGGATTTTCCGCCCAACAGTCCATAATAGTGATAACGACATAATCGGCACAATTTGCTTTCGATTCGGAGAGTACGTTTAAATTGGGCCTAAATGGTGGTTCACCATCTTCCGGAAATCGTTTTACTCGGTCTATGATTTCTGTCATAATATTAATAATAATGACATTAATTTTTTTTTGTATTTGAGTCGAATATTGATGTTATATTTATTACTTCCTCATTACACACATTGCCACTTATAATTACCTTTGGGTTCCAGATTTATATTTCCATACGGTCCTTTGCGTCCAAGAATTTCATATAGAATAATGGCGAAAGAATAAATATCTCCTGCCTGAGTGCCTTTAATCGGAGCATGTGAATTTCTTAATAGCTCGGGGGCTTTCCAAAATAAGTCTACAATGGGATAAATAATAATTAAACATTATTAAATAATAATTTGATTCATATAATAATTAAAATAACGCAAAATATACAACTTGATAGAAATATAAAATAAATATCCACATACTTCGATAATACTGATGTTCACCGATGCTGTCAGATTCGGCGCAATGACGCATATTATGAAGACCGAAATCGGAGACTTGAAGTACCCAACGTGAAGTTACAACACAATTGGAAGACTTTAAGTTCCCATGACATACTAACAATGAAGACTCGTGAATATATGACATGCCCTGTTTAATAAAATTACATTAAAATTTTACGATGTGTAATGTAAATTTCAAAAAACACTTACCTTAATAAGATCGTGGATGAGGGAAGCAATGAACATATCATCTAATTTAATATCTTCGTTTTCAACTATGTCCTATAAAACATACGACATATATTTTCTTTCTCACTCTTTCTTATTATCTTATTATCTAAACTTTTAAAATCGATTTATACTATATACGTAACTTTTATTTATGTACAACATACATAATGGTAGAGAGCGCCAATGATCGGTCAAAATTAGATGTTATCAATACAGTATATACTCTTAATTTAAAGTACCCCGCACAAAATTATAGGATTTTGACTCTTGGTGAAATTGGCTGAAGCTTTAGTATATTATAGTTCTTGATTCACTGATCAAAAGTGTCCATAGGCACAAAGCTTGAAAATGACTGGTTTTTTTGTTATAGCCGTTTGAAGTTTTATTTTATTAATGCTTTGAAATCAAGTTTTAAATTTTATTTTAAGGCATTAATAAAATAAAATTTTAAACGGCTATAACAAAAAAAAAGATCATTTTAAAATTTTGTGCCTGTGAGCACTTTTGATCAGAGTCAAGAACTATATAACATACTAAAGTTTCAGGCAATTTCACCGAGGGCCAAAATCCTATGATTTTATGCGAGTCCTTTAATTATCCCAGATATAACTGCGCTGAAAAATTCGGGCATTCCTATATATGAATGTTTCGGCTCTTCATCATATTTATATTATTAGCGTCTCAGATCGATTGTAATTAATATCCGAATGTTTCGGCGCACTGTCACATTTGGCATAAGTTTGTATATATATATATATATAATATATATATATATAATATATTAATACTATATTATTTGGAGATACGATAGTGTCTCGGCGCTAATAACTAATAACAGGATGTTATCATGATTACAATATGACGTACATAAAGACTTCCTTTGGCACAATAGTCGGTAATTAACAATATCCTCATCGGCTCCACGCACGCTCCGATAAAAGAGTTGAGATTGCCATGTCTAATTTCACGGAGAATGCGCATCTCCTTCATAACATCCCGTGAAATGTCTTTTTTCTTTGAGAATTTTAACTCCTTTATCCGTACCATTACACCATGGTAATGTCCAGTTTGCGCAAACACTTGGCCGCCACATCTCGACTCATAGGACATTGCACTAACTAAACTTAACTGTAATCGAAAGAAATTGATTTCTTACATCATGCATCAAGAGGTCAACACACGAACAAGCACTTTGTCATCCATCTCAATTGCGATAATACTCGCGCTATTTACCTTACTAGGGGAGGACATCATGTTATCAAGATGGGAATAACCGTGTATTTCATTCGGATCAATCTTCCAAAGCAATCCTTCTATCTCCTGTTCTATTTTCCATCTTCGATATATGCTCACAGTAACTACTATGGCGCAAAACAATAAAATAGCTAATGCTGCAGCGACAATGATACTGCGAAGATGTGTGTCATCCTTTGGACAATGTTCATTGAGAAAACCACATCCAGGTTCTGCTTCAGGTTTATTTTTACCGGGCCAATCTATAGCGCCTGGCCAAGATTTATACACCTATATTATGTAAATATGTTGTATTTAACATATTCAACGTCATCATCAGAACTTTTAATTTTTATAATTCAATGATTTAAATATAGAATGACCGTTTTTTTTCTATATTCGAATTGCCGTAAAAATTTTTCAAACGCTATAAATAACTCACTCACTAGAGTTTCACCCTGCTGGAATTGACCTACAGGCAACATCTGATAATCACAAGAGAAATTATCAGTATGGAATGGTTCTTTTTTCAAAGCAAGTACTGAAAAGTTTCCTTCCGAGTCTCCAAATTTATCCAAATTTATTTTTGCCCCACTCACACCTAACAAACAAAAATATCTTTAGACGATCTTCAATGTTTAAAAACAAGGAAGAGATCCACTCAAGAATTATATCAATTCATTTTCGATCTAATTGCTCTCCTCTCGTATTATAGACATGTCGAGTATTAGATTATGCGAACCACTTGATATAGATTATACTCGATATAGATTATATCTACTTGATATGATTATAGCTACTTACTGTAATATGTATGTCTTTTGATAATCGTCTCGACTATAAGAGTGCCATTTTTGGCCAATTCTTCGATAGAATGATCCGGATGAGCTCGTATTAATTGATCTAAAGCTTCCGCGTATAACTTGACAGAATCGTAAAGATATGCCGCGTAAATGGATACATACTGAAACGGAGATTAAGCATATAATAAAAATGACGTAGTACGAACATTTACGATTAATCCACTATCTAAAAATACCTTTTCAAACTTTTTGAGAAGTTCAGGAACATGGAAATTAAAGGGATCTATGGTACTATAGTGTCGGACCTTTTTGGTAAATTCTTCATAATTGCTCGTCGGCGGTGTCGACACTACAACCATCAGTGAACGTGCTCTCTTCAGAAAATCCTTCGGCTCGAGACAATTTTTCAAATTATTGTAGTGATCGGGTTCTGTATCAATAATAATAAATTATTACTGTTGTGAAATCGAGACATAATTGCTATGCAAGACTTTTTTAGATAATAAATCTTTAAGTTTACAATTAAAAAATATGTATGCAATAATTTAGCTTTATGAATTTATCAAGAGATTAATTTTATACGATATAAGTAGCATAAGATTCTGATGATTACGCAATCGCGATGCTACTGTTCACCGACATAAATGTTTGATAAGATTCCCTCACTTACTCCACAAATACTTCTGTGCTTCACGTTGCGAATACGTCATCATGTCCACGTATATTACCATGTACTCTCCGTTATCCAGCAATCTTTGGCCTTGCATTGAATTCATCATATCTATCAGTGACATTGGCGTTCCCAGGAAGATGTAAACTGAAGCAATAATCATAAATATTTCGTATTGAATGGAACAAAGAATATTAGGGGAATTGCTATGTAACTGTTATATAAATAAAAATATTTTTCTTCAATATGTTACGCATGTGTACAAAATAACTATAATCATATTATATTTGTTAATATAAATATTATATATAATATATATATAATATATATATATATTTTTTTTATATACATATATAAAATATATAATATCGGTTGAAAATATTGCATCACCCTTCAAAACAAAATAGAAAATGTAAGTAAATGATTGATAAGTAAATTCTTCACTTTCTTTCAAGTTGTTATGTGTATAAAGTGATCCAACTTAAAAAAAAAATGAATATTATCTATTATTCGGCTTAAAAAATTACTTAATACACAGTTATTACAAGCTTGTTTTAATACAATTTGAAATGTGTCATATTATTAATATTTTTAAAAATAGTAACGTTAGTTATAAATATTTTTTATCTATAAACGTCAACAACATATGTTACGCAAATGTATTATTCATATTCTCTCTACAATGTTTGTGTCATTAATAATCAAATATCACCGACAACTGCACAAAAAAAAACTGCTATTAATAAAATAGTCATCTGAGGTGTTTTTATATCCCAGCGGTAAAAAAATGTGAACTGTTTATTTTTTATGAATCGTTGTGTGTATCTTTATTTTTTAGAAACACTCATAATAAACTACATAACTGCTTATGCATGTATTCCGTTTAATATTTGTTTGGGTTCTACTTACTTTCTTTCAAAAAATTATATGTTCTCAAATAATAAATTGAAAAATAATTGAAGATATACTTGAGCGTGTTAAGAACGCCATGTGCAATATTGAAAGCAAATAAAAGCTATTAATATTTGAGATTTCATTGCTAATTTTAATTTAAAATTTTAACAATATCAAAGCATAAAATAACAGTATTAAGACAGTAATAAAATTTGATAAAATGTACGTCTTTCTTTATTTAAGTAACGATTTCCCTGTTTCTGTAAGTGATGCGATACTTCTTATAAATACTATAAACATAAAATCTATGTATTTATATTGTTTTTTTTTTTCAAGTTGAAAACGATTCTTGTTTATGAACGTCCTTAGTGAATATATATTGTAGTCTATAAGTACAAGTGGATTTGAACTTGAAATCGACGAAATCCAGATTCCAAGAGACGATCGCTGAATTATAGATGGAATTCAAGAGACTCATATTTGATCGCAGCTTTTCGATCTGCCGTGATGGAAAGTTTCGGCGATCGTGTCTCGCAATCCGGCGTAGAAATAAATAAAGAAATATGAACTGACTGCGGGTCATATTTTTCGTCTCCTGTATAAGTTGGAACCATACGCTGACTTGGCAGCACGGTAGTCTCTCTTCGCAGCACGTGTGTCGGTCCTCGACGGTCTTGTAGTGGTTTACGGTGAGGTTGTTCTTAGCCGCCTGTTGCTGAAGTGAACGAGCGACCGTTGACCAGGCGCGCTCGGTTACAATCGAGAATTTGTTCCAACCATAGTGCAGCAGTAGGGCGATCACTGATTTAGTTACTTGCGTGTCCGGCGGCTCGGTCCTTACGAAGGTCTTCACTTTCGAAGCCTTGTAATCTGAACATTTCTGCAAGTAGAACGATCGTCGTGTACTCGCGCGACATTAATCAACGGATTATTTCCGCCTTCGTTATTGCGATTCCACACCGAAAGTCTTATCTTTGATTTGTTTAGCCTTTCTTAAATGGCGGGGAGATATAAATCAATTCAAATTCGTTGCTAATTTTCACAAACCATTTATTTAGCGACGCCGCGACACGTTTAATCAAATTCATTACGTTCGCGATCATCACGTCCGCGTACATCAATTTATAATAGTAGACACAAAGATCCCTATAAATATATATTTTAGTATACAGTTGGAAATCTATACATCTTATTGCGTAAGATATTTAAATGCACATTTTGGATCAATGGATTGTAAATCTATAGTAATGTTGAAACTCCTCACAGGAGTACATACATAAACTTTGAAAATTGAGAGAACAAATATGAGAACGCGCGTAAGCTTTTCTCTTACGTAATCTTTTTTTCGTACATTTTTTACTTTAAAGTACACTATCTCTTAAACAAGAGAAAATAGAGAATGATGAAAAAAAATATAACTATTTTGATGAGAGATAATCGATTGGATAATTTATAACATATAACTGCGTCGTTCATCGATTCCTGTAATTTCAGGGATTTGTAAAAGGGCAATTGCAACGTGGGAAGAAACACGTGATGCAGTCCGCCCTTTTCTTTGAAAGTGAAGGAGCTCACGTGGAACGCGTGCACGATTCGTACCTACGGCGCCCGGATTGCTTGGCACAACGAAAACGAGCGTAGCCGCAAAGGAGAAAGAAAAAAAAAAAGAGAAGAAAATAAAGGAGAAAACGGATCGTCGCGAAGGGAAAGAAAAAAGAAGAGGAATGGAACAGGAGGAGGACATGGCCGAAATGAGACAAGAGGAAGAGAAAGAAAAGGAGACAGAGACAGAGATGTACCGGCGAGTAACGCGGCAAAGTTAGCTGCGTTACTCGAGTGCCATGGTGTGTGGTGCGGTTAAATATAAACCCGAAGGCGAAGGAGGGCAGATGTATAAAGAAAAGAGTAAAGAGAAAGAGGAGGAGAAGTGGAATGAACGAGGCAAGTCTCTCTTCGCGCGCACTTACGTATCTAGAAAAGAGGTGCATGGGGCGGTTGAAATGTGACATGCGTTCTTCATTAACATATAAATTAAACGTGACAGTCGTGAGGGTCAGTTCTTCTTTAGCGACCACCGCTGAGCCGCGCCACTCCTTTCATTTTTTTTTTGCAGATTACCCATCCTTCTTTACCCGTGGGAATCTGGGATGTATAATAATAATGCCTTTCAGCGGCATGATCGCGGCAAGTATAATGCAACACGTCCACTCATCGTCGATTTTTCATTAACAATCAGTTTCTGGTAGCCCTTGGCCTAACTTTAAATGGCGCACAATATATGTGAGTCAAGAGTGCGAAAGAAAGAGAGAAGTATTGCCGAAAGTAAATACTTCATGTGACTAGTATTATATTATCGATAGCAACGGATTTTTATCTATCATTGCAGATATTTCTTTCTCATTAAATTTTATTTTTATACTTTATAATAAAAAGAAATAAATCATTTTATTAATAAATTATTGACTATATCTAAACGTTCAAAATACCCAAATAAATTGAGGATAGGTGATTCTCGCTATTACTAGGCGCAATAAAATTTAGCGATTCGATATATCACAAATTGTAAGAATCGTAAAGTAATAAAGCAAAATAATTTCTAATATATATCCGTATCATTTTAAGTATTTTTTGCATAAAACTGAGATTACGGAATAAGAGGTAAACTGTGAATCACAATTAGCAGATATCAACAGAAATTGGTATATTTTACCAATACTCCACTAATATTCCACATTTCAATGTCTTGCTAATTTTTCCTCTCCGCATAACGAGTCTGCTACCATTTTCGCCTAGCTCTTTTTCTTGACATTGACGCATCGATAATTTCTAGACAGAGAAACACTTATTTTTCAGTCAACTCTTGCGAGAGTGATATATCATAAAAAAATTAGCTTACGCAGACCCACGTGCCGCGGTTATAAACTGGTGACTAGTTTCCCAGCAATAGCTTCGTTGTCAACTGGTAGGAGAAACCGCGTACACATTTGTCTTTCTTGCGAGCTATGAATAGAAAAGAGAGCTTAAACGGGTCAGGTTTGTTTATCGGAACCTGAACTTCCCGCTTTTTCTCTCCGCCTAGTGGGATCGGTGGCATCTACGATAAGCGAAACTAATCTGATACACTCGAGTCGATTAGCCTAGTTTGTAGACACTAATTTTAGAATTATAATTTCATGTGAACTTTTTTCAACGTGCACTGAAATGTTTCGTTACGGTAACATTTCAATGCACTTTGAAAATCTGTGTAAAATCATTTTCAAATTAATGTTTCACCCACGAATTAAGCTACCAACTCGAGCTGATGATATATCCTGCATTTCACGTGCTAATTGTAACCGACCTGTTTATTTTGGTTATCTCGTAGAAAACATATCTAAGATTTATATGTATAGACGAAATAAGAAGCAAACTGTCTGGAACTAAGTGACGAATTTCAACATATTTAGCATATTTCAATATATTTCTTTTGTTATGAGATAATTTTTTTGTGTTTTCTTACTAAAGTTTATTTACTAAAAATTTTCCGATTTTACTATTCAGATCTCTTCATTAATAATAATTTCGTGATTTCAATTTCAAATAAATACTGTGATATTGTACGATTCTCATAGAATAATGATAAATGTATTATTATTTTCAGTAATTGCCACGTTATTCTTATTTTTTTTTTTTTTCGAGCTGAAGTGGTTGCAAGAATATACTTCGGTTACATTATGTCACTCTTCTCGTTATACAAACCGCTCCCGAATGGCTCTCTCATTAAAAGTTTGTTTATCTTTTCATTAGGGAAAAGGACCCGTGAATTGACCCTCCATTCAAAGTGGTTATCCTACTTTGTGAACTTCTTAGTGGCTCCTCTCTCTTGTGGAGCGAAGGCAATACGGCCTAGTTTGTAGACGAGATGCTGTATTTGGCAAGGTAAGCTTTCGTCATATATATATATATATATATATATACGAAACCACTTTGAGGAAGCTTAGAAGACTTCAGAGTTCTCTTCTTTTTCTCTTTTTCTTTCTTTCTCTCCATGATACAACAAGCTGATTTTATTTATTGGTCGATTATGTTTGGTTGTGCAACGACCGTTGGAAAAACAATCGAGGAAATCCTATTTCTTTAGACGATCATTTGTGAACAACTATACATCCTTCATTTTGGCGATTGACGTGCCAATCTGATAGCAACATATCTTTTCATCTCTCGTGCTAAATAATCGTTTAATGCTATGTTTGTAGTTTTCGCTACGTTTTCTTAATCGTTAAATAATTCTTAATAATTAATTATCAGGAGATACGGTAGTGTCTCGTGCTAAGAACAAGCCCAGCGATATCGAAGCGTGAGACCGGCTGTGTATTTTTACGCGCGAGTTGCCTAGTTTTTCTACAACAATAACAGCAATCTTCCCATGACGATGTTCATATTTGTTTTATATATTGTTATATATATTTAACCAGCAAATACAGAAATTCTAATATTCTTCTCATGTAGTACAGATTTTCAAGAGAGACTGAAGAACACTGATAAGATTGAATGAAAAAGAATCTCAGACACGAATTTTATAATCTCTTTGAAACCGCATCCCCTATCCTAAAAATCTTGAGAACATTCTTATTGTAATGAAGGAACATTCTCTGGGATAAAGTGTGCACGACGAGAATCACTTGGCTGGATTTTACGATACGTTTCTCGGAAAATTATATCGGATTTGTGTCAACATCCTTCAATTATACCATGACACAACCTACAACCTCGTTCTAATTCCAAGTTTTTGTCGCAAAATGATTTTTTTGAAACGACTCACGATGTTGGTTTGCGTTACATGCGATCGCTGTAAAGTGCCTTGATATCTGCTTTCAAAAAAAAAAAAAAAAAAAAAAAAAAAAAAAAAAAATAAAAAAAAAATAAAAAATGAACAATTGTGGAACTCGTTCGCTGGCCGCAGCTGGCTGACTTTAACAATTTCTCGATTTGCATCATAGATTTATCATCGCAGCAAGTAATCGCTCGCCTTTTGATTACTGGAGGTAATTACGTGATTTTTGGTGTTATAAATAACAGGATGTGCTAATCGTCATCTTAATGCTTCGTCATCTTAAGATATACATATATTGAATCACGCGTAAAAATTGTGTCAAATGAGTATCGATTGTGATTTCTTTGTACACGACTCCTCATTGATATCAATCAATTTAAGTATCGAGCAAAAAAACATTCTTGCAAAATTTGATAGCGAATTCATATCGTTGCAATATATTGACTGATATGAAAAATAAATGCCCTTTTCAAATACACGAGAGGAATACGGCCAATTATACTGTCCAAATTATTATATTGTATTTTGAAAATAAGAAATCATACCGAAACAAAATGCATTTTAAAGATAAAAATTAATAAAAGTATAAAGACGCTTGTGCCAATATTAAAACAATAAACTATTGAACAAGATCAATGATCAAGCCAAAAGTAATTGACACAATTAAATTAATATTCAATAGAATACAAATTAAAAGGAAAATATACAATATATAAATATAAATATAAAGATTCGGGACCACCGGTTCTTCTTCAGTTTAGATGTGTGAGAGATTTTCAGATGTGTGATTGTTATATAAAACTTACATGAAAGCAGGAAATTTAATTAATATTTTATCACTTAATGTATAATTGAAAAAGGACCGGTGATCCCTGCTTTCATATAAATTTTGTATTAGAATAACACATTTGAAAATGTCTCATCGAATTTAATTAATATTTTATTACCTGATGTATAACTGCAGAAGGACCGCTGGTTCCGAAACATCTTTATATATATATATATATATATTCCTTTTATATTTAATTTGTATGTTCGATTGAGTATTATAATAATTTAATTTTGTCAACTACTTTGCTCGATCATTGACCTTGTTCAATATTTCATTGTTTTCATAAAAATTAATATTTTTGCATCAACAAAATTTAGAAACAATAATTTACTGTCGCCACAGTCATGAATATTCTCGAAATCGATGTTTTTGGTTTCTTTGGCATTATTTTTCTTAAAATTGTGATAGCTGAATGTAGCCGGATTTATATTTAGCAGACAAAAACACATAAAAAAAATAACGTTATATTGATGTTGCAAAAATAAATCGAATTATCTCGGACAGTAAATTTGTAATGATATCTAAATTATACTTATTTTTATATCATCTTGCTTTTTTTGAGAACAAAGTATTCTTTTTCATTAATTATTATCAAGATATTATCATTACAAGTCAAAATAATGTCAAAAGTTCGTCGTAGATTCAGGACATCGACATTCACATTATTTAAACCGTTTTATAAATGGATGAAGAATGATGTGATGCGTTTTAACTTGTACGCAATTTACATAATCGATGTGTTTGGTATATTTTTCAATCGTATAAATCAATTCTTATTACGTCTTTATTCTGTAAAATGGAATGGAAATAATTTTCTTGGAAAGGAAGAGGCCGAACACTTGTCGGAATATAAAGTAATATTATTTTTATTACTTTCATATACACGTATAATAACTAAAAAGCTAATGAATAATTTTTATCAAAATAATAGATAACTTTTCATATTATCACAATTTTTCACAAAAAGATTACGTATAGATTACATACTAAAAGAATATTTTATGTACAAGATATTCTCTTTTTTTTTATAAAAGAGTACGTATGATGCTATTTAGAAATAACTTTATTTTACAAGGATTTTTATAATAAAAAAAAAATGCAGAAGCATGCAGATAGCAAGAAAATTGTTTCCTAG
This sequence comes from Acromyrmex echinatior, assembly GCF_000204515.1. Next base: position 451,821 of record NW_011627124.1, on the reverse strand, counting down.
AATTCATGAATATAAAAAGATTGATGACCACATCCAGTTAATAACGGCTATTAATTTTTGGCTGCCGAAGCTTAAATATAAGGTGTCCCATTTTCACTAAATTATTCGCAAATTACACATTCTATCGGCAAACTTAAAATTTATTTTACAAAATTTAATGCAAGACTATTATTCAGCATTATTATTACAATTTTAAAGATTAATAAAAAATAGATTATATAAAACAATGTTAGGGTTTAAAAAAAAATTCAAAATAAAAATTATGTGAAACTAAGTATAAGATCATAATTTTGAGGTTTAATATTCCATGTTGAACAATTTTGTAATGAATACTAATGATACTTATTTACTTAAGGTGTTTGTAAATACCTTAAATTAATGGCCAAAAAAAGAATTACTTTGATAAATTCAGTTATTTTGGATAATACAGATTAGTAGGATAACTTTGTTATATAGGGTAACACTGCTATTTATTATCTCTCTACACTCATGTATCACTAAATAATCTTTTGTAATCTCTACAGTCATTATTTTATGAGATATGATATATAAATACGTTAATTACTATTTTGACATCGATTCACTTAACGGTTTTATTTAACTTAAATAATATTAACGGTAAAAAACTGAAATTATAACATAACATTAATATAACATAAAGACATATAACAGTGTGGTTATGTATAAATTCTTTTTATTTAAATTATGTAAAAAATCCTCATTCTTTCTGATTTCTGCGGCTTAAATACCGCCGAAGTTACTCTAAATGGATTCATTACTTATTATCAAGTTTCATGATGAAATATTCAATGAATGATAAAATAGATATGCGATGTATCTAAATATCTCGAATTGATATAATACATTTATTTATAATTATAAAATTATGTTATCATTAGGCATTTTTTTCCATCATTATTTACTTGGTCAGAAAAAATTAATGATATAGCGGATCATTTCACGATAAATTGCGATATTAATAGTCACGCATGTAATTTATTTCAGTTATATTATCGCTAAAAGTGTTTTGTAAGCCTTTACAAAGTTTTTTTCAGATTAATACATTTTCGCTAATTAAGTTGCATATCGTTTATTAACCTTCGACAATGTATCAGTGTAGAGTAATTTAAAATGTTGGTATCTATCTTGATGGTCATAATAATTTTGAAGTAAAATGTTAAATTATAATTAACTAACTCACAAGACGGTAGCAATGACGATAATTTTGCTTTTACGGAATCATCAGTTTCCTGTGGCAAAGGTCACACAATCGACGGACATGGAGTGTTTCGAGGTCACCGATGGAACATCTTTAGAGGTATCATGTCACGCTATTATACAGAGGAAGTAAAAACATTTTTATGCTTAACTCAAAAATAATCGTTTAGGATAATTTTTACACTTTCTGAAGCAAGAAAATAAAGCTCAATCAATAGTAGTTTTCTTTATTAATCGAAAATCCACATGTTTTTTTATTTCTCTTTAATTTTTTTTCAAAAATATTGAGTATACACATTGCATATACATTATATAATTAATAATAATGACTTTTAATTGAAGTGTAAAATCAAGTGATCGTTTATATAATAAAAAAAATAGATGATTTCTCGAGTTAAAGTGGCAAAAGGATGGAAATATCCATCTTTTAATAGGCGATTAAAAGATAATTGATTGAAGAAATAAAAAAATGTCAAATTAAGAATTTTGAACCATCATTTCACTTTATAGTAAATCTCCTCACTTCGTTTTAAATTCCTATATATACAGTGTAGACAAAACAAAAATGCCAATTGGCGCGATAAAAGTAATCGAAAAAAAATAAAAATAGAGAAAATATCGCATGTAAATATGAATATATATTTTTTCATATTAAAATACATACACATATATATATATACACATAAATAAACATATATATAATATATATAATATATATTATAATATACGAATGCATAAATATGTATATGTAACATATATAATATATATTATAATATACGAGTGCATAAGGATGTATAAATTTTTCCAACACATACACAGATGACACTGTGTCTTATAGAGTCTAAAAGTCGACAGGACTGACAGGTCAACTTATTTATACCTCATTTGTGATACAGCTACGATTTTTCACAACTGATTTATTAGGAGAAATATAGTGCTGGCATAAATGACCCATGATTTTTTACATATTAGTGAAAGGCAACGGTTCATAGGCTGAGATATATAAAATATAATATGATGAATAAATTCTTTATTTATAGAAACGATATCAGAAGTCATTTTAATACACTAAGTGATACAGAGTTTCATGACATGTGCGAAGCTATTTGTAATGCCAAACAAGAACGTAAAACATATGCAATTAATAAAAAAAAGAAAACGAAACATCAACTCCAAGAAAAAAAAATGTAAAAAAAATCTTTATGCAATGTCAACAAAAACATTTTCGAAAAGATTAACGTTAATTATCATTTTGATACAGATTTATACTAACAATAAGTTAAATTTATGTTTTATTATATATATATATATATAGCCAAAGTATCAAAATTTCGTACATTAAAAAATTAAACACTATATATATCTCATCAGGGATGGCGTAATTAAAAAAAAAAAAATTATCTGATTGTTTTGGGATATCTTGTATTATAAAAGTTAATCAGGATATAATTGGACAAATGATCTGATAAAGTTATTCTTCTATGATTCTGATAAAGTGAAATACTCTTTCCATTTACAATGAAATACTCTTTCTTTACTTATTTGATAAAAACTATTAAATTTAATCCCTATTAAGTGTATATAAGGAAAGAGCTTATTGTTTATTGTGTGGCGATATCTTCGTCCGCCAATTTCGCGACAAGCTAATGGAATGTACCCACATCGAATATTTATACATCAACATACATATTCGAAATTTCTGTCACGAAGGACGATAGCACTTCTAAATCTGCCAATTTCTTATGCTGTTTCTTCACACAGCAGGGAATTTAAAGGCAAACAAAGTAAGCGGATCTGTTATTAGCGTATTCGACAATCCGGCTAATCCGGTATTTTAATTTCTGATGTTACAGATACCTAACGGAATCTTTTAAAACGATAAAGATGTATATTTATAAACAACATAAAAGTCACAGCAAGGAACAATATTTTGCATACAGAGAAGGTTCGAGAAATGCAAACAACCAAACACGGGATCGTAAGGTCAAGAAATAAAGACACTTGTTTGCCAGTTCTCGTATAGAGCAGTCATTTTTGTACTCTGCGCGGAAAATAATAAAGATATGTGATATTCCGAATGTGTGTCCGAATTGTTACACGGAGATCATCTTCCATCTGATTAACTATCCAATTTAACACAGCCGACTCATGCTCGTTGAATTAGAGACGCACGCAGACGTAACGTTAAAATTGTTGATCCCGACGTTGATCGCGGATAAGAAAATTTTACATTTCCTTTATACGGGTGTTAACGTGCTAAAGTGTCCGGTTGAATTGAATTTGAACAAATCGGTGGTGCAACATGCAAGAGACGATAGCAGACGACGGAACAGCAGCGGATGAACAGCTGGAATTAGAAAGACAGGCAATGGAGCGACAACGAATGCAGCTAGCGAATTCGCAGGCGATGGCGAGACGGCTGACAATTGATGACACGTTTTTTTTTCAATCATGGGAAAAAAACACATTTTTTGCTGTTCATTTTAAAAATCATTTAATAGGGTTCAAGGTCTTTCCGTCGAATATGGCCAACCCTGTATATATATATATATATATACAGTCGAGGTGCGCGATTATCATGAATCCACCCGCGGAGCGCCCTTAACGCTAAAATTGTATATAATATAGAATCGTTTAATCCATGATATTTTTCGATTAAAAAATTGATCGAAAAAATTCGTTAAGGACATATCTTTTCCGTTGCAACTATTTGAAATGTACATCATTACAACGAACCCCATACGTAATATTAATTTTTTGATATCGATCTTTTTATTCAATGCTAAAGAAGGACATGTACGTTCTGAAAGGTTCAATTTTATATGTTATTACTTAATGTTCTTCGTTTAATTAAAATAATAAAATAAGAAAAATTCACAATAAGAGTTAACGTAGTAATTGATGTATAAAATTCAAATTATTAGTATTAATTAATTAAATATTCATATATTCATAATGCAATTAATCATAATACAATATTATGTATTCGAACGTTTCCGATCCTCTCTATATTGGGACCATCCTCAGCGATGAAAAACAAAACTTTAAATTTTAACTATCATTAAATCTTGACTAAATCAAATATCGGGAAATCGCAAAGTATCACTTTGTTTGTTTAATCCTGACATTAAGAAGCAAGAGTCAGGATATTAAACAAATAAAGTGATACTTTGCGATTTCCCAATATTTTTATACCTATAATTAAAGAATAGTTTCCCCTCATCAATATTCCCTCCCCTTCTCCCCCACATAGTGATTTTCTTTTTCTTTTCTTCCAATATATATAAATACTGTCTCGGAAATTGCTGACAATGTCACTGTAATTACACGAAATTTCGTACATAACAATCTTACCATTGTATATAATATTTTTCCATCTACGATAATAGTCTTTTAACGAAATAGCATCGCATTATTGTATTACATTGATAATTGTAAAAACTGGTAAGTTTTTATAATTAATAAATTAAGTACACTTAATTTATTAATTGAATGATAATAACTTATAGAAATTTGTTTTATTAGAATCTGATGATCCCGTGTTTTAACATACAATTTATCAAGAATAAATTCTTATTTTCACTCAAAAGAAATTATGAAGACAGGATTAATTTTTGGAATTTTGTATTGACATTCTAATGTGCTAATTTAGTATTTAACATTTACATTCTCTTAATTATACTGTAATTATACTGATAGTCACGACTTGACCGAAACATGTAATTAATTTTAATTATATAACTTGTGCGAAAAACAATTTGCGTATGTGGCTGTATGCTCCTTCTTATTTGTGTGTTATATAATAGTGATTTTTAATTGAAGTATAGAGTCATTTCAAGTGATCGTTTATAAAAAAATAGATTTCTCGAAGTGAAATGGCAAAAGGAAATATCTATTTCGGTTAACAGATAATTAAAAGAAAAATTGAAAAAATAAAAAATGATAAATAAGAGTCTATAACTGTTATTTCTCTTCATAGTAATCTCCTAATTTTGTTTTATATTTCTATACCTACCAGTGAGTACACGAGTTCATTTTTTTTGTTTTTTTTTTATCAAGGTCGTTGATATTTAAAACTACAGAAATTATATTTAGGCAGAATTTATATTCACCATCGATGGACGTATCTATATATAGAACATCAGTATATTTACTCAATCCGTGCTGTATATTAATTTATTATGCCATCAACCTTGTTTTAAGAGGCCATAAGCAATAAGCCTTAAGAAATTGACTAATCACAGTTGAATATGAGAAAAATAATCCACTGAGATTAGTGTGCACAATTTTTTATAGCTTACGGCTTACGACTTCTTAAAGCAAGTATTAGATGAGGAATTTGGGTGTTAGAAATCGAAATGTGCGTTACAATTGATGTGATTTACTCTGTGCCTTTGAAATTAAAATCCTGTCTTCATAATCTCTTTTACAGTGAAATTAAGAATTTATTCTTGATAACTTGTATAGTGACTAGTTTATTGTAAAATACGGAATTATCAAATTTCAATAAAACAAATATCTATAAGTTATTATCATTCAATTAATAAGTTAATTATAAATATACTTAATTATAAAAACTTACCTGTGTTTTCACAACTATCAATATAATATAATAATGTGATGCTATTTTGTTAAAAAGAATATTAGCATAGATGGAAAAATATTATATACAATTGTAAGATTGTTATGTACGAAATTTCGTGTAATTACAGTAACATTGTCAACAATTTCTGACAGTATTTATATTGGAGGAAAAGGAGAGGGAAATTACTAGGTGGGGATAGAATATTGAAGAGGGGGAAACTATGACTCTTGCTTCTTAATGTCAGAATTAAACAAAGTGATACTTTGCGATTTCCCGATTTTTATGCCTAATTAAAAAATAGTTTCCCCTCATCAATATTCCATCTCTACCTAATGATTTTCTCTCCTTTTCGTCCAATATATATATATAAAATTGGAAATTGCTGCAATGTCTTGTAATTATACGAAATTTCGTACATAATACAGTCTTACCATTGTATATATAATAATATTTTTCCATCTACACTAATATATTCTTACAAAATCACTTTTACAACATGAACTTTTAATTAAATATATATTATAGTGACTAGTTTATTGTAGAGCTAGCGCGCATGCGTGATGCAAGATTCGTTTGTCCCACGAATCTTGCAACACTGCCCCCCAACTCTGACAACCCCTATCCCTGTCGACTAAGATAATATCCTTTCATGGGATAGTACGAGCTCTCTCCATTATTCGCGGTACTGGGGGCAGATTTTCAGTGTGACTCCTTTTTGCCCGCGTCTAAAACAAAATTCCGCCCTTCGAGATTGAGTGCATGCTGAATAACGATGCTGAGGGCTACTGCAGTTGCAGCACTCATCTATTGATGCTGCTTTTGATATCCCGTCGTATCGGGGATGATCTGCTTGGAATACGAGGTCTGGCAGATAAATGTAAAGAGTCCGTCGGATAGGTGGCGTTTTGGTCGTTTCTGATTGCCATCCTCGCCAGGTTGGAAGTGCTCCGATCAGATCCGCTTGCTACGGCCCACCGGTAAGTCGTGGAACCGCTCCGGTGATGGGCTTGGTAGGAATTTAGAGAACATGTCCAATTCCATTCCTGCGAAAATTAGGGCGGCAAATTCACACGGCTGCGACCTCGGTTCAACACCCTCACCATCTTTAGCATTTCGGCGCGATCGAGCTTCTCTTGCCAATCAGAGGCTTCAGTCTGGGTCCACGCATCATGTTTCTGGCCCGTTCCTGGCACGTTCAACAACCAAGTAGTTTGAGTCGTGGCATTCCGTAAGGCGAACCAGTTTCTTATGATCGCTCCGCGCGTAGTATAGTCGTGGTACTTCATAACTTTGTCCACATCATGTAATTCTTGCCAGAACCTGGGGTACTCTTCGTGGACCCATTTGATGAGATCCTGATATTGTATAAATAGTTGGAGGAGCGCTTCCACCATCTTCGATATCCTGCCAGTTTATGATATCCAACGAGTAACTGGTCAAAGAAACTAGAAGTGAGAGTGGTGGTTCACTCTTAAGCATGATAGGACTTTAAATCTTTAATATAAACTTTTCTAAAGAGGTGTTGTCTAAGTTATTGAGTTCATACACTGCTCGCGACAGAACTCGGTTGACTCGAAAAGGACCATGAAATTTCGGCGACAGTTTCGCGGCAATGCTCTGTGCTGTCGACGATAAGCTATGTTGTCGCCTCAATATTAGGTCTCCAATCTCATAAACGCAATCTCTCCTTCGAAGGTTATAATAATAACCTGTTTTTGGTCTGCTCTCTCTGTAACCCAACTATGTAACGATTGCAAAGACTCCATACGTACAAAAAGTATTCGTACAGAGAAAATATTTTTTAAAAAAACTTTATTTTTAAAAAGTAAATATTGCGAGAAATGAGTCATAGAATTGATGTAGAATCGATACGATGATTTCAACAATTTGATGTCGATTCGATGTTTAATTGATTATCATTTCTTGTTGAGAAATTAACAATTTATTTATAAAGAATAAAATAGACTGTATGTTTCTAAAATTATATATATCAAAAAGATATGTATTAATTATAGAAAATATATCATCTGAAAAATAAGCGAAAATCAAAAATTGTATTGTTTGGATGCTTAAAAAGTATTCGTACAGTCGAGAAATTTAGCTTTTAAAATCAGGAATGCATGCACAGCTCGTTTATTTATGTTAGAATAGAATGTTATATAAATTGCTACTTAATGTTTATTTTCTACAAAGAAGAAAATAAACTTTTTAATAAAAAATATCCTTGTACGAATATTTTTTACACTACTATCTCGCACAGAATTCCACGTGAACGTTGCTAAGTTACCCTTCTCATGAGGTAAACACGGGGGCGAAGAGACGCGACCCTCTCGAATCTCACGAAGGGCGCGAGGCACGTCTCCCTTCACGACACAAGAAGCCGGACCATCCCCAGTTGCATTTGAATCAAAGGATGCAACGCTCCGCTGCGAATCGTCCGCGCTTAAAAAGGGCAACCGTCCAAGAGCACACAATCTGCGGGTACACATCAAACTCATATTAGAGCAACTGATCATACAAAACAGGCGTATACCCCTCGGCATCTAATCCTCTCTGCGCAAGAGCGCCCTTCAAGCGCTCCGATGACAGTCGGTAGATCCATGAAAATTGCAACCGTCCCTCTGACATTATACATTATATAAAATTTAAAGATACGATTCAAAAGAATGGAATCACGACTTTCCCGCGACTGTTAAAATCAAGGCAGATGCAGCGAGATCGAAAATAAAAATCAGAATAGATGTGCTTGCTGTAAACCTTCCCCCTATGTGATCTCTACGTGATCTGTTTTATTTGAACTGTTCTATATTCATTCGAGACGGGAACCGCTCAGCTCTACACTCAAAATATTCAAATGTCACGAAACAATAACGCAAGGTATATAGCCGAATTCAACTGTATCGAGATATAGGGACCCCAGCATAATTCGTGTCCGTAAACCCAGGGGTGTTTTTAACATCGATGCAACTAGTGCGATGGACCCCAAAATCCATGGACCCTCGTAAGTTTCAAGATCCAAGGGAGTTCCTGCATTCTTCGATGTGTGATAAATATTTATGAATTTTTTGCTGCAATATTACAGATCTATGCTGCATGTAGGAATTGCTTTAAATTAATGCTAATGTTCAAATCTTAACTTTATCTCTACATCGAATCTTTAGCAGCCTTAAAAACGCCCCTGCCATAAACACGTGGCACGCGAATGTGGTTGCGCGAAATGACAACAACAAAGAAAGTATCAAGTACACGAAAATTCTTGAAAATGAATATTACACGGTAATCTCACCGAAATCTCAGGATTCACTCGCGATAATTTTAATATTGCTAATTATCTAAAATCACAACGTGCACAAGATATGTTAAAAAAAAGTAAATTAACGCACAAAAAATATGTGGGAAAAACAGCCAAAATAGAAGAGATACAATATGACACAATAAAATAGAATTTTCCTAAATCTCTTTCACTCTCCGAGTGCACAATTAATTTAACAGGTATATACTCGGACTCCGTATGTTGAGCGAATGATTCTTCAGAACTCTCAGCCAACTATTGATTCGCAATTGGCTATTGCCACCTGTAGATTGTATTGACGCCGCACTTATCATGCATTACCGCGCGCTTTACAATCATATAGTTTATTGTGCATTTTGATATCTTCACTATTCCGATACAGCCGTTTTATGACGTTCGATAAATTATTATTTTTTCTATAATGCCATTTATTTCATTAAGCGTCAACTATACAAAATACATAGCATCGTTTGACAAATATGTGATTCTCGTCACGTTATTATTTGTAAAAAATGGATCGCAAAAGAGAGAAAAAATTAAAACAGAGTATAGATTAATGTGGAAGAATAATAACATAACAAATAAAATTTATTCATTAGAGTGGCGTGAATTGTAGTTATTAGAAAGTGGAGTCATTATAATTATGTTGGGCAGATAATTATCTAATGTTGTTGATATTTCCGGCCCTTGAGAATTTACACCGAGATTTGAGAGATGGATAATTTTCTATTATTAGTTGATGTTATGTGCTCTACCAACAGGGGAACATACATTGTTATTCACGTTGGTACAAACCCACTGGGATCAAATACGATATAAATTATTATTAGGGCTGCCCAAACTACTCGAGCTCCCTCCGCTCTGTCATTTCCTAATAGACTTGAATTTAGGCGGAACACCGGTTCTGATATTTTGATCAAAATCGTCGGTGACATTAATGTAGTCACGAATAAGAGCCTAAGTGTAGTGGGAAGAGGGGAACACGCATATCTCACACGTTCACGCATGGATTACGGAGGAGGCAGTACGCACGCACGCAACTCGTAAGTCGTAACCACACACATTGTGAGGCCGATGCCTTCATTTCTTCATAAATCAACAGCGCCTCTATTTATAGCTCACGCCGGACAAATAGCGATAGTTCATGCGTGATGTTGGCTGCCTCAGACGGGAGCTGTTTGAAAATGGTAGCGTTGGAGACGAACAAAAAATTTAGACATCACGATTATCCCGATGATACTTATTCAGAATAGGATCTTTTTCGAACTATATTTTTTGTGGCAGTCTTGATAAAAATCTTTGCTGACTGACAATGATAATTAACCGGGGATGTCCCTGACCGAAAAATGTGTAATCTATCTATTTTTTTTTTTAAGTTTCTCGCTTTCCTTCTCTTTTACTCCTATTCGGCTTCACGTGTACAACAGTATATAAAACACTGATTGCTTTATTCGGAGAGTAATTTATTATCTCAATAATCAATATCCTGGCCCTCTTGCGCTGGCGCATGACCGCAGAACTTTTAGAGATATTAACATTCCATATGTCGCGTCGGAACGACTCTGTTACGAGTCCGTGTTGTTTTTCTGAAAAAAGAATTTTCCTAGAAAGTTCCGTATCGCGCGTGAGTTATTTGTGTTTTCCGATGGGATATTAGGTATTTATTCTCCTGACGAGCAGATCAAACATATTTCCTTAACGGTTTCTTTCAATGCCACGTATTTATCGAATTTTTAAGTAATTTATTTGACTTGTTTTTATGTTAACGTTGATCATGAGAAATGCAGGTTTAACTTCAAAGTCGCGTAATTCGGACGAGAAATATTTTTTTATGATTTTTCTTGATTAAATTACTGCTGCGATTTCAAGCTAAATCTGCATTCCTTTTACAACCAACATTGAAATTCGACGAAAATTTATCGCTGTCTTCAATATTTACTTAGGAACGTATTCCAATATTGCAAACTCGCAGCGGAATTTCTGTGAAGTGTAGGAAAGAAAGAAAATCGTAATTCTCTAATCGAATCGCAATGCCGCGTTCTGCGTAACAAAGGATGTTGATCATCGCACGGTGCCTAGAAGACGATCCTACACAGTAATACTGACAGTATACATCAATCTTTTTATCATTATTTTTATACCTACACGATCAGTGTGGACAATATATATTACTTTTAATTTTACGACATCTATTGCACTATGATATACCGTGAAATGGATTAATAATACTGAAGAATTACGTTTGAGAATCAAAATCTAGATCTTCGTCAGTACGACAATCCATCAATATTAACCACACACGATAATACTGTCAGTATTATTGACTACGTAAGGTTACCTTGACAAAGATGGAAATTTTCCCAAATTCGAAAAATCCGCGCGAGCGAGTATAACATATGGGATAGCCATAAGAATGCCATAAGAATGTAACCGTTACTCCGGACATACAATAGATTTTTAAGCCTTAAGCCATAAGGAATGGACGGATCATAATGAATTATTCTTCCCGCATTCGATTGTAGTCGGTCAATTTCTTACGGCTTAAGACTCAAAACATCTATTGTAAATCTGGCTGCTGATGCTGTCGCGCTATCGCGGTTCTCTCGGCGGTCTTAGGTTGGCTCGGCTCGTTCACTTCGTCCGTTCGCCCTCGCTTGCTTACTCGCTCGTCCGTTCAGTCTGTCACGCTCGGCGAAGTAATAGGCGGGCTAAATATAGCCGGCGAAACGCCGCGACGATATCCTTGGATATACACGAACGAGACGACGCATAAACCGAACAAACACAGCGGCGGGCGACTTGTGTCCGCACGTAATTAAAGTCTGTACTCGCATGAGGGACAAAAGAGTACAAGTATAAGGAGTGCGTAAGCTGCTATTATGCTTACTTTCACCTAGTTTCACTGTCGCCTATTGCAGAAATCCCACCGCAAATTTTGTACCGATTCTTCCGACGGAGAGGCCTTCTTCTCATAGTATACGTAGATTTCTTCGAGCGACGTGCTTTTTCCTTGCCGATGCATTCCGTCGTCCGCGCGGATGTTTGTCGCGTATGTCCCTCTGCTTCCGGTCGATTATTTTTTTTTTTTTCTTTTGTCGCCCCGCAACCGTCCAGTCTTACATTTCCCAGAACGGAATGAAAGATACAATTTCTGATTCTTTAGTTTCTTGGTTATTATTAACAATCAAAATTGTTACTTCAAATTTTTAATTCAAAAGGTAAAGGAAAATTAGAAATTTTTTAAGAAGGGAAGTGGAGCGATCAATATAAAACTCAAAATTTCTAAAATACTCTTTAAAACTTTTTAGAATAATTCTCTTATTCTTAAAGATTGAAAGTTTTTTCCAAAATGGGGATCAATTCTTACTCTTTAAAGTGAGATTCCATTCCAAAGAATTTAGAGAATATATATTTACAAAATTAAAAAAAGAAAACAAAACGTATATATGTGTAAAATATATGTAGGATTCTTTCAAGTCTTTTCTTATCTTTTGGAACGATTCTTGCAAATGATTTTTGTAAATAATTTGTAATAAGATTGGAAACAAGACCGTTTATATGAATAAATCAGTCGAGTATCGAGAAAAGTTTGTTACGATCAAAGTCAAATGTTGGAATAATATATATCTATATATATATTTTAATTAAACTTTATCCAAAAAATAAATTAAGATGCTAGAGTTATTATTTCGATTTGATCTAAACATCCGACTTTGACATTAAGCTAGAATGCCAACATGAGCATGATTACGTGAGAAAAAACTTCCAAAAACAAAAACTCGATATTTCACAGAAAGTTTCATGAAAAATACTTATTTTCGAGAGTTTCTTTTTATATTCAGTATAGAAATTTAAATACGATTTAATTCTTCTCCAAAACAAAAAGATAGTTTTTGATATATTTTACAAGTCTATTCTATCAATTAGAAATATTATTTTATTGAAAAATATTTCTGTTTTCATATATTTTGCAGAAATTTTCATTGTGTTTTCTTACTTCTGACATCAATCTAAATACCTATGATAGGCGGTGAAAAGTCTTAAGTTACATCGATGTTATTTGATCATCATTTTTAATTGGCTTTTTGTTTGCCTGACGTATGACTCATGTTATACATATTTGCTTGTTGTCAGCCTTATCTATATATATTGCATTGCAAATACGAGCCATATTAACATTTATTTATTTTTAATATATACGCTACAATCTTACATGCAATAGCACCAAGAACTATTCTTAAATGCTATTCTTTCAATTTTATTACTAATAAAATTACAATAAAGTATAAAAGTTAAAATATAAGTTTGATTAATTTTACTGAAGAGCATGGTAAAAAATCTTTAAAATATTGTACCACAACTACCATATTTTCAGGATAAATTTTAAGAGAAAATTCTTTCCGTGTACAGATAATATTAATTTTCGCAGCTTATTCTGACTGCAAGAATTAGCAGACAACTTTATATGTGAGTCATATGACGATCCGAAGTCCAATTACTTAAGACATCGATAAAACAAAACAAAAAATGTCGATTAGTCAAATTACCTATTTTTGACGAACATGTTCTACAATGTCAAGGAATACGTTAACACATTGAAATACAATATCTATCATATTTATAATGGCCTGTGTTCAAAATGATATATTCAGAACGCAATTAAGGCTCATGCGACGTTTCTAAAATCGAGCAGGTCTGACAAGAATTGATAGCCCTTTAGATTATTAAGGTAATTATTGCCGATATAACGAGCCGCGAAGTAAATTGGAGTATCGCGTACATGTTGTCCTAATTCAAGATCTATTTATTAAATGGATTGAATATCGTGCGTCAAAAGTGAGACGGAAAGAAGATTAGGAAAGCTCGTGGAGATCTAATTCTCTCGTTAGGGTTTGCTAACATTTCTCTTGACAGTAATAAAGAATTATTAATCATTAGGGTATGCTAATATTTTTCTTGACCAGTAATAAAGATTTATTAATCATTATGGACTTTTATGCAAAAATACGTAATAATAGAGATTATTTATACTCCCGCTATGTCATTTGCAAGTCAATTAAGTGAAGAGGAGATATTTAACAGAATCTGATTGAAAATTCAGTTCCAGATTAAAAAGGAAAAAATATGTGAAAAATGTCTGTATCAAGCTGAAATCAATAATTAACTTAGCTGTAATGAGCTGTGAAATACACGTTTTATCGACAATGTGCGCTTTTGTTTCTGAAATTCTTTATATGTAAATTGTACGCATAAGCGTTAATTGCATTCTGAATATATTTTGCATAGATCATTATAAATATGATTTAACAGATATCGTATTTTAATATGTCGACGTATTCCTAGACATTGTAGAATGTTCGCCAAAAATAAGTAATTTAACTAATTGATATTTTTTTTTATTTATGTCTAAGTAATTGGACTTCGAATCGCCATATGACTCACGTATTTAATTACTTCCACGTGCACTCCATCCCGAAATATAGTAATTATTTCTCAGCATTTATGTCGTATGTTCTGTTTTAGGTTCAATTCATATCATTATTTTTTCGTGTCATTATTTTTAATAATTAAATGTATTCCTTCAGTCATTCGGAAAGCTTATCTGATATGTTCTACATTGAAGCACAATAAACATTTTTGAAATTAATTGTAATACGAGAATTTCTTTTCTAATACGAAAATAGTTTTGTATTTTTTGTCATTCTTTGTCTGACTTTGAATCGATACCTAAAAAATAATTCTGTAATTTTTATGTCACGGAATCAGTTGTAATTGCTGCTTTATAACACAAGTTAATATTCTTAGTTTGTTTCACTTCCTGGCACGCCCATGTTAATGAAATAGATGATTGTCATATTGAAAGTATAAATAAATGTGAGCGCGCGCGACGCGTGTTATAAAAATGTATTTCCAGAAACAATTGAGTCTGTTATATTACATTACGCAATCTTATAATAATATTTGGAAATTATTTTACGTTTCTCTTACGTAAAATTTTTCCATCAGTAACTTTATCATTTTCTTGAAAAGTTCTTAAGAACTAGAGAAAAAGAGATTTACATAAAATTCTTCGAAATACAATGCTGTCCCACGACTATCATATTTTCAGGATAAATTAAGGAAAAATTCTCTCCGTGTATAAATATACACAATATTACTATACGTATACATTTTGATTTTATTGTGACTTTAGTAATATAATATATATATTTTAGTATATATATTTTGTTTGTTATTACATGTACACGTTTATATAATGTATACTTGTACATGCGATTGTGTTCCTATTAAATTAATATCAATTAATATTATTTTTATATCTTACACGCTTTGAAGACATATTTTTTTATTACTAAGGGAAACGTATGTTTTTGCCTCAAGTGTCGAGATGTCTAATCCCGATTCTGTATTGTTACGTGCCTATATAGAATGTTTGCCTATATGCATCAGCCTCTCATCTCTTATAAATAAGGCGTATATATGCAGAGATACGCGAACGGACCGGTAGAAATATTTCGACAAATAACGGGATTTACATAGGTATGTGCATACGACGCCGCGTTAGTGCACGGATGGAATACTTTATTGATCGCAGCCTCGTATGACGTCTCGCAAAACGACGACTATTTATCTACGAATTGAATTTATTTTACACCATTGTACAGTAACGCTGTTGTAGTGCTGTATCGCCTAAGTATTCAATCTTTACTGTTTACTCGATAATTGAGTGACATCTCGATAACGACGTAAATGATGAAAATCTGCGAAATTTGCGAGCAATTATCTCGCTACGAAAAACGTGCGTTATGAATGATAAATTTTTATAATCAGGACAGTTCGAATCATTGGATGATTCGCAGCGCGAAAGAAGTATATATTGTATCGACAGCGCATTTGCATGAAAACTGCTGATTCTTCTGACCTTCGCGGTCTATTTATAGCGTAGTCTGCTGCGTGATACACTCGTGCGGACGCTTACCTGGCTCGCGCTGCGTCGGCATTGCTCCGATCTGACGCAGCCAGGCCTTTCCTAAGAATCTGTAACACCACGTCTCTTTGCAACCGTTAAACAGTGTCGTTAGAATTTTTTTTATTATTCACTGCGTGTCACATTATAAGTTGATCCACAAAAAGCATATCAATTCCAATACGTGAATGTGCAATATGAAATGCAATATAAAGGGTGTTTTTTTAAGCCCGATAGAACTTAAAATTGTAAAAACTAACACAAAAATTAAATTATAATCAAAAAATTTTTTTTAGGCGAAAGATCAATGCATGGCATTAACATTTAAAAATGATTTCGGGCGTATGGCCACCGCGGCTGTTTAATTTAATTTTTTGTTTTATTTTTTACAATTTCAAGTTCTATCGGGCTTAAAAAAACACCCTTTACATAAAAAATTCTGTATAATTGACACGTATTGACATGTATTTTCGTTTCGTCGAAATATCGTCTCGTTTTAAATTAAAATAGCAGATAATTAAGGTGTCCTTCATATTTCTCTATATTTCCGATTCCGAGAGAGATGATTATCTCTAAATATTTTTCAAAATTTTAAATAAAAATACTGATGGAAAATTTGGATATTTTCCTTTCGAAGGGCAGGAGGAGAAGGAATTTATTTTCAGTATTTATATTCTTATAGGTTTTGTATAATTAATCTTTATTAATTTTACTTAGATTATTGAAAATTGATAAAATTTCATTAAATTATAAAATTCAATTTGTGAGAAAATTTTCAATAAAACCTTGATAACAAGATTATTAGAGGTTAAAACATTATTGGAGTTAACATATTTATTGAGAGAACATAAATTTTGTATTCTTTAACAATATCTAATCAAAATAAATATAATTTTACAGCGTCTTACTTAAATAACTCTGTATATTTGTATATCAAAACAATCATATCAAAACCATATTAAAATCATTTACGCATTTTAGAAATTTAATTTCAAAGGTAGATAAAATTATTTTCTTTTATGCAAAATAAAACTAATTTTTAACATTTTTTTAAACACACAAATATCATTTGAATTAATATTGTGAAAAGATCATCAGAATGTTATTACAATAATTAAAAAAATATTTGACAGTTTGAACAGCTTCGTATGATGTGTCACAGATTTAAAAAAAATGTATATTTATGCTACATATATTGTTACTGTTCGGATGATTTATTCATAATAAAAAAGCAATTATATAGAAATATTTATCTGAATGAAATATTTAAATATGTAACGATGACATTCTCTTATATCGATTTGAGGAGTATGAAATGAAATATTAATTTAAATATGAAGCGCCATTACGGTCTGAATGTTAAGATGTTGAACTATTATATATTAGGTGTTGGAATTAATTCGTAGCGTTTTTTAATGAAAGAATGTTATTTATTTCACATGAGCATTAAAAAATACATTAATGAAAGTACTTCCCATCACTTGTAAAACGCTACGAATTAATTCCAACACCTAATATATTCATATAAATGAATTAATTTCGAAATGATAATTGCGTGCCGATATGGTTATCGGACTTTCAATGCAATTAATCTGAAATATTAATAATCTTTCCAAATTTCGCAAATTAATCTTAAAAAATTGTAATAAACTTATTGCGAGACAATATTTTTTGCAATAAGTTTATTACAGTTTTTTACATATCAACAATTATCATTTCTGAAATTAATTCATTTATATGAATATATATATATATATATGTGTGTGTGTAATATTATTATATTAAATTTTATACATATACTTTTTGACAGTCTTGAAGTAGGAATATGCATTATCTGCAGTGGGATTTGATTAGAATAACGAAATCGTCTTTATCGACTGAACAGCGATTGTAACTAGTTCGATATTTGATTTCACTAGAGGCCCGCATCATGTCCAAAGCGGAAGTGATGGAAAGCGCTG
>NW_011627124.1:338271-421275 GCF_000204515.1 Acromyrmex echinatior | reverse complement strand
ATTCATTCAAAAATTGAACAAAAAACCGCGGATACTTTTTAAACGACTTAATATGTATGTCATAATGTAAATGATGAGGTACAACATGTAAGTACGAATGTAATGCCCAATCCATCTCGCTCCGGGAGATTAGTTTACATAGATTTACGCTTAGGAATGCCAATAACTTTAATTGTTGCGCGACAAGTAAAAAAGAAGTAAATGTAAAGAAGCGGCGATCGGCGTCAAAGCAAAATTCATGAACCATACGCACGTGCAAGTGTGTGCACGTACGAGCTACAGGTGATGTGACTATAATACGATCGGCATTACTGTTGGAATGCTGTTAAATAGCTGGATTCATAACTTTGCGGTGAGCACGGTCGCGCATCGCTGGAGAGCCGAGGTTAATTTCCCGTGACTCAATGTACTTAGATTTCTTGACTTTCCGGCTTCACGCGTAAATTCTTTTAGAATTTCTTTTTAGAATAAATGAGATACTGTGGCTGACGCTGCCATAAGTACGAATATGTAAAGAAACTATATGATAATTATTTTGTCAGTACAGATTCGCGATAATTACATCATAATAATTGCACAGATTTATTCGCGATAATTACATCATAATAATTGCACTTACGTAATGATATATGGAAGTTATAAAGAAAAATATGTTATAAAAATTTCGAATTGTTCAAATATATTTCGCAATTGAATTGTTGTGACGTTTTATAGTTTGCATTTAATAAAACGCAAGAAACGCTCTTATCAATTTTATAGATCATTTTAAACAGTTGCATAAGATTATTAGATGCAAAATCAAAATCTCATTAAAAATATCTATTTTGATAGAAAAATTTAACAGGCTTTGAACAAAATCATATAGATACATTGCAAATCGTCCTTAAAATTAAAAGCTGTTATTCTGCGCAACTTGCATAGAAGTTTCCGGCAATCTATAAATTAAGCTTAGTCATAGCATTTAAAGTTATATAAGTTTTCCAAGAAGAGCCAGTAGCGAAGAAATCTAATTTTTCGTTATAAGATTTTTTTAAATTTGCAGAATTATATTATATTGCAGAATATATTATATATATATTATTTTATTTTTAATATATCAAAAGTTGTTCTTATATTAAATGTTATTTAATATATAATAAAAAATAACTTTGATGCACAAAAATTTTTTGATGATTGGCAAAATATATAATTTCAATCTTTGTATATAAATTTGAGTCCCTTCCCCTGTCACTTACTTTATCATCGGGGTTGCCATAAAAAATAAATTTTGAAGTTTCCTTGCTTTTCAAAGTTTTTCAGATTGAGTTTTCAATACGAATAAAGAGACCTATGTTCGCCTATCAAGGCGATCTTAATATCTAATAATATTTTTGCGTGAATTTTTTAAATTTCAAGCAAACTGCATGCTGCTTATTTCAAGCAAATTGTATGCTGCAATGTCGATGTTATAATATAATTTTAGATTGCAAAATTAGAGTTAGAGTGTTACATAATATTACAAATTAATTAAATTGACAAGCAATTAATCAATAAACTGGAGATTAAGTGAAGTAAATAACTGCGCGGTAATCAATATGCTATAATTATAATCAATATACTAATTATAAAATCACATTTCTGCTAATTTCAATAAAATCAATGATCGGATATTTCTGCTAATTTATAGCTATCATCAGCAATACATTTCCACTAAATTAAGTTTAGAAACTCATATTTAAAGCGGAATGAATTCCCTGAATACGTGACGACTCTTCTATAATTGTTATGTTTAAGGAGTGGGACTGTTTACTAGCTTTCAAACTAATAGTGAATTCTAGATCATCATAAGAAATATACAATAATAATTATTTACTAAAATTTAAATTAGTCAAATGATCAAATGTTACGTCACAGATGTACGAAATTGTAAATATACTTTAAATTTTATAACTACAGCACATTGATCGCTGTACAGTTATTTACTCTCATTTGTCCTTATAAAATCTTTTTTCCCTTACGGAATCTTTCTTCTCTTACAGAATTTTTCTCCGCAAAGTTGGGTGAAAGTCGCTCGCATGGAAAGTTATGCGCCCCTTGAGAGAGGGATAAAATCGAAGCAATCAAATGCTTAGCGTGGAAAATTGTATTTCTTAAATTCGTTCACCTTATACCTTTCTCTCCGTTTAAAGTTATCTGACTATCCATTTTTCGTATTAAAGCAGAAAAATAATGATTAAGTTTGACTGTACAATAACTTTTTAACAAGCAATGAGCGACGCACGACGGCCTGTTGGAAGTCACTCATATCCTTATAATTCTTAAAGAAAAACAATTTTTTTAACGAATACGATAGAAAACGTCGACACGTGAGTTAAAGTTAGATGTTTCGAGAATATATAATTATATATGTATATTCTTTCATTAAATCAATTTAATAATATAATATATATATATTCTCTAAATCTAAATCAGTAGATAGTTACTAATTAAGTTACTACTCGGTAGCATACTTGATATGACATCAGTGATATCCATTAATTTAAAGAGTAAGTACGATATACCTATCCGTATTTGTTCCAAATTAAAGACCACCAGAACTGAATTTAGAGGATCATCCCCCCCCTCCTTTCCCCCTCTCTCGTCCCCTCTCCCTCTCTTTCTCGTCCCCTCTTTTTCTTCTCCTCCTTCTCCCCCCTCTCTCTCTCTCGCTCCCCTCCCTCACTGGTAATATCAAGTCCCACCGTGTGAATCAACCATGTTGCATGCTCCGTCGTGACGTAGCACGCATATCGTACCAATGCACACGCACAAGCTTCAGAACACACGATCCATAATTATACTGTCACGCCCCGTGGGTGTTCAATTTGTCGAGCGCACCTCCACTGCCTCCAACCACCTTCGTTAGATCACTCTCTCTCTCTCGTGTCCCACGCATCGGCCTTTTTTTTCTAACTTTACCTTGCCAATGCCCTACAACCCCGCGGTTCTCACCGATGGAAACTGTTTTTAATCCTTTATTCAAGCCCGCACGAAACCGCGATAATTATGCCACGGGGCAATCTATTTATCCAGCATTCGTTCTTCCCTCCTTTACTTCTTTCATTGTTTTTCTCGAATGTTTTTAAGTTAAATATAAAATGAGATTAGAATAATTAAGTAATAAATCATTAAGAATTCTTATAATAATGAAACAAAGAGAAATAAAAAATTTCTACGATTGATTTTAAATTAATAATTATTATATTACTTTTTTTTTAGTATAATTGGCTTTAATATGTAAAAGATGTAAAAAAGTCAATTCACATTTTCAGTTTTATATTTAAAAATGAAAAACTTAAAATAGCATACACTGTAAAAAAATTTGTTACAATTATATAAACGGCAAATGTAAAATTTACGCGATTAGAAATGCAAATATTTTGTAACAAAATAATTTCTAATAAAAGTGTATAAATTTTTAAATTACAAATTGTGACTTTGTACTTGTTCATGCAGTTACATATTTTGTTCAGGGTGTACGTCATAAAATAAGAATAACATATTGATGCAGCGTCATGTAATATCGCGTGACCACATCGCACTATCAATAATCGTATCTATAAATAGCGTGCGTATTAACGGACATATGCGATAGAATTAGATCAGAAGATCTTAAAACTAGTAAAAGCTTACGATTTACTTACGTAACTCATCATGGGTATATTGCGAGACTCAGAGACTGTGGCCTCGACGAAGCAAGTGCCTTCTGGTCCGAAGAAGGCCACAACCCCGTCACAGATCATGTCAAGCATTGCTCTGGTAGCTTCTACAGTTTCCCCCCGTGTATCGCTCCATCGCATCACCAGGTTTACGTTTGATAAAATATTCGGATCGTTGTTGATCTGAAACACATTCGTGACAGTCATTCAACTAGTTTCAAAAACGCGCTGTCGAAGGCGGGAGAATTTTTGATTCTCATAAAAGATATATATACCCCATCGTTACGCAAATATGAATTCCTAACAAATAGTTTTTTTGAATAGAGTTATTTCGCCGACACTCCAATTTACATGCCTGGCAATCCGAGTTGGAATTATAACCGTCGACGAAAACACGACCATTGAAAAGTTCGCACGTGCAATAAATCGTTTGGGGATCGCCAATGCGGTTGTATTGTGCAAACGTTTAAAGCAGATTTGTGTATCGGGCTATTCCCGTATAGTCGGTAAACTAAATATTTGTATTTGAAGTGTGAACGCGATCAAACCGCGATACACACATGACGGCCGCGAAAGTTATTGATAATGTTAGCGGAACTCGGTCGGTCTCTCTCAGCGGATTCAAGTTGCGCGATTTCGCGAAAAAAATATTCGGCTCATTCACGATGTAGAGATATCTTCCTAATTGCATGAATGACTTCTCAAACAGTTTTCAGACGATCTGAAAATGTGCTGTAATATATTTTAAATGTTTTTGTTTGCTTTTAAATTTATAACAATCTAAAATCTTTTAAAAAATATGGAATATACAATTCACTAATGATTAAGTAAAAAGTTATCAGCTTGATAATTATACTTTCTTATAAATATACTACTTAATATATATTTGTTGGCTAATGTATATATTTACTGGCTAAGTTTATATTGTTCCACAATATAAACGATGGCACGTGATAATTTATGAGATGGATCTTCGCACCTAATAATTATGAACACCATGGATAAAGATTAGACATTTTGTAAAGCGTATTATAAAATTACACGCTATTATTCATGGTTTTCTCTGGACAATTTATTACCGCTACATCCAAAGTGGGAAGGTTGCTGGGAGGAAGATTCTGTTTCGTGATATCTCATAATTATCTTGTACAATAAATTTACACATTTTAAAGCACACGCGTACTTTGTGGAAATTTCTTAATAAAGAAAAAGAGAATGAATGATAGAGTATCAAACGTATAAGAAAAATGTAGGCGGAATTTGATGACTTCATCAGTCGTTTGAAAATTAAGCATTTATGGATGAAATTATTGATATAGAATAACAAGAAAAATTCGAATATGTCAAATAAGATGACATAGGTTTTATTAATACAACTAGTAAAGGAATAAATTGGAATAAGAGAGATATAATATAGGAGAAAGTTGCTGAATATTGTTATTTTTTTGCATCCAACGAAAGGAAAAGTCTTCTCTCAAATGCGTCGATATTTTAGGTGCATTTCATTTAGCGTTCGTAACACTTGTTAAAATATAGTTCTATCCTTGTTCACGCAAATGCGCCCCTGTTATTATATGACGCATAATCAGCATATCAATCTATATTAAATGTACATGCTAGCCAATCTAGTATTTAGATCAAGCATGTAAGACATTCCACAAAACAGCTTTTTTTTAAGCGAGATATTTCAATGCGATATACAAACATTACCGCGTAAATGTATGTTGATTTCAAAAATTTCAAATATCAAAATGGTTTTGTTTCAAAGCGATTTTATTTCAAAGAGACACCATAAAAATCTTCTCGCATTTCTGTCTCGCATCCTATTTCGCAACCGTCACAAGCGTTCACCCTTCAAATCATATACGAGGGTGAATTTCACGAAAATTTTCAATTTGCTTTTCTGTTTAAAATCGGAATAAATCACTGCAGAAATTCATATGGTTGTTTTTGTATCATTAGTTAAAATCTATATAAAAAAATTTTTCGCTAAAGAAGATTCGAAAACTAAACAAAATGTACGAATTTATTATCGTTTTAACGATTATGTTTGTTCTATGGTTTTTTTCAATAAATTTAATTTGAATATTGAGAGATATTCTTAAATTTAATTTACGCACCTTGAACAACGCTTATTCCCTTTTATCTTTGTTATTACTTTTAACTTATCGTAACATTTTTTTTTTCCAATTTTTGGATCATATAAGAATTAATTCTGCCGTAGGGCAGGATTGTCCGCTGGCTCCTATCCCGCTTTAAAATTTCCGAATTCATTTTACGGATCTCTTTCCCCTTTGATCCCTCGCGCATCGATGGGAAACCGTGAGACCAGGCATGCTACATGTCAGATAAAGAGGAAATAAAAAAAGAAAGATACATAGCTCCTGCTCATCGCTACCGTCACTGCCACTACCTCCACCACCGCCAACGCCATTACCACCACCACCATTACCACCACCACCATCATCTTGTGCGTCACTACGACCATCATTGCGTCGTAAGGGTAAAAGTGACCGCCTACGCATACAGATTTCCGCTCCCTTCATTCTCCTTCCTCCCCTAGCCTCCACCTTTCCAGTCTGGGAATCCCTTCCATCCTCCCCATCCCCACCGTTCTTTCCTTTCTTGAATTCCTTCTCATGCAGAAATTTCTCAAAATCTTCCCAAATACATCTTAGATTATTGATTAGAAATAAGCAAATCGCACCGCGATAATTAGCAAATCTATTTTTATCCCAAATTTAGATTTTCTGTTTAGAATTGAAATGGAGATGCAGAAAGTCACATGGTTCTTTTTGCATCATTAAAATTATAGTTTTACACATATATATGAAATCGAATGGAAAATCACATTTTTATATTTATTAAACATGGAATTCATTGCATTGCAATAGAATAAAAAATAAAAATTGTATATATATATATATAAATATTGATTAATAATGTATGTAACTTTCTTTTTTACATTGTTGTAAAACATTGTTGTATAGAGTCACTAGGGGTTATTGTAATTAATTATGACAGGGATAATTGTGAGGGATAAATGTGACGTACAATAATATTTGAATAAAAAATAAATTTTAGGATTATTTTTATCAAACGCATTGAAAGTAATCAACAATTATACTTTTTATGTGTTTGATAAAAATAATTTATTTTTCATTCAGATGCATGTCACATTTACCGTTACCCTTCGTAACTTTATCTTTTATTTTTTATTTTTTATTTTAGGTTAAATAATATTATTTGATCGCAATAATATTATTTAATTTTTACTTTTAATGTATTAGCATTATTTATGTACATTGATTTATTTAATTAAAAATGTATGAATTAATATAAAATTAATTTAGTAGACAGTATTATACAACTCATTTATAAATAATTAACACCGAAATAACAGTTCAATTGTAATCATTTTATTAATGTAATAAAGGAAACACAAATGTTCATTTTAGTTTACATTCTTCTAAATTTAAACATAATGAAACGTATTTTTGTTTAATTAAATTTACAAGATACGTTTTTACATTCGGAAGGAAATTCGAGCATCTGTTTAGATTTCCCATTTAGAATCTAGTTTACAAAACATTACACTTCTGAATCTTCTTAGAACCAGAATTCATAACTTTTTTGGAAAATCCGACTGAATTCTAATCTGATCTCAAAAATCATTTTATGCGGGTAGTTCATGTCATGGGAATGTGCACGGCGAGCGCGAATTCCACGATTTTTATTTTCATTTTTTATAACTGTACGTATCTGCGGGCAAAACCTGAGCGCAAGGTGGTGTTGTTGCACCTGCATCTACATTGCACTTGCGATCGCGATGAGCGAACTGAGTATTAAGTAAGACACGATTTGCGTCACAATATTTCGCAAAATTAGAAAATTAATTTGTTACTTAGAGACAATTTTATTAGACAGATTACTTAAACTTTTTGTATACGAAGATATTTTTTACAACTACAGCAATTTATTCTAACGATAAAAATATACTCCTGGAAACAATCGATCGTGAATGGCATGTAATTTTTTTATTAAAAAATTCAATATGCATGATAACACATTTTCTTTATCGAGACGGTTTTTAAACTCATTAATAACCGTAATTAAATATTTTATTCAAGACGACGATTACAAACGTCCTTTAAAGAAATTAGAATTTTTTTGTACCTTTACATCAAGTTATTCTCGTGAATTCATTCTGAATAAAACGTGAGGCGCAGATAATCGCGCGCGTACATAAGCGTGTGTGTCTTACTTAATACTCGGTTCGCTCACCGCGATCGTAAGTGCAATGTAGATGCAGGTGCAAGAATACCACCTTGCACTCAGGTTTCGCCCGCGGATACATACGGCTATAAAAAATGATAAGTAAAAAAATCGTGGAATTCGCGCTCGCCGTACGCACTCCCACGGTGTGAACTATGCTCCGTACTCTCGGTTCGATATATTAGTAAATAGAACGAGCGTTAATTGGCGATTTCGCATAATCGATACAAGGGAGAGACGCCTGCCTCGCGTCGTAATAGGCGCGGCGTGCTGTTTTTTAAGCGCGCAAATTGCATTCATAATTATACATTCGCGCACAGCCAATGTACATGCGCACGCATGTAGCATGTGAATTGCACGCGCCTTCTCTATTAATAAATAATAAGGCGCGCCAGCGTGCAATGTCGCTACTGTTGATCCGGCTTCCTCGATAAAGGAAGTCGATTTAACGAGCCGCGGATTAAAAGGGAACGCTTTCACCGCGCCGAAATACGGAAGAGTAAAACTTTTCGCCCGCTATTGGCTCGCCGGCTACGCTTAATAATGCACGAGATATGACGGCGAAACAGGACGGATTATTGGTGAATTAGTCAGCTGGTAATTGGCGGAGGGAACTTTTGAATTATTATCGCGTCGGGGATTACGCGACGAACGCAACATTATTGCTTTTCTGTTTTATACCATTTAAAGCGGATTTACATTTTACAGATATCGCGTGCATTTCGCTTTGATTATAAACTCATGGAGCGTGCATATTTCTATTGTAAATATATTCTTTTCACGAAAAATGAATACGTCTGGCTATTACGTGCTTGTAAAATAAAAAAAAAAAAACGGCGTTTGCGAA
Organism: Acromyrmex echinatior; assembly: GCF_000204515.1. Next base: position 412,476 of record NW_011627124.1, on the reverse strand, counting down.
ACAACAAATTCGTGGGTATACGCGAATATGATATTGGCATGCATCTCGCGATACAAATTTCATTATTAGATGCAATTTATAGCGAGCATCATTTGCAAAATAATGAAAACGAAGCACATCCGAACGGAAAGAAATGGTTTTTCATTAATATCTCTTTTCTTTTCTTTTATCGAGCGTTTTTCTGCTGTAAATGTATTCTCTCTACGAAAAATAATCGCTCGACTATTACGAGCTTAAAAATTATTAAAAACAATATTTGCTTATGACTAACATAACAAACGGAGACAATCATTCGACCGTTACGAGCTTAAAAGTTATTAAAAATGTACGATGTTTGCCTATGACTAACATAACAGTGAGCAAATTCAAATATGAGATCGTGGTTTCATTACGAAGGTAGCAAGACAAAATGAATTTTTTCCCCTTGCTTTTCTTTTTCTCTCTGTGTCTCTGCATCGAGCATTTCTATCGTAAATGTATTCTCTCCGCGAGAGATAAACACTCAAACTGCACTTTACGAAAAATATTGAAAAATTAGAAGTCATATTTAAAAATAACACATTTAAAATATATATATTTTTTAATAAAATAATTATATTTAGCACTTATTATTTTAAGTGTTTATGATACGATCGATTTCTTATTTTTTACTTCTATTTTTTATTTTCTATTTTTTATTTTAAATGAGTCGTACCAATTATTTTATCATCTTCCTTGTTAAAAATAATATTTGCAAACAATCTATAAATAACACTCATGAATAAACGCGAATATGATATTGACATGACGCGATACAAATTTAATTAATTTTATTTTAGAAGTGGTGGCTGCGAAATAAACTGCGCGAGATAACGAAAGTTGAAACGGATTTTCTCCCTTTTCTTTAATCACACGCCGAAGGCGTTTCTGCCGTAAATGATTCTCTCTGCGGTACTCATAAACGGTCGACTATTACGAGCTTGGCAATTTAACGACATTGGCCTGTACACATACATATAAATAAAATCGGATATGATATTGACATGCTCATCCCGATATAATGTCAAAAGTAGCAATAGGAAATGGTTTTTCCCCTCTTTTTCTTTGATTGCACATGTAAAACATTTCTGCGGTCAATATCCTCTGTGGGAGATATATTCCCGGAATAAGTCAGGAGATACATTCTTGGAAGTATAAAAAATTCGACACCACTTCTGTATACAACATTTAGAAAGAAATGCAAGTATGCAGACATGCAATTAAATATGTACAGGGCGAATCTTAATAAACGTACCAACGTTTTACCATGTGAAATGAATTTTCAACTGCAACTGGAAAGAGCTTAAAAAGAGTGAAATATTTTTCTCTTATGATAAAACATTAACACAGCTCTTAAGGCTTATCATACATTGTTAAATTGAAAAAGATCAAATTTAAACAAATGAGTTAAATGACATTTCGTTATTTTTAACCTATACATATGTCAAAACTGTACTACTTTGACACAAAACACATAGTTAAAAAAACAACTATGTCTAATCAACTCAATTTTTGTGGTTGAATTGCTTAGTTTGAAAGTATAACTATGTCGAAAAGAATATGAAGGGCACACTGATATAATCTCTCTGATCGCACACCGTGTAGTTCCTCTTTGTGTGAGTATCTCTTCTATTTTTTTTGTTGGTTCTACGTCTATATTTCGTCATCACTACGTCCAACAGTTAATAAAATATAAATAACAGTGAATTACCGCGAAGCTATTATTGGAGATAAACTGCTGTGTAAGAAATATTGCCAAATAAACGGGTTGTGTACATCGAAGATCGTCTAAAAGCAAAGTGCTATTTGTGATAGTAATTTCTAGTAAATAGAAATTCAAAGAAAAGAGGAAAAGGGAAAAAATATTATTTTTCTTTATAATAAATAAAAATAAGTTTTTTTTATTGGCTACAGCGAACGAAAATGACATGAAACAATATATTAATGATATATCCAGAGAATAATATATCCAAAATTCGAACATATAAAACATCTTAAGATTATCAAAATGTCTTTAAGATTATCTTTAAAATGTCTTATAACATAATCTTTAAAAGATGTTTTTAATGATAAATATCTTATGTATTTTAATGATAAATATCTTATTTTCGACATATTGATTTCTGAGTATCGTTTCATAGTCTAACATGAATCTGTTTGTATCAAAAAAAAATTATTTTCTATTCGATTCTTTATATTATACTAACAAGTGTATAATATTCGTTATAATATACGCCATTATATTCCGCAACAAGCTAAGTACTGATTTGTGTGAACAAGTCCGCGCTTGTGTAGTACGAGCACGATTCTTAATTATTGCGCATGCCCGCGCTCTTATTGTGTGACCTTTTCATTCAAATTGTTTTGGAGATAACAATTGAGAATTATGAATGTAGAAAAAAAAACTCCAAGAATGGGGATTTGGAGATTTTATAGATAATTTTTGTCGTAAGTGATTTGAATTTTTGAAATACGTCGATATTTATTATATTGTGTTAATGCAGTTAATAGCTTCTTTAATATTACTATTAAAGAAATTTTTTTATTATTGTAAACGTTTCCAAAGTTTGATTTACACCATTAGATCAGTTATATATGCTTTCTGTTTTACGCTTGTAAGCATTATTCGTCCTTGTTTAATATTTAGATAGATAATAAAAATAAACTGATGCTTACAACGTAATGAGCGTAAAAATAGAACGTGTAATATATTGTATAACATGTAATGTATAACAGTAAATTAAAAATGAAAATTTTTAATTATAATAAATTATAATGTCACAACAACAAGGAGATGTTCTCTGTAATGAATTCGGATTGGTTTCGGAAAAATTAATATTTCGTGCCAAAAATTGTGGTCGCACAGAAGCTGAAAAGCTTGCACAAGAATTAAGTGCACAAGGTTAACAAAAAATTATTGTTATACAAATTTTAAAATTGTTATTTTAGATTTTAAAATTATTTTGGTTTTAATATGATTTTGAAAAATAGATTCTGACCGAATCGTAACTGCATTACAGACTGCTTCCATTTCTTCTCCCTCAAATGATACTTTTCAATCAAAGTACAGAGTAAAAAAGAACCCGTTAAGATATCAAACCAACTCCACAGATTTCTAAATTGCATTTTATCGATGTTGTTCGTGTGAGTATTCAATATTTGATAATTTTTTAAGAAATATTTTATATAATTTATGTATTATAATTTATGTATTATGCACAATTTGCATTAAATATCTATGCTACTTTATAAATATCTATGATATTTTTTTCAAAAACAATGATTTTTAACACAATTTGTATATTTGTTATCGACAATATATTGCTCTCATTATCAATAACAAATTATTCATGTTATGCAATTTTGTATTGGTAAATCTGATATTTCTTTCCTTAAACTACAACAAATTTGAATTACTATCTTGCTAATGATTGTTTAGGACACACATAACTTAACGACTTAAGAACAAAAACTATAGATTCTTCTACAGTTTCTAACACATTTCAATCTTATGACAGTAATTATAGTATGTCAAAAAATACTATTGAAAAAGTTCTAAATGCCGCTGAACAGCACTGCATTGATTTATTGGCACAATCAAATGTTACAATTACTTCTGCAATAAACAGTATTGAGAAGACTTTATATCATACTGCATCTTTTATTTAAAACAAAGAACGAAAGATATAATATATAGAAAGATATTTAGAACATTGTTTCGGAATAATACGACACATGTTGATGACGAAAATTATTATATATGTTTACGAAACAAAGCATGTTCGACTAAAGATGTATAGTGCGCAATACGCATACAATCCGAAAAACTGTAACTATAATTTTACTGTTTTTATATTCTTTTAATAGCTTCTCTCTCTTTTTATTTTCTTGTTTCGTATAATTCTAAGAAATAAATTATATATTTACGCTAATACTGCTTTATACTTAAAAGTATATTAAAATGTGCTTATATGATTTATTAAAGTTCAGTTCCATCAATATATTTAATAGTAATCTCGATTTAATTTATTATTTAATTATTATTGTTATTGTGAGCAACATATATTGATAGTTAAATTAGATTCATATTCTAATTATGTTTGGATCTGATTCTACCATCATATAAAAATTAACTTTAATTTCTTTTCAATTTGCTCTCTTTATCTTTTATTAATTTTTAAAAAAGATAAAGAATAAATTGAACTGAGATTAAAGTTAATCTCATGGTGATGGAATCGGATTTAGGTAAATATAACTAGAATAAGAACCTAATTTAACTTGTATTAATATGTGCTCATAATAACGATAAAAAAATTTAATATTTAATCTAAATCTGAGTAGTTTTTGATGTTGGGTTAGAAATATTAGTAAATTAAGACACTATAAGAAAATAGTGAGTTACTTTTTAGTCACAGAGTTACATTAACCTATGCATCTAGTAAATAATAACCTAAATTTGAGCCAAATTTAATACATTTTCTGAGTTAAATTGTTTAATCCTATGATTTTAGTTAAATTAACCCTTTTTTTTAGGGAACAGTAGCGACTTAGAGGAATAATTAAAAATAACTCAAATTGATTTTAATTTGACACTGTAAATTTAACAGTATATATACATATATATATTTGATTATACATTATTATTCGACAAAATTTTATCTATTTGACGCTATTTTTCTCAAAATTGTGATGTGATAGCCAATTTTGGCCAACGGATTCGTGTTCAATACATATATCGAAAATATATTGGAAATAATATTCATACTTGTGTTGAAAAATAATGTTAAACAGTATTATTAAATGTAAGGAGCGGTTGTGAAATAAAGAATGCGAGGCATTCAATGAAAGGGAATAATTTTTTATAATGTCTTTTTTGCTTTGTTCATTCTGCTTCAGTAATAAATTCACGATGCTTTCATCTCATTAACATTTTCCTCGTCTCTGTTATAATGCTATTAACTGGGTTACGTTTGACAATTGTATATATGTCAGAATCTGAGAGCATTTTTCCATATATTGTTTTTTCAGCACTTTCTATACTCTTTCTGAATTTTTTCTACTCTTTTTCGACACTTTTTCCTCTCTCGTACCTATTAAAAATGTAAAAAATGGCATCAAGTATATTTTGGAATACTTTTACATAAAAACATTTTTACATGAAAATAATAATGAAAATAATAAGAATAATAAAAATAACAAAAATAATGAAAATTTAAGGTGTATAATAACACATTAAAATAAGAACACGAAATGCAAAAGAAAGCGCAACAAGAGGCGCAGAAATTAAAAATGAATTTTTACATTCATAACAAGTAAAAAATATAGGAACAAAGTATCGAAAATGAACAAAATCTTCAATAGTGTATTTTATCATCAATCTCTCTCCATTTATTTATAATTTAATATTTAACAAATGGAATATATGATATATTTTAATTAAACTAGAAAATGATAATGAAATAATAATTTATTTCAAACAATATTATACATTTATTTATAATTAAATGTTTAACAAAAGAGGATTGCACAAAACAAAATTATATACTGGTGGTATTTGTTAACTAAGCTAGAAAATGATAATCAACCAGAGAAGACATTAAAAATGTAAAACAAAAAATGTTTACCTCATTCAGGGCTATCGTTATGGCCCCGGAAATAGCCAAACCCTGACGATCCTTAAGACCTCCTTTAATAGCCGGAAGATACCCAATGGTCAAATTCACTGGGAATACATCGGTATCTTCCGGCCATTTTTTGCGATGGACAGCTGCTCCTGATCGCATTAATGCCGATTGCATTAAAGCCGATCGCTGCTCTGGCGCTTCCGTTTTAACAAATTCCACACTGCTAGCAAGCAGCAGTAGCAGCAACAAGGGAACTCGGAATCTGTTTCGGTCGTGATGCTGCTGCTGCTGCTGCAATTGTTGCAGCTGTTGTTGTTGTCGGAGCGGCTGGAGCGGGGCGGAGTGCATGGCCGCCGCCGTCTCCGGTCAGCGGCGCCTCCTTCCCGCTCACCTGAAAAATTCAAGGAATACGTTGAGAAAGTGCAAACTCAGAGAGTTGATGGTTGAATGAAACGGTTAAAAGAATCGATCGTGAAAACGTTTACATCGGTCTACGAATAATTCTATAATATGGAAAAAATATTTGAACGAACGGAAAAGCAGCGGATATTTATTATTCATCTAAGGTAAACTTCGCGTAAACTATAAAATGAAATTACAGATATCTATAATTTCACTTATTATCCAATAATTACTGGATCATGCAAAAAAATATTTTGCTGCTCCAGCTAGAATTATAGCTATTTTTTGTATGAAAATTATGTATCATACGCATAGAATTTATAGCACAAATCTAAATTCTATCTCTGTCATTCAATTCTATCTATATGATTAGACATGCTAGAAATTTATCTATTCAGTTATTTTTCGTACTTAGATAATTTTCGTTGTAATTGCAAGATCACTTTTTTGAGTGATAATAACTTAAAAGATTGAAATATGTTACACGCAGACATTAAATAGGTACTGATTAAATTAAAATTTCGTTGCAACAGATATTAATGAAATATCTATATGAATATGTTTTTTGAATATAAAGATATATCAAATAGAAAAAAATAGCTAAAAATTTTGATAGAATTTGGCAGCTATTGCAAAAATTTATTATATGTATCTATCTATAAAATATATCTCGATGTGTCTGAATTATTAATTTCGGAGCAGTTGAACCTGTTGAATGTATTTATATCCATTCGTACACTGAATGCATAACGAATGATACAATTTCCGTGGTCACAATCATAAGCACGAAACCGGCCGTGCTTGGTACTATTGCGGTAGTGACAGTAAAACGCATCTTCCTGCTTGACTGCATTTATCGCGAGGTTGCATTTATTCGCGTAAATCATCGTACCATCTGTGTGCTTAGTTAATAATAAGTCTTTTATAATAATATTTTACTACGCGTCGCATATATTAAACTGATTTACATACATTTGCATACATTTTTTTAAGTTACGGTTTATTTCATTCTCGCTTACGCGTCAATAAATGTATTCTTCCGTAAAGCAAGTTATATCGCGTATATTAGAGAATGTAACGATCTATATTTATAAAATAAGAATTTTCAATATATATTTATTACTGTTGCATAACAATAGCCTTTTATGAAGAGAATGCTAGTAACCCAAGAAAAGCTATAAATCCAAGAAATACTATAAATCCAATTAGATTTTTTGGAGGCAAAATTGCTATAAAAGATTTGTTTGTAGGAAAATGTTCAAAATGATATATTACATATACAATATACTTGTCTTGTAATTATCAAGATTTCATATTTAAAAATATTATTTAAGACTTAAATTATTTAACATTAACAAGAATATTGAACTATATATGGAAATTCAATTTATCCGTTGACTCGTTTATCATCGTTATAATTCGGAACTGTTCGGTTTAGGAAAAATAAAATTTGGCATCGAAAGGTAGAGAGACAGGCAGTCACCGCGGACGCGAAACACAAAACACCGCTGGTCTTATACATACATTTAAAATGAAAACGGTTGTGAAATGAAAGTTGGCTACGAATTATTACGAAAACGAGAGGTGCGTCGGTAAATATGTGACAACAAATTTTGTTGTTGTGTTTACTGCTAGTCTGCTGTACCAACTAATTATTAGTAACAGAAGCAAATTATATAGAATGTAACCTATCTTTAGATTTGTTTACATAGAATTCATAGATGATTGTGGAGTCTTAAAGATTATTTATTACATTGACGAATTAATTTGCAATCGTAACAATCGGTTTTTTAACAAATATCACATTTACTTTCCCTTGATTTGTTTCTATAACAAAATCATTTCTCTCAGTGTTAAAAGTCCTGATCGCCAGCAGACTTAAAAAATTTTCCAGCTTCAAAAAACTGATAAAAAATGAGGGTTGATTATGTTTCCTTTTATTTTTTAACAAAACTTATTTTTTTAATGTTTTATGTATATATCTTGGATTCTCTGGTACATAGATTGGCTGCTCCAAAAGTACTTATCATAAATCGAAAGATTTATTCATTTTGTTACATTCACATGAAAATAAAGAATTTTCAGTGCATCTAAATAGCTGAGATGAGTAGCCTTTGAATATATTAAATTTAATGTAATATCATGAAATTAAGTTCAAATTGTGTAACTTAAAAGTTAATGAAATTTAAGAACATTTCTAAGTGTATGTATATATTTAGTTCTCATGTTTCATTCTCTACTTTAAGCATGAAAATGTGAACATTAACTCTCAGTATACAACAGCAGTGATTTATATTTGATTTTGAGATCTAAATTTTCTTGCACATATTGTTAGAATATTGTACTATAAATTCTATGCGTATGATACATAATTTTCTATCAGCATAAAAAACAGCAATAATTCTAGCTGGAGTAGCAAAATATTTTTTTGCGTGATAGTAATTATTAGATTTTTATTACTTAAAAAAATATTGTTATTAATAATTGTATTATTATTAAAGTTATTATATAAAAAATTTTTATTACTTGTTTATATTATCAAAATACATTGCCAGACGCGAGTAATATAACAAATGAACAAAAACAAAATATTCTTTTCAGACTAATTACGCAAGTAAATCCTTCTCGGACGTGTATTTCGGAAACTATTAATCGAGGATGAATAAAAAATAATTTTGTAGGGAATTTAATCATCTTCAATCTTCATAAAAATTATTTTGTACGTAAAAGTAGCCAAATCTGAGATATTTTCAAAAAAAATTTGAATTGTTAAAATACACACACACACACACACACACACACACACACACACAATACGTCATTTCGAACAATTTCCCGCAAAATCTTTGGTAATTTCACCTCCAAAAAAATTTAATTCTCCTGAGCTATAATTCGCAGGACAAATTGATCCTATACTAAGAAAAAAATATCTTCGTTTCTATATCCCTATATGCTTAGAATCTCTAAATGCGTTCTCTATATGGTCGAGCAATAAAACAATTTTATTCCACATAAATAAATCTCAGGGCGAATAAAAATTACTCACAGACATTCAACTTCAATTTTTTATGGACAACATTATATTGAGTGAAATGGTATAGTTACAAGAAAATTTGGGAGAGAAATGTAAATGTGAATGAATTAAGTATTTCTATAAATCAAGTCCCCTTCTTGGCTGTATGTGCTGAAGTGTAAATAAATTCTATTTTACTGAGTGAAATTTTTTAAATATTTTGACATTAATATGTATTTCATTAAAAGAAACTTATTTTGAAACTTATTTAATAAATTATTACTTGATTAAAGGAAAAAACATTTTTAATATAAAGAAAACAAATACTATTAAATCAATTATTGAATATTAACAAATAAAATAAATCATATATCTTTTAAAGCAAGTATAGGAGATAGTGGAGCCTATGAGTAAACCAAAGGTTTGTCTATAAAATTTGTCATTGAACATAAAAAAAAAAAATATTTATTTTACTTACAAAAACGTTTTAGTTTTCCTGAATGAATTATTTAAATAAAGAAAGTTATAATTATTTTTTAGATAAAATATATATGCAACATTTAAAAGAAAAAAAAGGACTCCGCAACAGTTCTTATGAAAATGGAGTTCCGGTTAAATTGGCTGAAATTTTGATACGATCTAGATTTTAGCTCATTGATCAAAAGTCTCACTGGGCCGAATAATCAATAGTTTTGAAATTATGACGGCTCAAACATCCAAAATTTATCTCTATTACAAAAATCTTCATTCATTTTTATTTTTATGTATATATATACACACATTTACACATTCGCACACATGAATACACACACGCATGTATAATCAGGGCCTAAGTTTTTTTAAATAGCTAGTTTCGGCCTACTCACGGGGTAGCGACGGGCTTCTTGAGTGATTTGACATTATACGTGTATGCTGCAAGGAGACTATCCGTCTTGTCTTCTCGTCAGCCAATGTTATTATACTAACTCCATAGTTAACCCCTCACGTGGCCATGTTATGTCATTACGTCGTACCTGCGTACGGATTGCATATTCGTCGCGTAAGTAACAAATGAGGGAGAGGACGCTTGTATTTCAATTACTGCATTATATTGATTTTTTATAGCGTTGTATCATGGTGATGGCGATGACATGAAAGATACACAAAATATAGTCATTGAAGTACACATGCTCGATGCGTAAAACGAATTTATTAAGACTTTAGGAAAAAAAATATTCGTCGCAAGTAACAAGTGGGGGCGTGTCAATATGTAGTAACACATTGAGAATGCTCGATATGTAAAACGAATTGATTAAGATACTTTATAGAACAAAGCAATACATCATTTAAAGATTGCAATTGTGATGTAATTAGTTATTTATTTTATTAGTTATTTTTTATTTTTACGTATCTATCAATAATAATTATAATTTTGAATATATAACCTATATACCTATTTATTATATTCATTTTTATTTAATCAAAGTTTATACAATTGTATTATAATATAAACTGGTGTAAGTAAAAAATAAAGAAATTTTTTTTCCGAAAAATCTGAGATAACGATATACAAGAATATATGATGATAAACTGCGGACAATTCATGCGAATGTAATGTGTTAATATCCAGTTATTTGCTTGATATATTGTTGGTTCATGTAATTAGGATCTTTAGCGTCAGATTTATTATGCGGAGAACGCCTCGTGATACGCGTTATGAAGGAAATCACTTGTCAAACATGTATACTTTTTTAAAAAGTATTTTACCATTCTTTTTGTGGCGATAAATATTGCACACAATCCTCAGGGCCAAGCACGCGAAAGGACTCGAGATGTTTGATTACATACACATGCTCGTGCATGTATTCGCGATTTGAGACAATAGAACATCTGAACTTGCTTATATGTAGATTTCATATTGAGATAGCGAATCGAACTCCTTTGAATCCTTCTCAGAATAGACACTTAACTGTAGCAATCGCAATATATCCAGATTAATAATAGTGTAACATCTAATTCGTAGTTTAAATATTTAAATATATCAATCGTCATATTCAATCGTCAAGCATAAAGAAAACACGATTATCAAGGGCGACGGTTGAGAAAAATATTTGGATATACGGAGAGAAGGTTTCTCGAAGGGGAGAAAGACTGAGAATTACGTCTCGAGATGGAATCGATCAGAGAGTTTGCTGCGAGACTTCGTCATGTACAGACGTGCGGAAATCGCGTATAAATAAAGACCGACGTACGAACATGGAACGAATTCTCATTTGCTCGCCTATCTGACACTCCAATCATCGAAAGGGATAAACCCGACGTGATTTAAAAAAGTTTTCGCAATTCTAAAGTAAGTGATCGCGAGTGTGAGACAATTGGGAAGACCAGGATTTGAAAAGTTCGACGGACGAAGACGCGAAAAATTGTGATAGTGATAACGCGTGATAATACACCGTTTCAGCGCCTGAAACGGAGCAGCAGAATTTCGAACAGCAACGTCTAGAGATAGAGCGAGAAAGGAGAGCGCTGGAACAGCCACGATTTCATTCAATTGAAATAGATAACGTAACAGCAGCAGCAATCGTTACCCATGTAAACAAGGTAAGACAATCTCAATGCCTCGTTGCACCTGGCGTCAAGGTAAGTCGGGTAGGAAATGAGCATGTCCGAATTTATTCCCGAATTGTGATTTAACGTAATCGTAGTTTTCAAGCCGCCGATATCACGGTGGGTGCTACGAAATTCGGTTATGTCCTCACGGCATTAGGCTCGAGTTATACGATCGAAGTGCGTGACATAGTAATGAAGACCGAATTAATTAAACGTCTCAGTTTATCGCCACATTAAAAACAAATTTGAATCGTATCTTTCTTATCAATTATGAGATTTTTTTTGTGCAAAATTCATGCACAATTTGGAACAAACATTGCAACAAATATCGGAATGAACGGATATTTATCAAGTTAATAAGTTAAGGGAATTCCTGCAGTTTTATAATTCACGTGGGAGAAGAAAACCGCGAAATTTATACGATTCGTGATTACTGATTAATGTTTCGTGATCAAGAGAAGAAGGCGTGTAAACGGTGTTATAACTATATTTGTTCGCAAGGGGAGAGATATCTTAAAACGATCGCATCGACGAGAGCCATGTAGGCGAACTCACATATACTCGTTTTATCACGATATGCCGGCAACTAATGTGGCAACGCATATTACGTTCTAAAAATAACTACGGAATATTATGCGGTCTTCGGATATACGAGGCGTGTAAATGCATTGGGCGAAGGTCGTGCCTGCCCGCGTTTCTTCCGTTTGTCACCACAATAATTCGTAAGACTGTTACCTGCGAATTGAAAAATCCTTATCGCACTGCTTATTATTAAAATCACCTCTATTACTCGCACGTGCAAGTTGTGCCATAAAAGAAATTTATGCCGCTGCGAGGCGGCATTTTTTTTTATCCTATATTGTGTCGGAAAATTTTTTAACATCGATAATATCGTGATGATAAAGATTTTCACGATGAAACAAGTAATCGTGAAAAAAAAACTTTTCTATTAATAACGATGTAAGTTAAACAAGTCTTTCGCAGACGTAACTGATACGCGAGGCAAATATAAGCCGATAAAAGACTAAAAATAGCGTTGTTGTTGAAGCATACACATTACTTATGTTCGCCTGGCAGTTTAGGCTAAATTATTTCTGAATTATGAGGTAAGACCTAGTTTATATTGTGCCATAAAGTTAAACAAGCCATAAAGTTGTGAGAGTTTACAAATTATTTGTTGGCGAATACTCATCGTAAAGGAGCCTATTACTTCATTATAATAACAAGTAAAATTATCCAGCACAAGAGCGCAAACAAACACAGCATGTAGATACGAAGTAGAACAAAACTAAAAGAATATCAAGAGGAGAAAATTTACATGTCTGTATAGAAAGATATTTGAACCAGTAGAACTGTAAGAAATAGTTAAAGGACACATTTTATCATGTCTATCGCACCTGGACATTGTCTGGAACTTAAACATTTTTGAATGAATGTTACTCGTAAATTAATAAATAGCTTGTGTTAATAAATTGCGGTTTTATGTATCTTTTTACATTTACGTCGTTCAAAAATCAGATTTATTCGATTCAAAGAAGAGTCAAAGTTTCTTTCGCTTTTATCTAGACGTTAAAAATGTGGAAATGAATTTTAAAACAATAGAAGAAAATGAATTTTTCTGACAATTAAACCTATTTCTCCATATCGTGATCGTTCCATTTTATTAATTAATTTTGTAAACACCCCTTTGTTTTCTCATCGCACAATCTGTTTTTTCGTCGCTCGCTGAGACGAAATCAACAAATCAAAAAATTGAATTGGGAAAACGTTCTGGCACGCGTCCGACATGTGTTTATACAGGGTCAATATTCGAAGTGTACATCGTTTAGATAAACAAATATAGATTCATTCCCTCCTTTTCTCTTTTATCGAACCACGAATACATCCAAACGTATCGCTTGAAAGCTCCGATAACGAATCAGTTTTATTACAACACGATCGATTACTTTGCGAATCTTAAAGCAAAAATAGGAAAAGGTGACACAAAAAAAGGAAACATTATTTTATACAACTCGATATATCGCGACGATGATGTACCGACGTTTAAACCGAAAGAAGAAAGAATTGTCTCTGTCATTCGAGTTTAATGTTGTGCGTCTGTTTCGTATGAACAGAACCGCTGTGAAACCTCGAGCTTTTAACACATGATATTCATAAACATTAAAATATGGCGGTATGGATTATATTACAAGAAAGTAACTGTAGAACGATAGATAAATGTGTAGTACAAAGTACGCGTACGTGGGTCTCCCATTATCGCGATTACTCTTTGCGTCCCGTCGGTGTTTTGTGTCGATACATTGTACAGTTATCTCTGTTACTACCGCAAGCAAGCCCGAGGGTGTGGTTATAATTAATAACTACATCCAGACGTATTTTATTTTACCTGTATTCGCCGATTACACTGAGTCATACACGTTTGAATGCAAAATTGAGAAAATGTGAAATATATTACACAATTGGTTTGTCAAAACAACATCACATATTTCTATATGGTCAACTATATCCGTTTGTTATCGCATAATATTTCTGAGTAGATTTTCATAAAATTTAAAAAAGCAGTCTCCAAAAATTTTTTTCAATTTGATATTTTTTTTAGGAAAATAGCTCGACAGACTATAAAACGTTACACACAAAGTTTGTTTTCATTACACATAATTTTTCTTTTACAAAGCTTCATGTTTTTCACGTTTCATTTATAAGATATACGTAAAAAATAAATTAAAAAAGGTCTAATAAATTAATAAATTATTAATAGAAAAGGAAAGGGCTACGAGCCAAGCAAGTATATGTGCTAATGATGCATGTATATACAGAAATGAAATTTCTGTATTTATTTATAATAAATTGATTGTGTATTAGTAATTTTCACAAGAATAAAAAAGGCAATGTAAAATGAGTTTATTATTTATTAATTTATTTATTATTACAGCTATTTCGATAGATTCAATTAATTATAAATAATTTATGTGTGTAAAAAAAGTGAAAATTCAAAATTTAGTTTTTTATCATTCAAAGATTGTCATCTAACAATTAATTTACGGTCTGAGAGATACAATGTGCAATATGTGTTTATATCCACGTGTGTGCATTTGTGTAATCATAACTTCTGTTATCGCTTTACGGTCAATCTCTCTTCATTCTTTTATACGTATCAAAATTTACATTTATTATTTACGCCGCCCTGTCATCACAACACGTTTTGTTCCTTTTTAGTTAACTCGGCGATAATTTCTATTGTCAGAACAATCGTGATAATCTTACAATTACTTTTCTACATTCCGAGAGTCGGAGTCCAATAATTATAAAATTACACGTGCGCGCACATATTAGCAGCATACACAATGAAAATTATACACTTAGCCTAAGAAGCATACGTAGCCAGAATAAAAATAATACAGCGTATAAATTGCATAAAACATTCGTAATTTCATTTTTCAATTAGCTGTAGATCAATTAGAGTTTTGGAGCAATATTGATATTAATATCTTGATCTGACGTACGAGTACAGCGTTAATTAATGACTTTAGGTTTCATATTTGCCCGATCATGTAATAATGTTGTGCATATAACTAATTTTTTAAAAAATATCTTAATCCAAATAACAATTACGTTAATGGCGAAACACACACATAACGAAGTGCGTGATGCATCTCATAAAGTTATTTAATATTTATTATAAAAATCGTAATACTAACAATTAGTATTTTCTATAATCATTTTATAAATCATTTTATAAATATCATTCTTTCATTACTTCTTATCTTTTATGATAAAGCCAAATTTCCAGATGTGTTGCCTCAGAGAGATAGAATATTATTTAAGTTACTACGTACTTGAAATAATAATCTCAGAAAAATTGTATTATTCATTTAAAGCCAAAATGAGCTCGATAGTTATTTGAAATGTAAAAATTTAATATATATTTCACAAATAATTATATGTGTATGTGTCGTGTGTCAAGAAAGATGATTCTCATTCATTTATATTTTTCCTCGCACATTTGTATGCTTTTGTTGATTTTTAACATTGATTTTAAACGAGTTTTGGTGATAAAAAACGACGTATAAATCATAGGTTGTATTCCGATATCACTGTCAGTGAAAATTCATAGTTCACGTATACTAGATTTTTAGTAAAACTAGCAGTGTAGATGTATCGGAATACGATCGAAATTGACACTCGTTGAGAGAAGCGATAGAGAAGAACGAATCGTAAAAAATGTAGTCAGTGAATAAACGCCTGTACGAAGTACAATATGATGGAACTGATGGAATTAATAAATTATCGTGAAAATGTGGTTAAGCTCTTTTTCACGTAAAATGTTAAGACATTAAGAACATATTTTCGTTATCTCCTTTCAAACGTCATTACAATGTACATGCAGTAATGTATAATGTACAATGCAGCTAGTTGTTAAATACATATTGTGCTCAGTGATTGGCAATTATATTTTGTAAATGCAATTTGAACGACGAAATGTATTTCATGAAAACAAGATTGTTAGCGAAACAAATAAAAAATTTTCTCGATTATTCTTTGGAAAAATTCCCTACTATGCTTGAAAAAAGTATCAAAGCGTGCGTCTGTAAATTCAATCAAAAAAGTAGAGTAGAAATTATAGTCGAAAAATAGGATAGAATTGGGAATTGTGACACACACACACACACACACACACCACGCGCGCGCGCGCATAACTTATTTTTATATTCTATTTTTTATTCTGCTCGCTCTCTCTCTCTCTCTCTCTCTCTCTCTCTCTCTCTCTCAATACTTTCAGAGTTCAATAATTTCACTCTGAAGAGTGAAATCTCACTTGTAAAGATTGAAAATTGATCGAGTCATTCTTTTTCAGGAATAGCTCAATTTCTATTCTTTAGAGTGACATTCCAGAGAATTTAAATAGAGTAAATACGAATAATAAGTACTTGCAGAGTATATCGAAACAGTCCTATTATTGCAATATTACAATAATGATCAGCTTGTATTTCTAGCATTATGTAATAATTCGATATGTCGGAACAGACCTATTATTATTGCACTAATAAGAATAATCATTATTGTATTTCCTGCACTAATCCAATATACGCTTATAATGCTGTATTATAACGTGTGATCATAATTAACATTTATACAATATATCATTTAAGATAATAAAGACCATTACACATTTTCAATGAGTTTGACAGTAAGTAGAAAAGAAATATATGGAAAAAGTTAAATAAAAATGGCGATTATTTATCATTAAAAATCTTTATTCAAAGGATAATGACTTTAAGTTATAATAATTAACATTTATATATTATTGATTATTACTTTAAAGTTTAAATAAAAAAGCAAACCGATTCAGCGCATTGCGGACAATTTTAAGCAGCAAAGATTTTATTTTTTGTTTAAAATTATAATTTACATTGATAACATATAAATGTTAATTATTATAATTTAAAATCAAATAACTGGAGCACCTTTTTAATAATGACTTTTATTAATTAATAAATAATCATCACTTTTCTCGTAATGTTCGCAATTCCCTCAACCTTTGTGAACTTAGCAGTCGACTTTTTATAAATTTTTTATAACAAAATGACAGTATTTGTAATTGTTTGTGGTAACAAGAGCGCCGAGACAATACCAGTTGTTCGATTTCTCGTTCAGTTGGATCGAATTTTTGTTGAAACTAATAAAATAAAGATGTCCAATGTTTCTTTATTAGCAAAATTTTTCTCTTCGTACAATGGTCTCTTCTTATTGTTAATATTACTCGTCTCTCACTTCCGCCATCCTGTATCAACCTAAACTAAAAACGCGCCATCTGCTCTCGCTCTTATAGAACCGATTACAAAGATATTACGAAACCAGTGTTTCCAGATAATGTCGTTTGTAATGCTATATATTTAAAAACTTTGAAAAAATCAGTGTCGGAACTTTAAGGTAAAATAATTATTAATCTTGATTCAGAATTATTTGTAGTGATTTTCCGTTGTTTGTAATCGAATCAAAGTTATATACATATTAACTATAAACAAAAAACGTAATTTTGTCAATTTTTAAAATATCTCAAATCCTATAAGAAGTATTCTCTTACTTTCCTCAATGTATTGTATAATACCCTTTAACAATAAACATACGGAAAAAATTAAATAAGAATATAAAAGGCGAAATATAAATAAGGCCATTTATTAATATATAAAAAAAGAAAATTTTTATTTGAAAGATTTATAGTCGACAATAGCCATTTAATGGTTAATTTTAATGATAGAAATCCGAAAGAATAAATACTAACAATAATAACAATAATAGCAAGCATAGAAATTATTATACAACATGTTTACAATACAAAAAATAAAACAATGTCACTATAATTGGTTTTCTGTCTCTTGTAAAAGTTAACAAATTCTTTGCTTCCTTAACTTTTTCCAGGTTTTCCTGACTATTTTTTATTTCTTTAACTTCTCCTTTTTCCCTAATCGCTAATAACTCTGGAAAATAATCTTGTATATTCAATTACAGGGACACTCGCACGTGTGTGTGTGTGTGTGTGTGTGTGTGTGTGTGTGTGTGTGTGTGTTTTACGAGCAAAAAATGCGGATGTGAAATATGGTAATATAAAGAAGAAGTGAAATTGTGATTGTAATGATGTTAATTGTAAGATATATTAGAGACATCTGCATTTCGATAATTAATCCAACCGACTGTAAATAGGAAACTTCATAGTTGAGCCAATATTAGCTCTTTGCTCTTCTTTTATACTACCTTTTGTTTATAAGTACAGAGCCTTTTTTATTACTTTTAACTTCATAGTTGTGTTTATTAGTATATATGAAACGTATAACGACTTGATAAACGCGAAAGACTTTCGAGTTTATATTCTCAAGAAGCAGTTGGCGATGTGCCAGTGGAAACAATACCTTGCCATGTTTTCTTAATTTCATTTATAACATAATTAAGCAAGTACGTACGATTCATTCATAAATTTTGAGATATCCACACGAATCAATAATTTGGATGTCTGGTCTGCTTCTATGATTTGGCAAAAACCCAAAATATATATAATAGGTGTGGATATATTAATCGTGTAAATTTTCTCAAATCCAACAAAAATTATTCATTGCATAACATAACAATATTACTCAATTATTACACCGAAAGAGGAAAGAATTATTTGTTAATTTTAAGAATATTGTAAGATTATGTATTAATTTTCAATTTAGAACGACATTTATATTATTGTATGATGGCATTGAAAATGACTCAATTGGAGTTGAAACGTTTGTTTCATTTTATTGTATTTTAAATGTTTTTGTATTAAGTTTTCTTAGCTGAATTATAATTTTTTATTTGCGTCATTGGCTCGTTGCCCTTCTTTTATACTACCTTT
Organism: Acromyrmex echinatior; assembly: GCF_000204515.1. The sequence continues at coordinate 393,452 of NW_011627124.1, read as the reverse complement.
GTCAATTATTCCAACAATTCATTATTACGAGGAGCCAATAAATGAAGCTTTGGAAAATATTAAAGGCCATTAAATTTAAATATTTTTCGAATAAAAAATCAAATAAAATTATCAATTCAATAAACTATGCAAATGTGATATAGTTAATTTGTAGCGATCGAGCAAAGATAAAAAAAAATCATTATACGAAAAATATTCTGTTGTCCATAAATTATAAAAAATAATAAAAATCAAAAATAAAATTGATCTACTTTTATGAGTTATTGTTAGTGACTGTATTGATTTGTATCGTTGAATTAATCGCTTTAGGTATCGAATATAATTATCGGGAATGTTTAGTGCGAATGCAACAATGTTCTCATCTTTTTGAAAAGAAATGACGAACATTTAAAGAGAAATATAAGGGGGAGGGATTATTAGCATTTCAGAATGTTTGTTGAAAGTTCAAAAGTTATCGGCGTGCAATCACTTCTGAAATAAATTTATTTATTTAATAAAGAATATATGATTTATTCGAAACATCTAACTTTGATCAAAGTGTTCTCTATCATAATTTAAAAAATAAATATAAGGTATTGTCGATATTTTTTATGCAAATGGAGGATAAATGCGGACAGGATATCACGTTTTCGTTACATATAATCGTCGCATGTTTTATCCTGATACCTTTTTGTTTTACACAGCCGTGCGAAGCAATGATATCAAGCGGAAATATCACGAAATTACACGTACGCAGTTGTAATAAAAACTCCACATATCTGCCTGAATATTTGTGCATCTCCATTTCGCTCTGTAATGCGTGTTTCAAGCGTCTTTTATTACGCGCGGCAAAAACAGCGATATTCTTTTTTTTTTTGCTGAGTTTAACGCGGTATTATGGTTTATTACGACACGAGCAATTCATAAATACTGCAAACACGAAAGCATATACATTACCGCACTGAATGTGAAAAGACAAGTTTTTGTGCAGTCTAAAATCGCGCAGGTAGAATTAAAATGGATAATATTTCTTTCTCTTTCTTTCTCTCTCTCTCTCTCTCTCTCTCTCTCTCTCTCTCACGCACACGCACGCACGCATATTATTATTACAATATTGTTATTTTATTATTGTGTAAGTTTTGTATATAATAAAAAAGTTTTGTGATAATAAAAAAGCTGTGTGACGACAATATAACGATATTGTTACTGTCGTTAAGAGTTACAGAATAGAGTCTAAATCTTTTTCAGCTATAATTACAATAAAAAAATAATAAAATTAATAAGAAAAAAATTTACAAACAATCAAGAGTCAAGTAATTATTAGTGCGGTAATTATTAGTGCGTAAAGGATTCAATGGTATTAATAATTAAGCATCAATATAACGGTTAATTATATTACATTGATTGACTGCGAGTTCAACGCTAGCTAAATTTTTTGAAATTTATATATTCACGCTGATGATTTCAAAATAGAATCGGAACATTCGAAAGTTCCTGTATTATAATTAATTATTGATGCTTAATACCATTATTAACATATTGAATTCTTTACGGACTAATTACCGTATTGATTCTTGATTGCCTGTGAATTTTTTTCTTATTAATTTTATTATTTTGTTTGTACAAAAATTATAAGACTCTTTAGTTCAACTAATTGTCATTGTTTTTATCGTTTAATAGAAAAATAAATTAAGATTTTGAACAAATGAAATACATGAAATTCTTACTATAATTAAAATGTTGGAAAGAAAAAATCGATCATGAATCACATTACAAGTCGGACACACATTGAACAATTAATATTAAAAATTAAATGAACATTATTTTTTATATGCATCATATTGAGATCTATGTTAAAAACAAAATTATTTCTTCGTTGAAAGGCGAGAAAGAATAAAGTAAAAAAATTAAAATTTATGAAAAAAATCATCTGAAGTATTCTAAAGGTATCGTATAGTCCCAAAAATTAAGATGAAATAAAATTGTAATCCTAAATCCTTCAATAGTATATGTCTAATAGTATGTATCTAAATATTAAAATAAAGTTTCATGTCATAACAAACGCTAGATAAATCTAAATTGTTCTGTTCGTAATGATATAAAGCTTTATCTTAATACTTGGATATATATTATTATTGAGGAATTATTGAGGAATATTGAGGAATTTACACTGAGCAATATATTCAGCGATTTTGATCGGATTATCCGATCAAATGACATTCGACATTTTATTCGATGAGGTGTAAACTGATTACATGCAAACGGAAAATGAAGTGTAATATGCCTATCCATTAATGTTTTATTGGATGAACCTTTAAGTTGATCAAACATTATATTTAAAAGAGAATATTTTATCCAATCAAGTTCAATATATTATATCCAGTCAAATGCTATATCCGATAAAAAATAACGGATTAGAACTACAATGTTCGATGAGAGTTAAGCTTTTTAAATCTAGATCATTACTGTTAAGGCTGCACGGAGATTAGAAATATTAACCATAAATATGGTTAATTCAGTATTACATGCTTAATACCGTATTAATATTGCAATTATACGATTATGGATAACCCAACTTTCTTAATGGTAGCGTATCCATCAGCTTAAATTGAGATTCTCAAATTTTTTTAATTTATATAAATTATCACAATATCGTAATTGTACCGTCTTACGTAGTTGAACATGTACAGTATAATCCCACTATTATATACTATAGTACAGTCATTCAGAAGGTATGGTTACAAAAGGCATACTATTTAATTGATATTTATAAGAAAGTATGATTGGAATAATCATGCTATATAATAATATTTGCAAAAGAATAATGGTTAAAGAAGCCTTATGTATCTTAAGGCTTCTTCTCAATTTTCGGACGAGCAATATGAATAACACAAATAGTTGGAGTTTAAGCAGGATAACCTAAGAGAAAATGGCTTGTGACAGCAAGAAAATTTCTGTAAGTATCAGAATTCTCTTGCAATCCTCTTAGGCCATCTTCTCCAAACTCCTACTATTCGTACTATTCATATTATTCGTCTGAAAACTGAAAGCCTTGCTGTATTGTTCTATTATTTTATTATTTTTTTCTGCTAGGGATGTTGCACAAAATAACGTCATGACTTGTGCATGTGTTTGAAAAATAAAAAACACGATCACAAGCATGAATCATTTGTTTAAATGTCAGGTTGGGCGCCATAATTCTATTCGAAGTATATGTATGGCTAAACTGACTATATTTGTATACTTGAGACAAGTATACTTGTATACTTTGTTTCCAAATTAAATATATAAAATTTATTTTTTTATTGTAAATATTTGTCTGAAGAAGACTTACAACTAGTATATTTTATGCGTACATATTTAAATAATAGTTTTAATCTATGTTTTAATAAACTAATTTTAATCTTGACTTAAGTAACAGCTCGTTTATTCGACCTTTCTACCAATTTTATTATGTTTGAATTGCAATTTCGTGCTAGAAAATTGATATTACAAAAATGTTATTAGACATACTTCCAACAAAAACCTATTTTGTACGATTCAAAAATATATGCCTTGTAGACATAAAAACACTGATGTTCAAATTTATCATTGTAACATTACATATTTTTCTAAAATCTAATATTTATTTACAAGATGTGATACGTGATTTTAAGCCGTGATATAAACCGATGCTTGGATAATAACGCTATTCGTGCATAATATCTACACTTCACAATTTTTTCCACGAAACGCACATATTTATGTACGCAAGAGAAGAAATGTATTTTCATCCGATGCATCCAGTTTACCGAACGGACACGCAGAAATTGAGTGCAAGAGCTGGAACGAACAAGAGTGTTTGCGGTTCCATGACGGACGTGGATGGAGATAACGCATTAAAATAGTACGCTGGCGTACGCGATAACACACACTTATAATATCTGCTGCGAGACGTCGTTCTCCTCTCAGCGATATTAAATCGCATTAAATACAGTAATGTCGAACGGTGGCGCCTTTTGTCAACGCTCGTAACAAAGTTTGACTAGCGAGATTTATCTCGTCACTTTATAATCAGCTCTGCTACGGTTAAATGAATCGACGATCAGATGTAACATACTCTTTCGCGTTAATTTATCGATAAAAATAATCTAAATATCTAATGATTATTTAATTATTTATATGCACTTTCACGTTATCGCGTTTCGAGTGATTTGTTAAGTATGGTATCGTATCGATTTTACTTAGTTGTAAATAATTATTATTTATTATAATTAAAAATTGTTTCAGATCTCTGATCTAAGATTCAACAACAATGTCGCAACTATGACACGAGCGCGTATGATCTATTTTTCTTTCAATGAATAGCGAATGATTTGCACAAACTTCCCAAAAAGATCCAAAGCGTACCGATGCGTTTCTATTTGCTGATGCGAAGAGGAAATATAGTAATATTGATAAAAAGATGAAAATTATGAAAATATTTTTATTCATTTTGCGTCTTTAACTGTAATAAATAAAATAATTACAGTTTTTTACAGTTGTGAATATGTTAATATTTATATACGTAAGTAATTGAACACAATGTTGTATTTATAAAAAAATAAAATTGTCATTAAAATATAATTAAAACATCAATAATAAGCGTGATTAGAATGGATAGTAGCTGATAAAGTAGTGAGCTTACCTAAACAACATCGCAGAGTGACTCAGGAAAAAGACGGTCGAAGTTTTAATGCTATATTGTAAGCATATTGCTGCGAATCTATTCCCTTCGCGGTTTCAGCCTGGACGTCGAGCCACCTGTAAGATGTAATTATATATCAGCGCAATCGGATAATAATTGTCACGTGATAACGAAACATACAAACAAGATTGATTAAAGATGGGAGCAAAAACACACGAGCAAAAATGACTGATACGAGAGATATTTACATTTTTTACTACGTCACCCAACGCAAAGTATTGTGTTAACAAGAGGGTTACATTTTGATTTAGATATAATCTTTATATCTCTGAGAGTATAATTATATACTATATTTGTAAACTGCGTTGTATCATTTATTAAGAAGTTATACAAAGAAAAGAAAAAATATCGGTTTCGAAACCGGAGCATCATGAATCACCGAGGTATCATGGGTCATCGATTGTTTAACATAATCTAGAATCAAAGCCTTAAACGGATCTTGATGCTTGTATGATTTTTATGTGAATTTATATACTACTTATATGATCCTAGAAACGCGCGCCGAAATGATTTTTTGGTCTTGAAATGCTACGAAACTATTGCAGTAATATCACGAGTTAAATTGACTAGCAATTTAACTCGTGATATTCCTGCGATAATTTAGTAGAATACAATCACAAAAAATACATGTACTAAAATGGCAGTTTATACTTCTAAGCAATTAATTTTATTTTATCGTGATAAATTTTTTATCTTATATTAATGATTATTTCTCTCCTATATACAGAATGTTTCATCAGGAAACTAATAAACTTAGAATATATTGTACAATTTATTCTATGAAAAATAATTCTTACACGCTGTAAGTCAATCCGATTACTTATGGAGATATAAAGAATTTAATTCTTGCCAGTAATGCACACTTGATCAGCTTATCACCTCAGGACTTCTTTTTATTATTATATTTCAAATCTCGTGCCTATAATAACAGTTCAGAGGCTCATTAACAGTGAGGGATTTTGCATAATTAAAGCAACAGAAAACAGAGAATAAGAACAGGCGATCTACGCTATATTGAATTTTGTATTGGCAGTATTCGTGCACGGTCCTATGTTATTAAATTCACTGGGAGTTGATCAATAAAATTAAATACGTTATAATTTTTAAGATATGTGCATAATCAATCTCTATTCTCTATTCTCTGTTCTTTTTGATTGTGTATCCTTTTAGAACCGAATAATAGAGTCCAGTGCAGTGTATAACACAGATATTTATACTAAAATTAGTATTTACCTTATTGTGTTTTATTTTCATTTTTTTTTAAGTAATTATATTAATTAATATATGTAATTATTACATTATTTGTTTGGTGTATATAATTTGGGAAATATATAATCTATTTTAACAAATAACAAAAATTAATTGGGTAAAAGCGGCTGTCGGAAAGTGAAAGTTGGCGCAGATTCATTAAGAATTAGTTAGTTTCATTTTATTGTAGTTCAAAATAATGAACGTTGAGTAGTAATGTCGTTTTAACATGAAGTGACCATTATCATTTAATCAGTAACCGTACATTTTGACTTCGTATTTGAGACTACTTTGTTACTCATGAATAAATTACCCAGCAAGAAATAATCGTTAATTAGACGTCAAATTGGTATAAATATCGTATCGATATCGATTTGACATTAATTCGATGAGTCATTTCTTGCTGGATACGTTTACTTTTTAAAAATAAGGTTTTTTTTAAACATATTTTCTTTGTACGAATACTTTTTGCACTCACTGTAAGTGATATAACGAGCAACAATTTACAAGTAAAAGATGGAGGTATTTCGAACAATTAATATGATCAACTTTTTGCAAAATGGAAAATCAACATAGCAAATTATATGTTAGATATTTCATATCTTATACTATACCAGAAATACGTTAATTTAATATAACTGGCAACGACGTAACTTCAGCTGAACATGAAACAACTTGCATGCAGTTGACTTTTTAAAAAATTATAAAAGTTTATATCTCGCTGGGATATGTAGTATACATATGAATGTATACTCCCAATACTGAAATTCAATATAGCATAGATCATAGAATGAATACTGTCAATACTGAAATTCAATATAGCATAGATTATATTCCATCTGGTTTGGTTCACGGAGAGTTTAAGAAAATAATATTCATATCAAAATTATAAATGTCTAATATTTTTATCTATTATAATATTGACGTCTTGATAATTCAAATTAATCTATAATTTATATGAACTTTTTTGCTTAAAACAAAATTCTAGAATACATTCTAAAAGATTGTCGGTTTCTTCACGGAATATCTTGGAATATACATATGATTTTATTATTTAAAAATATATACATATTAAACAATTTGTTTTCATTATTTTAAAACAAAAATCAATATAAAATCAATCTTTTCAAGGCTTGACATATTAATAGTCGTATTGCAGATAATAAATAATATTGTCAAAGTTTCTTGGATAAATAATTTGTATAAATGACATATCGCGAGAGCAGAAAGAAACTGCGCCCAATACGAGAAATTCATCCTCGAAATGTAAATAATGTCGCAGGAAAAACTGAATCGATTAAATACACGAGCACATTTTTGTTGTCGGGAAAGTCAATTCTCTAAAAAAAAAAAAAAAAAAAAAAAAAAAATCATATCACCAATTATCGCGTTCAACAATAACCTGTGATCAATAATAACCTCATGATCGATAATTATCAATGGATTAAGGGATTTTACGATCACTTGAGATGTCACATCCATTATGACATTGTGAAAATAACGGATGCGTAAATATGTAAGCTTGATTTAAGTACTCGGGTTAAACATACCTCTGCTTGGAGTGTGTCACATCAGTTAACATCACGTTACATGTCGTCTCGCTACCGTAAATGTAATCAGGCAAGATAATTGAGGTGACACTCATCAATTTCTAATCGCGTATATTACGCAAGCCAGAACACTAGCGACTTCTCAAATTAATACACATAACGTTCAATGTAATGTATGTACATAATAGTACATACATTATTGTATTGCCGTATTATGTAAACGTAATAACGTTCGAACCGAATTGATTTAAAAAAGTGTAGGTATCGATAAACTGTTTTAGAGCGTAGATGGACAAACGGAAAATTATTCCAGCACACTTAGATCATATTTAGCAAAATTCTGAAGTAAGACGCAATTTCCGAGACATTTAACCCTTTAAAACACGCCAAGTAATATGGCACCTTAATTAAATTGTATTATGGAAAAATCATTCCAGTTTTCAACGAGAAATATCGTCACCAAACGCGCCTATTACCGCACACTCCATGTAATTTAAATGATTGCATTCACGTTAGCAAGTAATGTCACGGGCTGTTGCCGTCACGGCATTCATTCTTAAAAAAATATTCGACGTGACCGTACCTGTTTGTCAGATTAGTTTACGATATATGCAGATGTATTTATTCTGTCCCGGAAGAAATGATCCATAGACGATCCAAAATTATATAAAATAACACCCAACTTGACATAATTGCAGATACAAATATTTACAGCAATTAAATCTGCAATAATGCATAGAGTGCAATGTTTAGTTCCATTTCAATCGCATCGTTAATTTACTTAGTCCTTAAAAACATTGCAAATTAAAATACAATATAGCAAAATGAAAGAATTATTTAAAAATATTCATATTAATTTGCACAACGTGTCATTGATACAAAATAAAATAAAAAATTGAAATGAAATACGTTCTATATGTGTAGATCAGTAACAAAAATTAATAATAAAAGATTTTCATGGAAAGAATCGCTTCTTAGCCGTGTAACTGCTACGTCAGTCGAAGATGCAGTGAGAACGCAGGGGATTCCACTATTCTGGCACACACGGTACATAGGATAAAAGAGATAAAGATGAAGCTGGAGTCCAGATATAGACTGGTTACAGGTAATAGGTAGTAGTGGTAGCGAGCGGTAGGACCGGTAGGTTTGGTTTACTTCAGGTTCGTTGCGACCAGCCGGTTAGCAACTCTTCTTCTTCTTCTTCTTCTCTGTTTTCTTCCTCATTTTTTTTTTCTTTCTCCGCCACCGCCGCCTCCACCATCGTCTCCTCCTCGTTCATAATTTTCTCCCTCTATCCTTTTTTTTTTGCGACGTTTCTTACCCCGATACTTATTTTAACGCTGATGGGGAGATGTAACAAAGTACATTCACGAAAGTGATCGCATCGGCACGATTTGGCCGGGTGTGTTTGCGCCTGACGCAAAATATAGCGTACTTTTATTTCCTCGAATTTTTGTATTTAGTTACATTTAGATGATAAACATTATGCCGACAACATTATGTGTGTATATCTGGTCGCTTTCGAAATTTTTTATTAATTCTTTTCTGTTCACGACTCGTGTTGAATTACTCGTCGGAACGAATGAGCGACATGCGAATAATCTTTCTTGAAAGTCTCTCTTTGTACGCCGACAACTTTGACGGAGGCGTGTCTATGTCGACAAGCTACCATTAGGACCAGTAAGTATATCTTTGTGTAATCCAGATGCAACGTAATCCCCGCGAATCGAGCGGACTTTTTAACAATTTGCCATGCGGCCTGGCCTGGCCAATACCGACGGATCTCAGTAATATATTCATAATGCTCGCCTAACATTGTAATCGCTGAACTCGACAACGAATAGATTCGCACTCGAGCGAGTGGATTGTAAATTCAAGTGTGAGAATGTGTGGCAAATACGTAACGTCATAACACGCGCGGGCGAATAAGAGTAAAAGTACCGAGATATTTTCGCACCGCTGCCGCTGCGTGACAGATCAAAACAGCGCGATTAACGGCGATCCGGCGACATGGCTGTAATCAGTGATTATTAACGGTTTCAAGTGCGACTCAAATGTGCACAAAAAAAAAACGCAAATGCAGTTCGCTAAACAAAATATCGCACGCTGGTACTGGTTTCATCTCTTCCGCGAATTTGATTTTTTCATGTGTGAAAAATGTTGTCGCACGGTGTAATTATATATGGAATTTCATACATAATTCATAAATATAACGAAAATACATCATAGTCTTTTGTAATTTACGTATATTTCTACTTTAAACTTTTTTTTGATTAATCCAACGCGTTATTAATTATTTACAGTAACTTCTATTTACTTTTCCTCTCTATTTAATGGTTCAGTCGATTTCGCAAGTGCTCAAATTTCGCTCGTTATGCTAGCAGACATGCTGGCTGCTGGCAATAACGGGTCTCTACTGGAGTAATATGAGGAGTCGGATCGCATGTGAAAGGTAAACGCGTGTACGAGCGTGGGTGCATTTGGAATTTAGGGACACCCACTTGTGCCGATCGCAAAGCGTACCCTATCACTGCCAAATGTCGAATGTGACATCGAAGTATGTGCTCCGATTTCGCAATTTGAACGATCGTCTCTTTTTTTCTGCACACGTATTTTAGTTTTTGCGTCAGTTTTTTACGCACGAAAAACATCTTGTATTTCATTCAATCGTAGACGGAATTTTTTTTTAAATTTACCTTAAAAATATGATAGTTATTACAATACAATACTTTAGACTTTTACCCTGCTCTTCAGTAAAATTAATTAAATTTATTAACGAATGAGAGATTTACATTAAAATTCGTCGAAATGCAATGTTATCCCACGTCATATTTTCAGGGTGAACTAAGAAAAAATTCTCTCCGTGTAGCATGGTCGTCTTCATTAGCAAAAATTAAACTTTATTTTCATGTAATCTTGTATTAGGAACTAGTCGGCTCAATAATAAAGATGCGAGACAATCAGCCGTATTTTTAATGCGATTAAATATAAAAATAATGTTCATTGACATCTTTGTTCATTGAAATAGTTAAAAAAATGCTTGCGATAATTATTATATATTAGAAAATTCCGTATCGATAAATGTTATTAACACGATACGGAGTTTCTCTATTGAAAATATTGTGTGTGTAATACAAACTAGCTCTATGAATGGTATTCATAGTCATTCATATTCAAGACTGTCTTAAGTACAGTCTTAAAATGTCGAACCAGAAGGCTACATTAGCATTTTAAAACATTATTTAATACAATCTTGAAATAAGAATGGATTATAAACAGCTTATGTTTCCTGTACTAAATATTGTGACGATTATATTGCCACGATTTTGTCTGCCAAACGCGTGAAAAGTCCTTGGAAATGTACACACGGATTCTCGAGCATATACACACTTCGCTCCGTTACGAGACGAAAAAATATAATGTTTAAATTCAACAGTTTTTTTTTATCGTTTCTTCGTATCGCTCACGTAAAATGAGACAAGTGTATAACGCATTCACAATATTATATATTAAATAGTTAAACGGCTCTAAAATGTATTGTAATTACTTTAAAATTCGCAAATGTATTTAAAATTGCTAAATCGAAAAATTTTAAATTGTCAGAATCATAAGAACGAAGGTAACAGCAAGTAAATAATGACAAAAATATTTTTGTGAGAAGATTCGGGAAAACGAGTGACAAGGGTCTAGAAAATCCCGGCGACTGAAAAGTGCCGAAATCTATAGTCGATTTTGAGACACGGTCATCCTAAGACGTGCTCCGAGATAAATCAAGTTAAATTATTCATTTCTTTATATCCGTCACGTTTCTAACAAGTGTAACAAATGTGGCATCCGTTTATGCATTCGCACGATCAAAGAAATGCTTCGTAAAGCATCTCTGTGTGTTTTCCGGTGAGAAAAAAGTGCGACGGTGCGATTCGCAGCGAGAGTGCTTGGTGCGAACCTTGGACTCGTCTGCTGCCCGGAAAACTGGTTTTAACGGAGTTTTATGCCGAACAAACGGTGGACCAGTTTTACCGCCGTCAATGAAGCACACACACTGTATATGTCGTACGAATGCATCGTGATTGAGAAGGGATTTCAAGACACGTATCAACCGAGAGCGGACAGCCACTCATTGGTTGCATGGCTGAACGCATTACGGACTGAGAAAAGACTGGCTATCAATCAAGGTTTGTCATACAGTCAGTCAAAATACATGGTAGTCTCTTTTCTCCCTTTCTTTCCATTTCCGTTACTTTATGACTAATTTTTGTGTCTCTTTTTTCTCCCTTTTTTATTTTCCTCTGCACGTGCTGTTTAATATTGTTAAATATTACTGGATAAGAGATTCGTCAATTAAATATTCAACTATGCTAGAATAAAGTAGAACAAAAATAGAATTCAAGATAATTTTTGTGCGTGTGCATAGAATTTTATGTAACGTACGTAATACATTTTATAATATCAATAATACTTTGCTATTTCTTTTTCTTTTTGCTTTATTATCGTTTTCTTTATTTTAATTTTACATTTTAATTCGTTGTCACTGTCATTTATTACTGCACACACAAATTTCTAATCTTGTATAATATTATTCATAAGAATTTTTCGTTCAATATTTAATAAGAATACTTATTATCACTTTATGGATTTTAAAAAGGAAACTAAAAATAATTTTAGTAAACTTATTTTACACTGATCATATATAATTAACTTGTAATGATATATGTATATACAGGGTATTTTGTATAATTTAAATATATATACATATGTATGTATATTTAAATTTCATATTAATTTAAATATTTTTTTTATACGTGCATCGCACACATATTTTCTCAATCAAACATCTCTGAATATCCTCAATGGATTTTGCGCGGTATATTCCGAAAAATTAACAAATCGCATGCATGTGTCTGGACTGAATGTATACGATCTCGAGTACTCTCAAGATCTCGAGTATCTCGTTCACGAGTCCTCCCCACGAGCCTCTTCGTGCGTTCTTCCCTTCCACTCGCACTGTTTTCTCTCCCCCTCTTCTCTCTTTCGCTCTCTTTCTTACCAACGGTCTCTCTCCACTGCAAAGTGCCGTAATATTCTGCCGGAGTTATTTTCGTCATGCTCACCCGACTAGCTCTCCCGAGGCGGCATTGCACGAGCTGCTCTCTGCGTATTGTGTAGAGACCCCTCTTATTCGCTTGCCGGATCGAATAATTGGATCTCCAGACTAACAAGGCGATCGAAAAACGATCCCTTGTGTTTTCCTCATTTTTCATTTCTATTGTAATCTTACACGCGTCATAAACAACATTGAATAAATTGAAAAACTCAAAAATAAACTTTTCAAGGAGCTATTTGTCAGTAATTGTATTGTAAATCGTTAAGATTTAACAGTCTCTTCAATTATAATTATAATTATATCAAAATACTTGCTTATTTTAGCTTATTTTAGCTTATTACAATAATGTATGATTATATTGGGTCATTTAAAAAGTATCCGCGGTTTTTTTCATTCAAAAATTGAACAAAAAACCGCGGATACTTTTTAAATGACCTAATATTATTGATATTATTATACAGAGTGTCTAAAAAATTCCGGGACGACCAAATAATTCTTCAGAAAAGTGTTGTCGAGAAAAACGTTAAATATAAAAGTTTTAGGGTTCGAAAAGATCTATTTAGTGATCTTATCAGTTTGATCTTGGGTGGCGTTGCCAAGAACAGGTTAAAGTCATATCGATTTTTTTAAATAGAACTCTACTTTCGATTCCAGAATCTATTAGCTGATGTCAAGAGCTTTTCAACACTGTAATAAAGTTGTTCATTAAGTACTTTTCGAGTTATAAGGGTTGAAAGTTGTCGACATTACGCAAGGTGTCCGGTCGACGCGCGATGGCTAAAATCTCTTGAATTCAGGATCATGTCCTGGATAACATTTGTTAAGATCAAGACCATTGGAGATTATTCCTCTTATTTTCATTTTTGCACTAAACATTCATTTTATGATTGTTTTTTTCCGTTTCCATGTACGCATCTTATTTCTGACTGTCTTTTTGTCTTGATTAGCATCCAATGCCATATGTTTTTATTCAAACAGAGAAATGAAACATCCATTCATCTTTGCATTTCAAACAGAACGCTATGGGTAGATAGCAGTATCTTACGAGACAAACTGTGTATAACGTGATTTTTGAAAGATAACTTTCAACAATCTGAATTATATATTATTTTAAGATGCAATATTTTAATTTAAACTTATATATACAAATAACGATTGTATAATAAGTTAGTAATTATTTCCATTTTATACTTTCGTAAAAAAAAATACACAGAGCCACCGTGATTAACATTGGATTGAATTATTACTTTTTATCACTTTTATTACTAAAAAATGGATGTTTTACTTTATGATAGAATTCAGAAAATATCAGTAGCAAAATTCTAAGTCAAACAACGAGAATTTAAAAGTTGCGCACGCGAAAATGCCTTTCACATCCGTAAAGTAACTGCTCGTGACCTACGTGTCATATGCAATATCGATTGCGGTGGCTATAAACAATCAATGAAAATGCGCAACACCCACGATGGAAAAACATACTTCTAAAAAAATGACCGTATCTTATGGCGTTTTATATTTTCTCATGGCGCGTTTTGTATTATCTTACGGATGGGCGGTGGATAATTATGTAATTATTATGTAAATCAGAAGAGAAAATATTTACTAATAAGGCATACACATACATTCAATACTCTTAGACGAATCATGTGGAAAAGTATGGAAAATACCAAGAATTTTTTTAAAACTTAGTATGCGAATAAAGAAATTATCAATATTAAATCTGTCTATATTTTTGACAAATAATGTATACATGTGAGAGATACAAGGATAAGACGTTGCTAAAATTGAATAATTGTTACTTTTGTAATAAATTGGTAGAATGAAAGGACTATATAGAAGAAATCCGTTGTTTTTATTAGCACATGGCGCGAAAGAATCTAAACTATAATTTAGAAACTTACAATTATAAATTACAAATCAACATAAAGCATAAAAAGGTCCAATAACATAATTCAGCTCATTACATAAGTAAGCTCAGTTATTGATTTATGAATATGTAATATGTTTCAAAAGCAGTCATAAAAATTTTATTTGAAATTTTTTGAAGACGCAATCATAATTAATAATGTTGGGAAGTTTATTTAATGATTTTCAAAAGCATCTCGGTTAATATGCGAATTCAAGTGACTCTTATTTCAAAAACATTTATTATACAGTCATATTAAATTGATTGAAAATAGATTATTTAGTATTTGATATATTTATATAAAGATACTAAAAATTTTCTTAAAAAAATAAAAATAAACAAAATATGAAGTACAGATTCTCAGAGAATCTCCTGAGCGATGGAGCTGTGCTGATCAATCATTTTTTTCCTTCAAGTGTAGGTTACATGAAGTATCTCTTCATTTAAGTTTATCCATCTTTGTATTTAATCAAACGAGAGAGGGTGCACATGAAATACAGGAAAGAAAAATGTAGAAAAATGTGGAAGGTGCGTTTGAATGACAAGGGTAAAAGGAGAGATTTTGCTGAAGTATAGCAGAGAGATTGTTGAGAAAGCAATTTTGAAATAACAGAACCGAGGGGAGTAAATCTGATGTAATTAAAGAACATACAAAATATCTTATTTCAATAAATAAAGAAAATAGAAGAGAGGCTTTAGTTTCTCGGGATATCATCCTACGTGACTACTGAATTAATGAGAATTGTGCACAGAAGAATGTTAAACTTTATGGAATTATTACTTTCTTTAGAAAATCTTTTTGTCAGTAGAAATATACAAAGAGAAGTTGTTACATTAACTTGCTTTCATTTTTTCTTTAAAAGACGTGAAAGAAACAGACATTTCATTATTGTTTTCGAATTTCTTAGAAACAAAAGACATTTCACAAAGAGAATTTATTTAAATTTTCTATCATTATAGTATCATTAATATTTTTGCATGTTAACAAACATATGTCATTATGTTTAGTTATATTTTATTAATACAATAATAATGTGATATAATATTCTGGAAACAACTTGCAAAAAAACGTTCTATGTTGAGAATTCACAATGTAATTTAAAAATCTTTGGAATTTCTGATGAGGGATCAATCAAGCCGAAACATGTAAAGAAAATAGGTTTGAACATCTAAATTTATGTAATTATCATTGAGATATATAAATAATTTTACGCGACAAATTTGCGATTATTATTGGCTATTTGACATCCTATAATTCATGTCATTGATTTAGTTATATTTGTAATAGGTACGTATTGTTATAATTGATTTCGTTTAAAGTAGACATTCATAGACACAAATGATATTACATATAATATGTATAATATCATTTGTGTCTCTCTTATGAATGTGTCTATTTCAAATGAAATAAATTATAATAACCATACATATTGTAAATATCATATAACTAGACATGACATGTTCATTATAATATGTAATGATATTAACGGTACTGTAATGATAGAAAATTTAAATAAATTAATTTAAATAGTTTTGTGATTCCAAGGAGAAATCGATAAACACAATATCTAAATGAGTTTTCGCGATTAGTGCATAAATTACATATTCATAAGGCTATAAGATGTAATTCTCAAACAATTGGAATGTATTTAAGATGAAATCACACGCTGCTCGATTTCTTGAATGATAAGCATGCATGTATGAATGTACACATGCACGCTGCTATGCTTGCTTTGATGCATATAGTTTGATAAATAACTATGAAATTAGCAATTATTTCTTTTGATTAGTGCATGCAAGGGAATAAGCTATGAAGTAATCCATAATAAATATAAAAATCATGTATATGCAGCATGCAACGCTCAATGTATGAATGAATTCGAGCATACATCAGAGCAGAGCAAGCATGGTTGTGCACTCCAATTATTTGCGACTTATAGTAAGCGAAGGCTTATCTAGACGTTTTACTTGTTATAACTGCGTAAATTATATATTCATACGTCGCAAATAATTGGAGTGCACTTATCAAATAATGTTAAGTCCAGAGTCGAAATGTTTACAAGCCTTCGCTTATATGGACGTTTTACTTTCGAAAAAATTCAGCAAATATACTCCGCTTTCCAACATATTTGAGTTAATATTACATAAACATTTGCGTTGGGAGGGATAAATGATATAATATCGCCACAATATCGCGAGCTTAATCACAAACAATACTTTAGTTTTTCATTACGATGAGTGGACACGTTCGACAAACATTTACATCAACTGTTACTAATTAAAATATCAACTTAAATCACGCGTCTATAATATATTTTTTGTAATTATAAGATTATTAATTTGTTAAATATGCTTCGTTGATATTCATGCGCGCGATACATATAGAAAGAAATTTAGATTCGCAAATTTACATGGATAGCCGAAAGAATTCGTGGAAGTTTACATTTTTCTTTCCTTTCTTTAATATTATATACGCACGTCGGAATGCTTGGATTATGCATTACAAAAGCGGACGACAGCTTTGAAGACGAAATGTATTCATCGAACGTAGCGTACGTATGTGGAATGGACAAATATATCTTCATCTCTAGGCGGTGTAAAGTGTTAAAAAAGTATATCAGTAGTGAAACATTTTCAATGTGCTACAGAAAAAAGGAAAGAAAAACATAAAATTTTGACATTGTTAAACGATATCGTACGTTGCGCGCTACGTGAATAGCTACTGTATTGGTGCTTAGTATTTCTGATCAATATTTCTTCGACTTGATACATTACAATGGCACTCGCGTTATTACACATGAGAATGCGTTAAACGCAAAACGAGTTTTTTTTTCTACATCAAGGTTTATTTTTATCTAGCTATTTTTTTTAGGGATTTGTGAGTGCATCAGAATGAAAATAAAGATTGTATTGTAGAAGAAATCCGAAGAATTATTCTTTATTAGCATATACAAACTTTTAAAATATATATACAGTTCGTAAAAATAAAATTATTATAAAAAAGAAACTAACAATTTAATTGATTGTATACCGATGGATTTCTTCTACAACATAATCTTTATTTTATTTCATTCTACCTATTAATTATATAAAATCGAATAACAGAATTAATCTATATGTATTCTACATCTGGTCGCTCTGATTTGCAGAGAGACGGAAAGAGTTAAACACATCTGCAACTCTAATCGTGGCCTGAATGAAAGGAACATTATGATCAGCCGGGACAACCATATTCGTAATCACACTCACGTGAATACATGTCGTCAAGTGGGTGAGTGGCACTCGTTACTTAATGTTTGCTTATATGGCATTATTAACTCGTCAGTCATTACTCAACCGCCCTTACGATTACGCATGGCGGCAGCTTTGAACTTACAAATCGTATAAAATGTAAAAATACAATTTTTTACAAGCTATAGCGAGTCATTTAATTTTTTTTATAAAAATGTACGTGAATATATGCAAATGTGTATGCCATATTTATTGCTAACCGATTATCGACATTTAGCATTACCAAGAAAAAAATGATTGACAAAATGATATTTTCAGAAAAAACACTGGATTTAAATTTAAAAGAAAAATTTCAAAATTTTCTATATTTTGATATTTTCTACCGATAAAATTCTTTGAACTTTTTGAAGGATAAAAAAATAGAAATCTCTTGAAGATTTTCCAAGTTTTCCAAACTGTTTTCAGATAATAAACATCTTATAATTCTTTTTAGCAGCTTATTCGTATTTTTCGAAAAGATTAAGTACATAAAATTTTTGACATTCGTGTGATCTTATCGTTCCCGCGAGATCTGATATGTCGTTTTGATTTATAAAAAGACGGAGACAGTTACACATCTGCAGTTTTAATCTACGTAATCTATTGAATTTGTCAAATCTTATGTAATGAAATGTTTTAAACTAATTGCGCTACTGTGATCACCCAATTACGATATAATACTGAAGAGACCCGTGATTTCACTTCAATTGTAATTGTATATTGAGAATACGAGATAAAAAGGATATCTAAAAGATTTAATTTACACAAGCTAGTGTAATTCGACTCAAAAGCACACTAGTGGATTCCGTACCTTTTTGGTGGCTGGATGGGAATAACACACGTTAATTGGGTAATTTAAACGTTCGAGTTACGTATACCGCTAATTATGGCCATTAACCATTTAACTTGATTGATTAATTAGAAAGCACGTTTCTTTTTCTCGGCCATGCGTCACGCTTGTGAGATTGATCGGTTGCGCGTTTTCGACTTCGCACGATGTATTATATTGTGTATGTATGTACAAAGTGATTGTTACATTGTTATGTCGAATTTTATTTATAATAAAATCTTGGAAGTTGCACCAATTTCTTCGTGATTCAAAAATCGTCTCATGATCTTAAATCTAAACATTGTTAATATTTAATCAATAAAATAATTTTTCACATATTTACGCTGCACATATTCATATTTGAATTGAATAAATCTTTGTTTGTACATTTACCTTTATGTTAAAAAAAAATTTAAATAATGTTCCTTAACTGAAATGTTTATTTAAATTTACTTAAGAGATTTTTAGCTATAAACTGTCGCATGAAGTGTTAATAACATTAATAAAAATCGTATAGAATACTTGACTGAATTATATTATATATTTTTACAAAGTTTTGAGAGCTCGGCTTGAGTGAACGCGTGGTTTGCTTCGATCTGGATATGATATTATTTTGTATATTTGTGAAATGTCGATTTCGACTGTACAATCATATTATCTATGTATAGACTTGATATCTCTCCCTTTATCTTTCTCTCTCTCGCGCATTCATGTAACATAGTGAAAATGCTGTAGACACAGATTTCCGCGGAGTTAACGCCATTTTTATGAATATTGCATCATTCATGTTAATTTCGTTTGCATACGTTTTTACATTTCTATATATCGACTTTGATTCTGACCAAATCAACTCCGACGATGGGATGCAATCCGATGCGACGCGACGCGACGCGACGCGACGCGACGCGACGCGACGAAGCGGAAGCTATTCAATAACGAAGTTTACAAAGGATGAGCCCTTCTCATTGTCGATTCTCGTTTTCCACGCTATCACATTCGTAGCATGCCGAAATCGCTGACAAGAGGGGACCGTCATAACGGCGTTTAATTTAGTACGCACGTGCGCAAATAGAACGTACATGAACATGAGACAACGATCGCCGATCAAAGTGAACAATCAGATCAAACAACCCTTCGGCATTCTCGTATGTCTGATCATTCCCCTTCTGAGAATGGGCTTTTGAAAATAATGCAACAGGAAACTATTGTCTGCCTGATGTCGTGACTGGCGGAAAATATTTATCGTAACAACCTTTGAACTGCGTCGCGAGTAAAACTGATTTCCTTGACTGGCGTCTGTATTCTTATTGTTAGTGTAAGTCGGAATTTTCATTTCGCCTGGCAACTGTGATCAGAAGAACGTTGTAAGAAGAAAATATGCGAGTTCGGATAAATCTCTTATTTTATCAGAATGATTCGCGTTAGCTGGATAATTTGAACGCGCGAGAAAATTTATTGAATAATAGGAACTGATAAAAACACAGGACGTGAGAATATTAGTGATAGAATTATACGATAGAATTTATTTACATGCTCGCGTTAAGTAGTAGAGAAATTGAAAATAAGATACAGACATACGTTTATAATCGTAATGAGACGATTAATGAGCTAACAATAACGAAGAAACAATACTCGACAATACGTTTATCGTATAAAGGATTAATAAGTTTATTTTTTGTTTGCTATTTGCAGGGTGTACATATCGTCAAAGGGGCGATTCGACATTTCCCTGTTTTGTAATTCCTTTGCAACTTCATTTCACATAGACTAGCCCCGCTGCAATGCTTTGAAGAACTTGATAGGCCAATTAAAAGAAAGAATTTTACAAATTTATCAATTAAAAGACGCTTCAAAGCATCGCTTGCAGCATCGCTTTGATCGTACCCACAGGAGTTTAACGCACATGAAAGAATTTATGCACGATCACATCATCTCACTGGTGATGGTACTATCGTCGCGATGGTTGCCGTGTTTGCGGTGAAAGAGAGAGAGAAACGTATAAAACCGTTAATAAAGTTCCATGATATTTCCTCTAGTATTCTCACCTTTGATCTTTCTCTTTGTGAAAAGAGATTATCTCACAGGGAAGGACCGATATAATTAACGTGTATGTACATTGTGGTATGTATGTGTTGTGTATGTGGTTCTGAGTCGAATGAAAATCGATCATCATTAATCAGCAAATTCGCCCGCGGATATATAGAGTTTAACGGTATCTATACCACGAAAAGCAAACGAGGGAAACAAATTCCTCTTCGTGCGTATTACAATAATTTTAAAGTATACAATAAACAATTTGCGAGATTTGCTTCGGTACGGAATGTATCACGTGAACGAAATCGTGTGCCGAGGGAACGGTGTATTCAAAAACGGTCATATTCCTCGCTATTATTCTCATTTGGATATTTTACTCACGGCAACTACGTATATAAGTCTTCCTTTAGACCGTTTTTATATCATTCTTGCTATTCAAGCTGTTTATATACATTTCATACTTTGAAAGGAAAAAAAAAGTCATGGTATGAATTAAAAAAAAAACTGTTTGACTTTCGAGACAAATAGTATATGTAAATACAGTTGTAAGAAGTTTTGTGCAAAGATGACAGAATGAAAAATATGTACAAACGTTAAAATAAAATTTATGTATTTAAGCGTTCTACATTTTCGTATATACGTCACGCAATTTTCTGTCTGGAAAGTGATTAATTTATTGGATTGAGTAACTAAGTATCATTCAATGGACAGAACGCTGATTTCTAATACATATGTAATATTTAAACAGATGGCCTGGATTATTTGCCATAAGCTTCAGCATCGAGTATCAATCACGTAATGGAACAGCTTCTATTCTGCTCCCTTATGATCTCAGCTGCAATCCCGCTAACAGAATATTAAGCACGAGTAATGTACCTCCGGTGTGCCACGCGACAAACTTTGAACTGAGCTTATTGTATTGGACGTACGGTCGTTATATCAACATAGCTGGCTGATTCAATATTAATGAACAATAGGGTTAAGCGAACTTCGAAGTAGAGTTCAATCCGTCTATTTGAAGTTGAAACTGACGGAATAAAATCCGCTTTCAAACTCGTTTTAGTATTGCCGTAGGTTGTAATATTAAATAAGGTAGCTGTGGTGATATGACGACCTAAAATGATATAACGAAAATTTATGATAGCAAACAATTAATATCTCGTTACGGTGATGTGCTTCTAATTATATTATACGTTGGAATTATGATTATTCCTCGAGAACACAAGCATAATCTTTCATCTTTAAATAATCAACAATCATCAATGTGCTGTTTCAGAAACATAAATATTTTCGCGAGAAATGGATACTTTATCCTATGTAAAATATTAACGGAAAAGTGTTTGATATGCAAAAGTTGTCCTGTTAACATTTAACTTGAATGTTTAGAGAATGAAAGTGTTTAGTTAATTGCTAACGTTTAAATTTAAAGATTGATTTTTTAATATATATATATATACATATAATTATATATAAAATTTACTGGTTTTCGTTTAACCGTGGCCCGTGAGTAAATAAATGATTATCTTTCTGTCACCGTATCTTCAATACGTAAATACACACTGTTATAAAGCAGGCTTTTGGCAAACAGTGGACAAAGGACAGATGGTTAATCATGTACGCGCCTCTCGATACTTCTCCTTTTCGAATAAATTCCAATTTTAATCCCTTGGATCACTGTACAGTGTGTGCAAGAAGTATTCGTATAAAGAAAATTTTTATGAAAGTCTTATAGAAAAAATAAATATTAATTAGCAATTTTATACAATAAATACGTTCTGTTCTAACATAAACAAACGACAGTCTATTTTATTCTTTATGAATAAATTTAATTATTCCCAGCTAATCAAATAATTGTCAATTAGACATCGAGTTGTTGTCGAAATTATCGTATCGATACCTATTCAACATCAATTTGATTTTATTTCTCGCTGATGATAATGTTTAAAAATAAATTTTTAAAGAATATTTTTCCTTGTACGAATACCTACTTTTTGCACCTACTGTATCTGTTACAAAAACCAACGAGAGGTGCAACAGGAACAAATGAAGGGTCTGCCAATTAAAACAAGAATTTCAGCAGATATTTCGACGAAAAAATGAAAATGGGAGAAAACACGCTTGAAACATTGTTAAAAATAAAACTAACATACGATAAGTTGAAATAAAAATATAAGATAATTTTTTGCTTATACTTTTGTTTGTGATAAATAGAAACAAATCATCTGCATTATAAATGCAAAATCATTTATATGCACACATATACATATACAATAAATGATCCTAAGTTTATTATCTAATGCAGATGATTGGCATTAATTTAATTTTTCGTCTTTGATCAAAAAGAGAATAAAAATACTGCTAGTTATTTAAGCGCTAAAAAATTGGAGAAGCAACTTAACTTTTTTAAAATTGTAAATAGCACGTAAATAGCACGTAAAAATCATGTTATTAAAATTAAATGCTTATTGCTGAATGTACTATGTACAGCAAGTAAAAAAAAAAAGTAATATCGTTTCCTCAGTTTTTCCTTATCATTTAAATAATTAGTACTATTTTTATTCTCTTATGTCGAGATGAGTTTTTTCAAACGCGTTTTTTTTTTGTCAATATCAATGTCACGCGGTAGCCTGCATGTTGACACGTGCGATCTACCGCATTCTTTTTACGAGTTTAGAATGATATGACGTTATTCAGTTCGTGTATAAATGAAATAAAATAATTTCTGATATAAAACAAATTTTACAAGGTAGTCCTTCAGCTGTTCTCAAATATTCATGCGATTAAACTTCTCGAATTAAAGTTCTCGGCACGTAAATTTTTATAATACTATCGTAACCTTACGGAAGCACGTACAAGTGTAATTAATAGTGTAAGTAATATCAGTAATGGATGAGGCTGTAAGAGTAAGAAATTGACCAATCACAGTCGATTATTTCTCTCACATTCAACTGTGTTCAATTTGTTACAACCTCATCCACTGCTACTGCCATTGTAAACCACGCATAAAATAAGCAAATATAACTCTAGCGCGCGCGGCGCGCTCATTCAACGCTAAATATGAATATTATAACTCGCGATAAAGTGTCGCGAGTTATAATATTTGTGTCTTAATAGTAATACCAGGCGGTATTACGCCAGAAGCGAACGTCGCGTTCTTGGCCGCTAAATAGCGCTAAGTAGCCGAAGCTCCACAAACATTCTCGCGGAAGATTTTGGTGTTTATTTCCCGTTTCTTCCCCCATTGGTTCCAATTAAAAGAATCTCACGCGAGATAAGATAAGTCGAATACGTATTTTCGATATTGAAATAGGAACGGTTCGCGCATTTATCGTTTCACCCGAGTCGTCCGAAGCGGGTCGAAAAACTCGTCTATCGCGAGAATTCTACCAGCTCAACGAAAGGCAAACTTCAGATGCGTGCAAAAATCTGTGCCATAGCGTAATCTTGTAATCTCGTATGGGATCACGACGTCGTCCATCGGCAAAGAGCATGCCGAATGATGTACGAGGGAATATTTCTCTCAAGAATCTCTGCATATCGGCGACTGGCATTCGTCCAATCGGCGGCCGTCTCTCGCGCTTTTGTGTGCGGAACAACTCTTTTATTTGTCGAATACGCAGCTGTATTCTCCGGCTATTCTCTGCATATCGTTTGGGACTGGTCGTGATCCGACGAGAAAGAGAAGGCACAGTAAGAGGAACGCGCGTGCAACACGAGAAAGAGAGAGAGAGAGACAGAGAGAAAGCAAACGTAAGGAGAGAGATAACAAGTAGAGATTTGCACGCGATATTACCTGTTACTCGTGGCTGTGTCCAGCATGGTAATTCAATACCGCTTGGATGAATATGGCGGGCGGAGAGATGACTATCTCAACATCCCCAATTCCCAAGAGAATCTTGACAAGAGGATTCCCGTCGAAAAGCCGAGGAATTACTGGACAGCACTAGTTCCCCTTAAGGGAATAGCTTAAATTCGAGGGATTGAACAAATCAAATATTCACGCGACAAGAGGCGCCAAATGGAGCGAAAACCGGATGACGGGAAACCACATCACACAGATGCCACAATTCGAGGGGCGCGTAAAGTAGACGATACGATAGGGTCTCCGAACTGGCGCGAGCAGGACGAGGGGAAAAGGAGATAGAACGGGAAGATAGGAAAAAAAAAAGGAATTTCTCGTGTTTTTTTCCGGATTCCCACGGAACTTGCGAGACGCGCTTGTGGTCGCGTGCCGCTCCGCGGCGCTTCGGTGGCTTAAGGAAAATGCGAAGTGATAAACGAGCCGATCTCACGGTGAACTGTAACAACGTATCAATGATCATTGATCCTCCGCCATTTCGTACTCGCCATTTTATACTCGAATTCGTCGTCTTAACGTGCGCGCACACACTTTATTTCTCGTCACAAATCGATTCGACTCGCGATCTACAAGTAACTTTCGCGCGACACAACCGCACACAAACTAAGGCCGCAACATACTGAGGAAACACATGATTCTGGGGCCTAATGCGATAAATGTGGTTACTGCATAGGGGGCACCACTATATTGCTACTTTGTATCGATCGCGTCGGTCCCTTGATCAAATCGATCCATCGATCGCGTCGATTGTTCGTGATTCTCGCTTATTCGATATAACGCGCGCTGACAAATTCGTCGCGTTGATCGTAAACATTTTACTTGCACGATAACACGTATAACGGTGATCATATTGATTGTTGAACCTGACAAAAATAGGAATTTCAAATTATTATTTGTAATGTAACGATACTACATGTAAATTCGTTCTCCAACTATTTCAAGCGCGCGCGTGAGAAACAAGAGAAACTAATTGCTTATTTATAAATCAATCGAGATGAAGTACATATATTAATATTATACTTACAGTAATTAGATGTAATGGAAAATAAGAAGCCAGAATAATTGTTTAATCTTTTTATTTACTCTTATTTAGTCTTGCAATTGCAAAACGCAAAAGCAGATCTAGCAAGAATTACATTTACTACTAATAATTATTAATATTTAATATTAATTTTATTATTAATATAACTCTTAATATATACGATAGTTTTTGGCACCTTTATCATACACCGTTGGTCTTCCTGTTAATTTTCATTACTTTAATAAGTATGTAAAAATTATTACGTGATTCTTACGTATACTTCGATATCTTTAGAAAATATTTGTAAAGTTGTATATATTTATAAAAATTGTATATAAATATTATATCCAATTATAATCGATAAAATGAGAAAAATGCTCTTTTTCTATATAAAAATATAAAACTCTGAAATAAAAATGCTTAAAGGAAAAATATGTTTCAATATCTTAAAGTTAACATTCCAAATTACAAAAGAAAAAATAGTTCAAGTGTGGGCTGTCCAAAAAATTTAGTTATTGTGCCGAAAATGACATTTTTTTATAGTACATAAACGGGTAAAAACGTTTATTGCATTTAAATTTTAAATAATGCATCATTGATATTGCGTTACAAAAAAGGTTACAATAAAATGGAAAAATATTTCTGAATTTTTATTTGAATATTATGAAATCTTATATTTACTACATTTTTTAAAATATTATTTATAATGATCAACGTAAACCATATCATTCTTCATTTTTTTAAAAATTCGTGAAATTTTCGCAATATAAACAAGAATCAGTTCAGAATAAAAAAATTTTTTAGCTGCAAAAAGGTTATATTCTATATACGAGGGTCTTTTGCGTCCTAAGGTGGAATAAAACGTTCTCATCGGACGATAGGCAAGAACAGGAGTCAGCAACGCACAAAATTTGTTCTCTAGATATCAAATTTTGTTTTTTTTAGAAAAAGAACAAAGATTATTATTTAGCCAAATGTTTTTAATATTTTAAGAAAAAAACCGCTGAGGATATACAAATGATCCAATTGTGTGTATTAAAGGATTAATAGAATGTTTAGTGTTAAAACAGAAAACAAATAAATGACCATTAAAAATATTCTAGAATATTTTAGATCAACAAAAATTTTATGCGATCCCAGAAAATTTCGTAACCAGTATGAAGAAGAAATTAATTGCGGCGTAATTATTAATCATTATTCTTTGCAATACATTCTTGCGTATCACGCATAAAACACAGTTCAGTTAGAATTAACCTATGGATCTTATTTATCCGAAGAAAGTTTTCGTATCATTATTGAATCGATTGTGTTGCGGCAATAGTTTTTGCTCCAATTTTATTTTAATTACATTTATTTTCGTAAAATAGATGTAGAGATTAATTTTACGTGAATCAAGTTTGTATGATGAATCTTACTCGATCCGCGAGAAGTAAATTTGGTACGTAAGTAAAATAACGTCAAGCAAATTAATTCAAGTAATTTTTAGTAACATTTCATGATATTAAATATAAATTTAAGGCCCGTTTCTGTTTTCTTAATGTAAATTAACGCGTCCGATTATATTATTTGCTGTGTGGTCATAATTCAGACAAATTTGATGACTAGCTCAAATGTTCAACCTGCGTCGCGGTCAAATCAATATACAAATGAATAGACTATAACTTAAGATTTCTGCCCTCTGCTCGCCTAGGCGTTGCGAGTAAACAGCGTAAATAATGCGTGTGTAATTATCTTGTTGCTCGCAACATTGACTCCTGTCGCCATGGGCCTTTATTCTTGAAAAATATCGCGAAACGTCGATTCGATGTCGATTTCTGACTACATATAAAATTTTTTCCCGAGTTGCAGCTCACGAGCTTGCTTTTATTTATTTTTTTTTTTAATTATTT
The DNA here is from genome assembly GCF_000204515.1 of Acromyrmex echinatior. The sequence continues at coordinate 366,037 of NW_011627124.1, read as the reverse complement.
CACGAGCTTGAACTGTGAGCTGCAACTTGGGAAAACATTTTATATGTATGAACATATATTACAATACATTGGCAGCCGTCGGGTTTGGAATACTTCTCGGTTTAGTTACGGGGCTACAAACATTTAGGAAAAAGAATAATCTAAACTAACTCGATTCGGAATACATCTAGTATATGTAACGCACACTATAGTATTTCCCTAGTTTTTCGTATGCGATACTTTTCGAGAATAAGGATCCTGGGACCAATTGAATCAATAAAGAAAAGTCGCAGGTCGTGGCCGTTAAAAAGAGTATTTTGACGCATCAAGCATCAAAAAATCAACAAATCAATATCAACAATAACAAATCAATATCAGCAAAGCGATATGGGCAGGGGCGTAAAAAGTATCGCCTCATTGACCGATTTGCTGTTCGCTGTTTGACGCTTCTAATTTGAACGCATGTTGGCATTTCTTACAATTAGCAAAAAAGAGGGCATGGTCTTTATGATTTAAAATTCCATATAATTCTTATATAATCTTTTTTCTCTATTTTATTTAATCTTTTTCAATTAATGAAAAATTTTATTTTTAATAAAAATAATTTCTAACGTTTATGAAATTGAACACTCATATAGCATTTTTATTTAGTCCATGATTTAATCCATATCTTTAACCAAGAGGAGAAGAGCAAAGAGACAACATAAATAAGATATCCAATTATCATAGTAACAATCGATGATTTTTCTCAGAGGAGTTCGATCGAATTTTTTTCACACACGTAATTCAATCACACGTAATGGCCTGCTGTTATATTTCTATGCGAGCAAAATATCGAGCTGCATATTTAGCATGTATGCTGAGTCTACTCGGCATTATAATTTAATTGTTTGCACATCCATAATCTGTTGAATCTTATTTATGAGAAATTAAGCAGCACACTTAACACTGTTTGTTCAGTTCCGTCGAGAGTGCGAGACGCTTTGCTTCCCGAGCACGTACCGTAAGAGTGATTGATAGTCATGGTGTCATGGGCTTTAATGATACGACGTCGTTATGTTTAGAAGAAGGTTGTCGATGGATGTCCATATATCACCATGATCGAAATTAAAAGCGATCCGGGGATCAAGATGAAACAAATTAGAAAGTAGAATAATTTGTGATTACACAGCTACATCTCGAGATTACTTTCATAAATAAATATTTAAATATTTTGAATTTATATTTTGTTTTTAATTCATATTTACATATCTTTTACAGGCGAGTAACGTTAAACATAGAGTCGGGCCGACTAAATAGAATTTATGTAAATTTGTCTTTGGCCGCAATTTTCTGACTGCGAGACGATAAATCGCGATTACATGAGCTGAGATAATGAAAAACAGAAAAAGTATAATACTATCATTATTTTTATAATTTCTGTAGAAGGATCCACTTTTCTTTGTAGCAAATTTATATGCTTGCCATCAAATGCTCCAATACAAGGAAACTGCCACAATTAGTAAAATGTAATTTCTTCCTCAGTCCATTCTTCTTTACTGTTCGGACACTAAAATAATTTTTGTTAAATAAATATGTTATATAATAATAATAATAATAATAATATTAACAGTTTCCTTGGTAAAAAAATGTCTCTGAAAACTTCATTGAAAATGTCTGAAATCATTTATCAGAGATTTTTAGTGACATTCAGAGACTTTTTCAAAGAAATTGAGGGATTATCAGAGAATTCTTCAAAAGTCATTTCCAAATGTCTAAAAGTCTTTGAAAGTCGAGAATTTAGTGATATTTCTGAAGGTAGAATTTTCACGACTTCTCACTTTTCAGAGACTTTCAGCGAATTATCCGAAAGTCATCTCCAAGTGTCTAAAAGTCTCTGAATTTCGTTGAAACTCAAGAATTCAGTGAGAAAGACAAGCTGTCAGACATCCTACTCTGTATGTGCGTGCGTGCGTGCGCGCGCGCGCGTGTGTGTATGTGTGTGTGTGTGTATATATATATAGTATATATATATATATATATAAGTCACCAGCACCAAAGAATATAAAAAATAAATTATATTTTAATATATATATGTCGTTCCTATTTTCGTTGCGTAGTGATACATTATAATTACAGATTCGTCGAATGATAACAAAACATAATTAATCGAAATTACGATATTATTATTAACGTATGCAATTAGTAAATATTAATTAAATTTGAGTCAAATTTAATACATTTTTTGAGTTGTAAATTGAAAATTTTTTATAATAATGTCAGAAATTTTCAAAGTTTTACAGATAATCTTAATTATACATTCAGAGATTTTTGAACTCTTTAAGGGGATTTTTAAAAATAATTTTACACTGTTAAATTTATAGTGTCAAATTTAACCCAATTTGAACAGTTTAAACCCATTTTAAACTGTTTAACTCCATTGTTTTAGTATAATAAAATATTGATATATTGAGTAAGAGCAGTGGCGATTCAAATTGAATTAAATTTGACACTATAGATTTAACAGTGTAAAATTACTCTCAAAAATCCCCTCAAAGATTTTGAAAATGTCTGAAAGTTTCTGAAAATCTGATTAAAATTACATGCAAAATTTTGAAAGTCTCTGACATAAATTTATATAAATTCTCTTAAAAATTTATCAAAAATCTCTGAAAATCTTCGAACAATTCTCTGATAAACTCTGAAAGTCTATGAATATATAGTAACAAATTTTCATAAAAATCTTTAAAAATCACTTAAATATTCTGAAAGGCTCTAAAATAATTTTGAAAAATTCTCTGAAAAACTCTAAAACGTGTTCGAAATTCTGGACATTTTTAGAGACATTTTTAAACTTTTTCGGAGAAATTTTCAGAGAAATTCAGATGAATTTTTTCAGGGTGCACAATGATACACTTTATGCATTCCTGTGTACGTTTGTGTTAAGCAATTGGAAAGCACCCACAAAAATTAGTCGTCATCGAGTAAGATTCTTCTAACATTGTGCTGCGCCGTGATTGGCTTGACAATCGATTGCCGACATACCGCCTATGATGAGATGGGGGCTGTAATCGATAGACGGTCACGTGCTTTAAACGCTTGTAATCATCATTTTGTTTTTATCATTTATTAAACGTAAAATAAAAATAGAAATTCTGAAAAGCGCTGAAAGCGTTTAAATCGCAGCCAAACGTTGTGAAACGTTGCGCGTGTGCAATGACGATAGCATACGGGAAATAATCAATCAAATTTGATTACAAATACACTTTTCTACGTATAATAGCAATAGTATACTAGAACAGCTAATCAAATTTGGGTCCAAATTCATACTCTTTCTGTATGTTCGCGGGAACGTTAGGGCTATTCCATACAAACTTATATAGCCGTATAAACATAAAGAAAATCCAATCATATTTTTCGTGTGTCTTTATGACAGAAATGTGATTGCATAATTTTCTTTATGCATATGATTATGCGACTATGCAAGTTTGTGTGGAATGGCCCTTACATCTTGTATTTTTACACCATGATATTGGCCCGAGAGTCTTCAATAACAGGCAACACACGACACATATGCTTGTTTAATGTTTTTTTTTGCTGGATTACTAATTGGATTAGATTGGATTGGATTCTTGCTGGCACTGTCAACATCGCAGCCAATACGATGGTAAGATTTTAATGCAGGTGGCAATCCAGCAGGAAAACAAGTATCGCGTATTATCTTTTTTAAGTAAGGCCTCGTTTCCACTGAGCGCATTATACGTTGTGTCGTGAAAGAGGGAAAGAAAAAGATTATGGGTGCTTTCCATTTGGTGACACACATCGATTCAGGTTTTATCTTTGTCACTCTTTGAATGTCAAGAAGGATAGAACGATGCTTGTGTCAACTTGTGATCAAACGGAAAGCACCCTTTGTGTATGTACACTCACCGACTAAGGCCAATATTATATGCGTCCGTTTTTTATCGTACGATGAATTTTTCAAGCGTGTTAATTGGCTGCAAGACAGAGAAGATCTCGGACCTCTTTGTCCTACATCGACAGAAAAATTTGTTGTATGAAAAAACGGATGCATGTAATATTGGTCTAAAAGATTGCAACACTTTTTTTTAATGAGTTTCGGAATGCAATTTGTTCACCGAGCGATTGGTTCTTACTTATGGATCCGTAAATAAAAACCAATCGCACGGTGAGTAGGCTGCATTCCAAAAATCATAAAAAAATCTGTTGCAACCTTTTAATCGGTGAGTGTACACAGATGAGATATTTTAGGGTGTAGTCGAGTTGTCACTACGAATGCTTCGAAGCATTTGATTAACTAATCGGAAGAAAGAATTTTCCAAACTTCTCCGAGAAAGATTTTATTCTATAAGCTATAGAGTTTATTCTATAGAGTACGTTACATGGACTATATATTTTGAATAACATTTTCCTCGGAGAGGAAGTTTTGGAACGTAGCTTTGATTGATTACTTGTGACGACGCGACGCATGACGCACTCAGTGGAAACGAGGTCTAAAGCCGGAAAAATTTGTTATCTCCTGTTGCTTTTCATTGTGTTTCCGGTTTAAGAATCGGTTAAATCCAACTTTCCAAACTTTTTACATCCTATAGGGTGCGTTCCTTATGCAGTTACTGCCGCAGATGTCGTTCGTTTACTCCACCTGCGAAGGCAACTGCAGCGCAATTTGTCGTTCGTTTACGCAAAGATGTATATCATCTGTGCAACTATCTCAGAGATCCCTATTCAGAATGTTTTGCTCGCAATCTGTCGCTATTACGTAAACAAACGACAAACTGCTCTGCAGCTTCGCTCTCGTCTTCGTAGATTGGATATCTTGCTTGTTCGTAATATCGCCAGATAACAGCTTAGCTCCTATGTTTTGAAAAGAAACTAATTTAAAAATCTAGGGAAATACTATAGTATATGTTACGTATACTTATAATATTTTTCTAGAATTTCATACACAGTTCTTTTCAATAATAGAGGCCCTGTATATTACTGAAAATGAATTTTATTAAAATAAAATAAAAAGAAGAACTTGTGAAAGTCTTAGTAAAAATTAAATTAAATATTTGTAAAATATTTATTGCTTTTATATCGATAAAATTTAATATCTTGATAAAAGTATAATCTTTTATATAGTCTAAAAATATTATGTTTTAATTATTTGTAAAGTCTCGATGGATTTCCAATTAATTACGACCTTCTCTTTATTTATACTGTGAACAATTCTCAGCTTCGTCTAATTTTCTATTAGAAAATATCCAATACGATACCGAGCAGCTGTTTATGCAGGATATCAATCATGAAGCTTTATCCCTAGGATAGAAAGTGAAAAATGAAAATTTTAACTATTGAAGTTAATAGAAAAATTTTTCACTTTTTACTTTTCACTTTTCCTATGAAAAAAGTTTCATGATTGGCACCCAGAGGTCGTTCGGTAAATTTAGGTCACGTGACTAGCAACTGAGAAAGCAGTGGAGCAATGGAGCTATCCAACTAGCGATTCGTAAATGAATTTGTACCTGTAGTTTGCATTCTGCAACAGTGTAACTTATAATTAAGGTACGTTAAGTTAATTTCTAGTTTTGTGATCGCGTTTGAATCTGTGATCCGCGTTCTGCATCTTAAGATTTAACCCCTTCAGATTCAGCATACATTGTAATATTTATCATATTTGAAGACATTGTTTGTTGAAATTATTTAATTCTATCGACATCTAATGTAAGTAAATGTTCACGCCCCTCATCTTCAATTTCAATTCTCATTTGATGCGTTTTTTGCATGAAACAAAAGAATCTGACAGTAAAATGTTGTGCCTAAGTCCCGCGAATCGAGATATTAAGCATTAAAGTTGACGACGATAGAGGTTAGGAAATATGTCGCCCTCCCCGTCCTCCTTTGTCGAAGGGCGCATACTTCTACAACTGTTGCACGTGACTTTCTACGCGAAGCCACTTTTACTCCACCCTTTCTCTCTGTTAAGGAGTACATGACATTAACTTCTATAGTTGTCAACTTTAACGCTAATATCTCAATTCGCGGCACATTTTACTGCCAGATTCTTTTGTTGCATTGAAATTGAAGATGAGGGATGTCTTTTAAACAAATATCTCGATTGTATATGATAATGTAGGTATACGCCAGTGAAAATTTTTCTCGTAATTTTTATACGAATTGAAACATTTTTCAAAAATATTCGGAAAGTTTACATTTTCTCTCAGAATTTTTTATACAAGTCAATTCTGAAATATTCTAAAATTTTTCATTCCATAATTTAAAAAAAGTATTTTTAATATACGAAAAATTCTGAGGAAAGATGCAGATTTTTTGAGAATTGTTCCAATTCGTATAAAAAAAATATGAGAAAATTATAAAATTATATAGAAATTCTGAAAAATTATATGAAAAGTTCGAAGGAAAATTTTCACCAAGGTATGTTGGAAAAATTTTGAAAAAAATTGTTTAATATGAATTATTTATTTAAGTACGCATTGAACTAAATTAAAAAAAATTTTTTTAACATAGTTCTAATAAAATCAGATCTGAAGTGGTTAACATAGTTTGGCCCGATGTGATGTCGCGCCGTAAGGGCTATCGCAAACAAAATTTCTGTTAATAGTAACCTAGTAAAAAGTGAACTTAAGTCGATGAGTCAATCAGGATACTGTTTTAGATCCATGTAATCTGACGAAAATAGAAATACCAATAAACTTATTTCAATCAGTTGAAATTTGTCTTACGGATAAGTTTATTGCTATTTCTATTTCTGTCAGATTACGTAGAACAAAAACAATATCCTGATTGGCTCATCGGCTTAAGTTTTTTACGCTTACTATTACGGAATTTTATTTGCGATAGCCTTAAAGTCTTATTGTGTAAAGATTAGAATTCGACCAATCAGGTGATCGATTGTGTATCTCGAAATGAGATGAAAATTATAGAAGTGAACAAATTCATTAGAATATTCATAATTTAATTGGTCAATATCCAATGAATTGTTCACTTTTGTAATTTCACCTCATTTCAAGATACACGATTTCCTGTTAATTTTAATTTCGTTCTAATTGAAACTGAATTGACTGCATTCTAATCCTCAATTTCAATGCCTAATGTGACATGCATTATGACACGATCATAATGTTGTTATATACATCATAACGTAATCTGGGCCAACATCACATCGTGCAAACACAGTATTTACCGTGATATTGTCAACGTTCGTGTTGTCCAAGGGTGATATTTCATTTGTGCATTTTTGTCGCACGACAAATTTTTCAAGCCTGTTGATTGACTATAGGATAGAGAGATCTGAGGATCTCTCTGTTCTGTACTGTTTGTTGTACGACAAAAAACGTATAAATGAAGTAGCACTCCAACGTTTGATATCGGGCAACGCAGTCGACAAATCTCCCTGGGCAGTTGAGACAGATTCAGCGAATGGTGAGTTAATTAATGTTTTATGGCTATAATGTAGACAATATTTTTCCTTGATGTCATGACGTTAGCTATTATTTACCAATTTTATGAAAAGTTTTAAATCTGAAAGAGAATATATGTGACCAACAAATATGGTCCAACAAATTTAATTAATCGTGGATAATGAATAAGAAAATGGTGTTTGGGTTTGAATGAAGTAATGAAAAGTTTCATGTACATTATATGATGCTCTTGGATTAAATTTTTAAGATAGTTAATTTCTTGTAAACTTATTTTCTTCTTATAAATTTAGTGGACAATATTATACAGTAATAAATAGAATTCCCACTTTGACACTAGATTTAATTAAATCGCCCATAAATAATGTAAAATAAGTGACAAAAGCATGCATTTCAGCAGAGGACATTATTACCATTCGTTTTTTAAAGTAATTAATATTTATTATTGGGATTGAATTATCAATATCAACACCATTGTGATAATCAAAGTATTTTATTCGATTGCTCAAAGTATTTATATGAAAATATATTATTTTTCATCAAATAATTTGAAATTTGATATCCATTTCATATCTACATATTCTCTCCATCAAATCGTGCATTACATCACAACGTTACGTTTATCATATTATGATTAGAAGGAAGAATATTCCACACACAATCTTCTTTTATTCCGTGAGACTTATTAAGATGAAATCACACGATGCTCGATTTCTTGAATGATAAGCATGCACGCATGTATGTATGTATGCATGCATGCATACATGCATGCTGCTATACTTGCTTTGATGCATACAGTTTGACGTTAGATAAATAACTATGAAATTAGCAATCATTTCTTTTGATTGATGCATGCAAGGAAATAAGCTATGAAGTAATCCATAATAAATATAAAAATGTATACAGCGCTCGATGTATGAACGAATTCTAACATACATCAGAACAGGCATGATTGTATGCATGCTATCATTCAAGAAATCGAGCATTATGTGATTCCATCTTTACTCAAACGTTATAATTAGATGGATTTCGAATTGTATGCTCTGGTTCATTGATCATTTTCTTTGTTTCACTATTATTTGAAAAGCATACACGACAAAAGTGTGTTGAGGGAAAAACTTTCTTGAAAATCTTTTAAAGGATTAATATCTAAATTATCATCTAGCAAAAATGGCGCTGTAAAGTAAATTTGTTTTAGTCCCTCGTCAGTAAGTAGCGATTCCTTGAGCTTCTAAATGTAATAATTCACTTATGAAAGGCGAAAAACAATACTTTTCCAAAAGTTACGTTTGAAAAGCAATTTTTTTATTATAATATGTAGTAAATTATTTCCAATATGTAGAAAAAATAATACATATTTATCATAGAAATAAATATCTATTGTTTATTTTCGTCACAATTAAAAAAAGGAAACTCTAACTCGCGGATCTCGCGAGACTCTACATCCGCCGGCGGAAGGTTAAAGCTAGATATTCATTAGATCGCGAATATGTTTTGAAAAATATTGCGATTTATAAAAGTTTAGGAAATTCTACACAATCTGCTCGAACTGGAAAATGTATTGATTCACAAAAAATATTAAAAAGGGCGAGAATCGCCTTGACCAAACTGGCGCTTTCCACTGACTGGAAAATTTCATTTTATATTGTCAATAAATTCAATGTAAAATATGCTTTCGGTGTTCTAATTCAATATTTTTAAATTCCATTTTGCAGTCACGAATAAGTTAATTAATAAACGAAAATGTAGAAAACGTATATTTTGCAAAGATCATATGAATACGTTAACAAATGAGGAAGTAGATGGAAAACGCACATTTTTATTAACGAAAGTTCAAATATAATGATAGGATCTTCGAAATAAAAAAATATCTAAAATATTCAACGTAGCAAATAAAGCAAATGAGAAATCTGTAAATTTTATCCCTTTCCATACAATATCGTTCTTTCACCTCCCTGTTTATATAAGTGTCGCGTAAATCTCGTTTTTGTCATTAGAAAGAGAAGTAGCGAGTGTAAAGAGGGCGGTATCATCCCTTGTGAAAGCCAATCGAGGAAGCGCGCTCGGAACTGCCACAGCGAGTGAGCCGGTGGGGTGAAGGACTCCCCGTTTATAATTATCATCTGATGGGGTGCTCCTAAAAAAAATTTTGCTCCTAAAATAAAATTTTTGTAATACTCTTAAGACTTTACTTTCGTCAGATTATGTAGATCTAAGTAATATCCTGATTGACTCATCGACTTAAGTTCACGTCTTAAGGTTATTACAAAAATTTTATCTACAGGGCTACGTTCAGAATCCGTTACCCGGGTGATAATTATAAACGGAACACGGAGGCCCTTCATCCAGCTCACCAGTATCTAATTGGCTTACGTTCACATCTTAAGGTTACTACAGAAATTTTTTCTGCACTTTTTTCTTTCTATAATCCGAAACGATACGTACTACAGAGGGGTTTTCAAAGCCATAAAATATTAATATCTAAATTTAATGACATATTTCGACAAATTCGATTAAATATCGATTTTGCCACAGCTATTGACAGAATCTCTCTATTTTTAACAAGTAATCATGCAAAACAAATTCAGATGAATTTAAGATGAATTTACAATCAGTATTATTTTCAAAACAAAAAATACAATGGAATAATGAATTGTAAGTTATATAACAAATCTTACTTAAGGAAAAGTTATAAAATTAAAAAAAATATCCTCGTTTATCTAAAGATTAATGTTTAAAATCAAACTCATGAAATTATTTTCTCACATTATTCTCATTTGTACTATTATAGTTTTTTCTTAATTAAATACCTAGCAGTCATATAAGAAATAATCTCGGTTTACAAATATCAACATTAATCGCAATAATACAATAATCCAATAGAAAATCAACGCCTTCTTAATCAAAACAAACATTTTCCGGGACTTGTTTATTTCCGAATGTTCTCGAAACTATAAAAACAACGTACGTGCTTTTTCTTTCTTGTAACTATAAACAACGTAATATCGGAACGTATCGCTCAAAATATTCGTCGAAATTTTAATTGGCTAAGTAGTTAATCATTATTTGCAAACATAGTTTGGGTAAAACTCCATTATTGTCAATGACCTATTGTTAAATGATTTATGTTTAAATAATAAAAAACAAATTAATATATTTTAAGATTTATAAGATTTATTTCAAGTTTTGCTAACTAATTTGATTGGTAATCTATAATTTTATTTCGTAGCAGTGCAATCGTATTGTGTTGCGTCAGAAAATCGTTCTATCTATGGCCTCTTAAATTTTATTTAAAATTTACCACGCCAAATTATATTGCGGCTTGATATATTTCTTTTTCTAACGCGAGGGTGTTGGTGATTCGGACTCTTGTTCATTTTTTTTTTGTTATTGGTCGATACCGAAGTTTTATAGTCAGATGAGATTCGTGTTTAAGAATGCGTGCAAAGAAGTTTTCAACAATTCAACAATATTCAGCAGTGTCGTTCTCAAGAAGGCAAATATACCATTTGAAAATTACGGCGCCGCTTGGAACCTGTACAAATAAACGGCTATTACGTGCCATTATACGATAATCATGCTTGACGTCAAATATTATATGATTTCGCTACGTGAATCCGGGCTGTTTAAATTATTCGGTTTGATTGAATGATGGCTACCGCTTTAAGTTAGCCGACAACTGCTTCAACGTAAATAAGACAGTACCCCATTCTGTATACCTACTATAAGAGTCGCCTCGTTATATAGGGTGTCCACTTGCTCATGGTGAGTCTTATGTTTTTATTATTTGTTTGTATACGTTGTGTATTCCCGGTAAAAAATTTGTCATGCATGAATATATACATATAAATATATATAAACATACATAAACATATATAAGTATTCATAAACATACATAATTTTATAGGAAATATGTTCTAAGTATGTTTATACATATTTGTATATATAATACTTATGCATGAAAAATTTTTTATCGGGAAATTTATATGTTAATTGCGCTAGTTCTTGCAAACGCTACGACCAAATTCATTACATCAATATTTTAAATACTATTCGTTTTTATTATTGTTTATATAAATAACGACGGATATCTAAAGTGTTGATACAGTTGATACACGTACATGTACTAATGGTTATAAAAGAAACTAGAATTTTAATTACGCTTTATAATTGTTCTATTTATATCAATTTTGAAAAACCTTCTCATAACGCAGTCGTTAATTCGTTTGGTTATCGATGCATTTATTATTTTTTAGTAATTAAATTATCTGTTAGGTAGATAAATAAAGATATGTTAAAACCATTACGAGCTAAGAAAGCGTTTTTTTCGCGTTTTTAACGCGAATGTATCCTATATATTCTCAATCATTTTGATCAAGTTCGAGCCTGCTGCGAGTCTCTGCGAATGCGCTTACGATAATGCATGCAATAAATTTCGGTCAGTTTTGTATTTACATGGTTCGTTCGCGCAAAGATGGAACATAAGTACCATCGGCATCGATGTACCGAACTATGAAATTGAAATCAGTATTTTTGGCAGAAAATGGAAGTAGTTGCTTGTAACTGCTGTTACTTTGTTTAACGTTGTATCTCGTTGTAATAACGTTGCAATTTGGTAATGACATTGCGAATTTTTTACAATGATACTGCAATTACTTCGAGACTGAGGTATTGAGCAAACCGCGTCAAGTGTCAATCTTTTATATTTGTGTGGGAATTGTAATAGGAGAAGGAATTCTTAGAAACACATTTGTAGAAGGGATACATTCATCCATTTTGGGTAAAAACATGTCTGGAAATCTGTATCACTTTGCATGTTTAACCCTATCACGCCATTGTTATTTTAGATTGCTTTCCCGGCTACATCAGTGTCTGTAAAAACTTTGCAACTTTATCACTATATCTCTGGACTAAACGTTTATTTCCCTCCCCCCCCCCCCTTAAAACGTGTGAACTTCGAAGTCAGACAAAGACAGATAAATATGAATCAGATAAATAACATTTTATTTTAAATTAATTACAATGTTTTTCAAAGAAATTTTATTGGAAAAATTCGCAAAAAATTATTGTACTTTGGATAAAAATTCTCAAATTTTTAAATTTAATGTTCAAACAAAAACCAGTAAGATTTTTTTAGTTGATCCTTTGGATTAATAAAAAAAATAGTAGATATGACTTGCTCAAAAAAGTATAATTATTTGAATTATCGAAAAATCGACATTTTTGAAAAATCTATACATATTATAAGTTTACAATTAATAAATAAAATTTTATTATTTAAGCAATATAAAATGATAGATAAAGGATTGTACATGTATAAATATTATTATAGTGTGTATAATTATGTTTATTAGGATTTAGTTTAGAGGATGATGTAACGCTCGTTTTAAAGCAATACATCCGCTCCGGCCAAGCCGGGCATCTCCAAAGACCGAGATTATAAAATTTCTACTATTTATTATATTGAAATAATTCTTTTTAATTCTACATTTTTGTGTACTTACTTTTATACTATCCGAAACTCAATAAACGTATATTTAATAAAAAATAAAGGAGTACCCAGAACGCCGAAAACTTACAAGCTAGCTCACGTGCGGATCCCAAGTATCCTCTTTGAACTTTCGTGCATTGTCATATCGAGAATAATGCAAAAAAAGAAAAATATCCTTGCAGGCTTATCTATGGACAGTTAAAGTTTTTTTTCAGCCTCTCTCAATCTGAATTTTCAAATTATATTATAAAAAAATTATAGTAATGTGAAAAATTGCATAGAGTACGTTGGACCCAAGAGTGGTTGGTTAGGGTTAATCCAGAACTTTGTCTTTTTATATGTATTATCTCTGAGAGTATGATGTATTATCTCTAATTTTCTAAAATATAGCTGCTCTGAATCAAGGATCATTATATTATTCCGGTCCATGTTCTGATTATAATCCAGTTTATGGTGAGATATTATAGACATTGTGTTTTCAGGCTTTCTAATATCTAATATCTGATTTGTGTTCCTTACGAGTGTTCAACTTTCTTTTGGTTTGCCTGACATATGAAGACTCGCAATGAAGGCAATTAATTAATTTTGTACACGACATTCGTATGATCTTTCTTCTTTTTTATTTGTTATCTTTGCCAGTCTTAATAAACAAACTTAAATTGTTCATAGGTTTTTGGGCAATTCTGAAATTGAATTTTTTTTCATGGTTTTGAATTTTTCAGAAATGTTTTTCAGATAAGGAACAACAAAGAACTTTTCTTTTTCAATATTAGAGTCAGAGATTATATTTTTATCATCTTTAATATTATCATAATTTTTTGTTTTGTAAGTGATTTGATCCTGTTGTTGATGGTGGAGAATAAAAATTCTAGAGAATATCCATTATTCAATAATGAATTAATTAGAACCGTAATATTTTTTTCGTGGAATCTTGGATGGGATAAAAATACAATTTGTCAAGTTGTCCAATGACGACTCCTTTTTTATGGGATGATTAGAATACAAATTTAATAAATGACTTGAAGTTGTCAATTTTTTTATATATATAAAAAATAATTCCTTCATCATCGATTGATAGTATTACATCTAGGTAACTAATTCCTATATTGTCGCTTCAACATATTTTAATTTTATTCTTTCATGGTACGAATTAAAGAATTCCTCTATCTAGAATTCCTTCGAATTGTTCAGTAAGAGCTACTAGAATAATATTATCAAGATCTGATCAAATGGAACGAAAATAATAAAAAACACGTAGCAGAGCAATGCGTTGATTATTCTTTTATTACATTTGTTTTCTTTCACGAGGCAAACGTTTTGCTTCAACAAGAATCATCGCTAAAATGTCAATACGTCGCGCGAAAAAGAAAATAGCGCATGGCCCCTACAAGATAACATGTCGAGATACATGTTTGTGTAAACGACACATATGGCAGGAATTGGAAACGAAGTGGTTGCGTTTCGATGGCGTAGAACAGAGCTCTGCACGATTTGCATTTCTCAGTCGATTTTCGGCTTGGTTCCACCTCCTGCTATTCTTCTCACTTCATCATCTCGCGCGCAGTCTAAATGCCGCTCGACTTAGAAGCGTATAAGTAGCTCGTAGATATGAGGCCTATCTGCTTTGGGCGCTCACGCCGTTTATTTTATCTTTTTTTTTTGTTTATTACATAACTACAATCGAATGAAGCAACGCGCACAAGATTGAACGCGTTGCTTCATTCTATCTTAATTATATTCTAAGTGTTGAGCGACATGGCATTTGAATTATGCGCGGGATGATAAAATGAGAAGAGTAGCGGAAGGCAGAGCCGAGTCAAAATCACCGAGAAGTACAAATTGTGCCGAGCCCTGGCATAGAAATATTTTCCTAAGGCAAATAGTCTAAAATTACATAAATGGTTAATTTATTTTTTTTTCTCTTTTTTTTTCCTTTTTTTAGCACCTTTTTTTGGACTATCATCTTTCAAGCCACTATACTGTTTTATTTGATGCATCTGTCGTATTGATTGTTTAAATATTGATTGGCGACCAGTTATGTAGGCGGATGATAAAGAAATAAAAGCATAGAAATGTGTAAGTTATATGCGTAATATCATGCTGACTCGCGTCAGTCGAGTCTAATTAATTTCCTCAATAATAATAACGCAATGGATCTTTCTGAGTTATCATCGCCATTCTATCACACATTGTTCACGTGTGACGGGTTACATCTGAAGCCATTGCACTTACGTGTGACGTCTGCACAAACTAAGTCGTGTATTGTTAATGTATACACAGTGACGACAAATTTCGAACGCGGATAAAAAAGTATTTTTTTTTCCATTTTCTGTGTATATTTATTGTACAAAGTTTATAAAAATAATATTAAACCATAAAAATAATTATTTTAAAGTGCAGAAAGAGAGAGAGAGAGAGAGAGAGAGAGAGAGAGAGAGAGAGAGAGAAAGCATTTATCCTATCTTAAGGCTTGCCCTCTAGGAACATACAAATTGGTAGGTATAAATATATGTGAAGAAAGAACTCGTTAATTACAAGAGAATAACAAAAATGAAAGAAAGTAATAACAAAAATTGATAAAATATAAATAATAAAAATAGTAACAAAAGGTGATTAATTATAGAAATTTGACTGACTCGTGTGAACAACCAAACAGGACACTACAAAAGCAACCATTATTACGGTACAGCGTTTGCCATCGCAGATGATAATAGGGATTGTGTTTGAAAGAGACCGAGGATTCCCAATTCAAATAGGGAGTGAATTCTATAGGAAGGATTACACAGGCCGACAAAATTTAGAAAGGATCTTGTGCTTTGAACTTCGAAAGATGTTTCTGTAGAATTTTGATACGCTGAAAATCACTACGTTGTCTGTTTTTTTTTTATTACCCTACATTTTTTAAATAATCGTAAAAACAGTTTTTTTCGAAAGTAACTTTTTTATAAATTTTTTCCGACTAAACAAAAAATAATTTCGAGGTCTATTTTGTGGCATTTAACTTAGAAATGTTCCAATAATACTAAAAATATTTTTTCTCGATGCTTATAAAAATGTTTTGTGCAAACCGCAAACAAAAACCTTTAGAAAATTCGTAATAAGAGTGTAAGAGATGCGAGAAGCAGAGAGAAGAGGAGGGAGAAGGGAGGAAGCGGAATAAAAAATAGAATATAAAAATAAGTTATCACTTTATATTTGTGAATTGTGTAAATTATAGTAATACAGAAATTAAAAGTAAATATATGTACGATGTTTTGAAAATCAAAGAATAATTAAAGATTCTTGAGATAAAAATTATAAACAATAAATGAAAATACGGGCAATTAAGAGCCTAAATTCGCAATAATTGCAGTGGTTATATTAACATATATTTCTCAGTGCAATATATACAATATATACATATGTAATAGATATCGAACGTTTCGACTTAACTCAAGCCATCTTCAGCAGTCTAGTATACTAAATTTTCTTGATAAATAATTCCAAACATCTTACGAGTAACCTCGTATAATACAACTTCCTTAATACAATTTAAATAGTCGCAAATCGAATGAAGATGGATTGAATTAAGTCGAAACGTTCGGTATTATATTAGGTGTTGGAATTAATTCGTAGCGTTTTTAATGAAAGAATGTTATTTATTTCACATGAGCATTAAAAAATACATTAATGAAAGTACTTCCCATCACTTGTAAAACGCTACGAATTAATTCCAACACCTAATATGTACTGAGAAATATATGTTGATATAATCGCTCCAATTAGTGCGAATTTAGGTTCTTAATTGTCCGTGTTTTTATTTATTATTTAACTTTTGAAAATCATTTCTGCAACAATAAAATATAGTGATATTTCTCTTTATTTTTTACGAATGTATATTTTAATTTAACATTTTCTTGATGTTTTCTGAAGAGAAGTATAAAATGAAACAGAAAGAAAGACGTTGCATATATATGAAAATAAATCTTTTCCTGAAAGTAAATGAATATTTATTAAATAGTATCTTATACTGGAAAATTAGTAGAAAAACATTTAAAAATAATACTTTTCTCTTCTTGATTACTAACGATTTGTTGATTCTTTTTGTATAACGTTAAAAAATTAATCTGTTTTTACATATAATGTTTGGCAATTATATGAGAGTTGTCAGAGACCAAACATACTTATATTAGAATAGCATTGACTAGATATTTATTTAGAACCACGAGCCTTTTATAATTGTAACGTAGAGAATATATTATCGTTACGCGTTGGAAGAGCAAGATATACACACACACATACACACACACACACGCACGCACGCACGCACGCACGCACGCACGCACATATATCATTGTTCTGTTTTAACTAAATACACTGATATCTATGTGTAATGTTTGTACGTACAATGCGCTTTGGTACATCGTATATGCTGTAAATGAGAAATCTATAATAGTTAAAGTATATCAATTGGTATTAAATTATGATAGATAAATTATGAATTATATTGTTTTTTTATGTGTCCAGTGTACGTTCTTGATTGTCAAAAGTTAATTCTACAAATATATTCCTATACATGAAGCACATAATATTAAAATTCTTGATAAATTTTGTTATTATATTTACTATTGTTTGTGGTGATTTTAAATCTCTGAACCACCTGGATCATAAATTAGTGGTGTCACATCGCGCTCATTGATTTTTTCATACGACTTCACCACTCTCTTTTGAATGCTCAGATATCCTTTGCTATACTTGGGGCTGTTGGGTACTGATTTACAAGTAAGGAGTATGTCGGGTGAATTGAAGCGGAAACTTTTGGCTTCAGAACATATAAGACTGTTGTTATTGTGGATCAATCTGGCTCGAAGCAGCGATACATTCTTGATGGTCGACGACGATTCGTTTATCAGTTCTTGGGTTTCCTGATCGTAGAGCTTCTTAACACAGGGACACGAATTGCTGGAGGATTGCCAGTTTTCCATACGAGACGATTGTAACACGCATGAAATCTTCGTTTTGCTGTTGTCGGCTATCGATTCTGATTGACTCACCCTGGAATCTTTTTGATTAAGCTGATCTGAACTGGTAAATCGCAAGCGTTTCGGAGAATCGCTGGAACATCTCGTGAAAGTTGTTCTGACGAGAGATTTGTTCTTTAGAGAACTTCGAGGAACTAAAGCATTTGCCACGTTGATTTTTTTACCGCTTTGTTTACTTGCTCTTTCTTTGCTACGTTTGCTACATAATAACGGATCTTCTCCGATTAACCAATATGTTAAACGGTCGCCTTTCCCTTTCATGGAAATCACCCCTCGCTCGATAAGATTAAATCCTCCTAGCTGATCTAACAGCTGCTTCGTCTCACAGCT
This sequence comes from Acromyrmex echinatior, assembly GCF_000204515.1. The sequence continues at coordinate 347,795 of NW_011627124.1, read as the reverse complement.
GCATTGAATTTTGAGCGCTGCGAAAACGCATATCAAATTTGTGTGTATTAAGAAGTATGATATGTTTTTTTTAATAATCTCTATATTATGTAGACAAGAATTAAAAATTGAAGCTATTATATACAGCGTGTTTCAAAATTCGCGCCCGCGAAGTACAAGACGTGATATTTTATGCTAAAAGAAACAATTTTTTTTTTGCAAAATTGACAAGTAGTTTTTGCAAATAAAGTAGGTTGAAGTTAACAAATAAGCGCAAAAATTATTTATCGGACACAATATTATTAAAGGAAAAAGTTATTTGTTTTAGCATAAAGTATCATGTTTGTGCTTCGCGGGCGCGAATTTTATATATATACGTGTATATATAATATAAGGTTTTACAATTTCAGTTATTTGTGACATGTTTATATATTTACATTTATTTTGTTAAATGTACGATAAAAAATATTTTTGAATAATACTCACGTAATCCTGTGGATTCCATACGACTAGCAGTGTTCACTGTATCACCGAATAAACAGTATCGTGGCATTTTCAATCCAACGACGCCAGCGCATACTGGACCTATCATAAAATTATTATTACTAATTGCTATTAGACATTCTATTCGCTTTCTAGCTCTATTCGCTAAAACGTACCGGAATGTATTCCTATGCGAAGTTGTAGTTTATCAAATGGTCTGTGACGAATGGTAAATTGTTTAATGGCATTTAAAAGACACAACGACATGCTCGCTATTTCACTAGCATGCTGAATATCATTTCTTATCGGTAAACCGCTTACCTAGGAAAAAATTCGACTGAGACATTAAATGACAGAGTTATTTGATAGGTTTTTTAATACAATTTTCTTGATCACTACAAAGTTATATTTTAAATAATTGCCGTAAGCAATTTTGCTTTCGTAATACTCACCACCATATAAGCATCCCCGATGGTCTCGACCTTATAAACATCATAGTTTTCTATCGTCGAGTCGAAGCATGTGTATAAATCATTGAGAAAGTCAACAATCTGCAAGAAAAAAGTGGGATATGTAGCTATATATTCCATGTACATGCGAATATACATAGAATATATATATATATATATATATATATAAACACATATTCTTAATAGGAAAAATAAACGAGTTTATAGCAATCAATAATAATATGTTTATGATTATATATAAATTACTTCTAACGGCGTGCTTTCCGCAGACATGGACGTAAAACCAACTATGTCACTGAAATAAATGGTAACGCAGTCGAAACTTTCAGCCTCTACTTTATGTCCCATTTTTAGTTGTTCGGCTACGTAACGTGGTAATATTTCGTATAGTAATGCATCTGTTTTCTTTTTTTCTTTAGTTAATTGATCCGTCCGTTCGTCAACAAGTGCTTCAAGATTATTTGCATATTTTTCCATCATTGCCATCATATTGTCGAAAATATTCGCTTTCCTGAAAAGAAAACATAAGCGAACGCGATTAAGTAAAAAATAGATTTAATAAATTCTTGAAAATATTGCTTTTCATGATACGGATTAATTATACATACACACACACACATATATATGTATATGATAATTAATCCGTATCATGGAATATACACAAAATAATATTTTATTAATCCAATACACACACACACACACACACACACACACACACACACACACACACATACACATACATACATACATACACGCGCGCGCGTGTATTTTGTGTATATATTGTGATATTAACAAATATATAATATTATAAAGAAAACTCACATGCCATTTCGTAGCGGTCTCAACTTGTATCTTATCATTTTAAAATCTGGACGGAGCTCCGGATTTTCTGACCAGCACTCGAGCAAACATTTACGAATGAAATCGAACGTATTATCCAATTGATCCAATGGTGGTCTATCATTATTTTGTGAGAAAAAAAGAACATTTCTTCAAATTTTTTAATAAAAATTATAAAATTATATATTTTTTACAATTATATTTATAGTAGCTTACCTAAACGGTGATACTTCATAATATGGGTTTTCTATTCTTTTTAATATTTTATCTGCTGATAAATCAGTGATACCGAATGGTCCATGTCGTCCTTGTAATTCGTATAAAACTATGGCGAATGAATATACATCCCCTCTTTGCAAATCACGAACATTTAGCTCCCAGGGAGAAGTACAGCGTAATAATTCAGGTGCTTTGTATAGCAATCCTACATGAAAGAGAATTAATTATAGGGGAGATTTGCAAAATCCATATCGATTGCTTAAGCTGCATTCTATCCAAGCTTACAGAGCTGTCAAGCTGTAAGCTTGGATAAGATGCTTGTACGGTATTATTGTTTTTGTTACTTTTTTCAGTAATAATTGTTTTTTTACTTCAAATATTAATCAATGACGGATTAAACATTTTGCCATCCCTAGGTACCAACATTACCTAGGTGCCTTTATTAATTTATAAATTTGATAAAAAGGAAAGGGATAAAAAATGATATACCCCTGCATTATCTAGTAAAAACATTCAATAATCCTTAATAAGTGTAATATAAATATAATACATTTTTAACTGCATATTTAAAATATCGTTTCTGATATCAGTGATAAAATATGTTCGGTGTAACTCGTGCAAAAACATTAGATTAATAAATTAAAAATTTATCTCAACTGTATGAAAATTTTCTGTCTTGAAAAATTTGCCGCCCCTTCAAATTTGCTACCTTAGGCAAGTGCTTTGTCTATATGTTAATCTATCACTGATATTAATATACAGAATTTAAAAGATTTATTAGGTAAGTTTGATATAAAAAATGTAAAAAAATTGCTATATAAAGACTAGAATTTAAAGACTAGAATATAAAGCTTAGAATTTAAAGTTTTAATATTGATTATTATAATTAATATTGTTTATTAAATAATAATCTTAAAATCTGTTTCATTTTAACATTACAAAATGTAACGAAAAAAGTAATAAATTATTGCTTAGAAAGTAACGATTCATTAATTTTTAAAATTAATAACAAATAATGGTAATGTTGAATAATGAGTTACGTTTTACGCAAAGTATAAATGCATGCATTAATAGGTAACATTCCCAAATGATTTTAGAATCCAACGTTGTTAAGATTGATTAGGATTGCCGCACATACTTTTTGTTACAATTGTAAAACGTACTGTAAGAATAAGCCAATCACAGCTGAGAAAACTTTTGATAATTCTTGATTATAATTAGTTAATTTTTATGGTATGTTTTATGGTTATAAAAAAATTGTGCGGCAGTCTTTACTCTTTGATCTATTATAAAATAAGATTGATATAGAAACAATCATATTTATTGTTAACAGAAGAATATTTTACTCTTAAATGTAAAAATCTTAAATCTGAAATAAAATGATCTTGAATATCGGTATTTTGTATCAAATATATAACAATAGCATCATGCGTTATAACATATAAAGATTTATACTAATGCAAGAATATATAATACTTATATTTATAATACTCTTGTCTTATTATCTGAAGACAATAATAAGTCGATCTTATTTAATTCTAAGAAGGAGAATTGTGATTATTCATTTTTGTGATTTTTATTTTTATTTTTATACTATATAAAATTGATAAGATTAAGTATGTCAAAAATATTTTTTATTTTGTTACCAAACAAGATAAAATGTGTCTAAGCACTTGTTATAAACATGTCTGAGCACGCAGCAGCGACTGCCGCTCAAATGTAGTAACAAGTGTTTGAGACAAAACAATAATTTTTAATATTTATTTACAAATCAGTACCAATGGAACCATATCATATCAAATGGAAAATATAATTAAAAATATTATTTGAGTGATACTCATATTCGGCATAATACTCCTCTATATAGACTTTTTTCGTAATCATTATAGCGGATATTGAATCGATTTCTTTCATTTTGTACAATTCTTAATTGACAAATTAAAAAAGATTATAAAAGAAGAAGAATTTAGTAACAGTTAAAATTATAAAAATTCGAAAGTATTAGGTGTTGGAATTAATTCGTAGCGTTTTACAAGAGATGGGAAGTACTTTCATTAATGTATTTTTTAATGCTCATGTGAAATAAATAACATTCTTTCATTAAAAAACGCTACGAATTAATTCCAACACCTAATATAATTATCGAATCGGATGTAAAAATTTCTTTCAGCTTACCATGGAGTGTTTTTATGACGTTAGAATCGCATTCCTCATTTCGTTTAAATTCATTCAGGCCAAAATCCGTTAATTTTACGACCCATCGTGAATCCACAAGACAATTGGAAGGACTCAGTGATCCGTGATATTTAATTACCGATTCATGCAGATAGATCATACCCTAGATGATTAGACAGAATGGCTACCGTCCAATCAACAGTTAACAATTAACAGTTAAAGATACATAATTTGTACGTTTTGGCTTGAATTTAACTTATCTTCAATCTTAAAATATAATAAAAAGTAATCTTACATTTTTCATTTTGTGCATAATAGAAGCGGTCTTGGATTTTCAAGTTAAATATAAGCAGTCGCAGCTGGTTTACAAGCCGAATAAATTATAAACTGTTGTGTAATCCCTTTTATGCTCATTTTTACCAATATAGATTGACTTTAATCTCAGTTCAACTTATTCTTTGTCTTTTTCTAAAGATTAAAAAAACATGAAGAGTAAGTTGGACTGTGATTAAAATTAATCTATCTACATTGGTGGAAACGGATATTAGAATGTTATAATAGTCCATTGTATATTTGGTTTATGAACCGATTAACTGACACTTATTTAACTTGAAGATACTGGATCGTTTTTGTCACATGCGATGGAGAATATAAGATTATTTTTTAATATATTATTGACTGAAGTTTATATCGCTTATTTGTATATAAGTATTCCTATCGCTCTATTCTCGTCACTGTTACTTAGCATGTATCTAGACCATTTGGATCTACAGGTGTTTTAAGCCTTAAGTCATAAGAAATTGATCAATTACAGTCGAATTTGAGAAGAATAATCGATTATGATTCGTTCATTTCTTATGGCTTAAGGTTTAAAACTCTATTGTAGATCCGGGATAAGGTTCTAGTCAAGTCTCTTCCGTACTATGATCCGAGTTCATCACATTAGCGATTGCCAGGAAGACAGAAGATCTTTTCTCTAATGACGTGTTTGTTTAGTTACTGCTCTGAGTTTTTAACACTTTTGTCATTTTCTCAATAAAGTTTTAGTTCTCATTATACATTTGTGCATATTTATTTCGGTGTGACTAATGTGTTATGTGTGTTTTCCGTGCGAATATGAAACGAGCATATATGAACGTATAAACATTTTGAATCAATAACGGACAGTCCGAATCACATATAATACGGGAGAAACTTTGACACAACATTGACTTCGATGTGATTGAACAATGCCTAAATGGCTCGTAATTGAGCCGAAACGTTCAAATTATGTACTTTTATTAATAAATTGTGTTGGTTATTTTATTTTTGAGCATCAAGAACTGCGCTCGATTTTTATTAGCTTTTCTTTTTAATTATTTTTAAATGTAATATAACATAAAATAAAAAACAATTTTGAAATTTGTGACATTTTCTCTAGTCATAAACTTTTTTTTTCATGTTACATTGCATTCAATAGTCTGATGCTGTACGGAAAAAAATCATCTCTTAAAATGAACATAGTATATTTTATTAAGGTAGTACACTCGCGCGAATTGAAAATATTATCGCCTATGTAAAGTTCATGAAAATCGCGTTTAATTTTTATTATTTTATTGCCTAAACTAGCAATGATATATTAAAAAAACGAGCATGGAGAAAAAAATATTGTGAAAAAATGTTATAATTTTTTACGATTTAGTTTGGAAAATAGGACTGTGAAAAAAATGCAAAAATTTTGTTTCAACGTATCATTTAATCAAGAAAAATATTTGGATGGTGATTGTAAATTAAAAACGTTTGCCATTTAATTAGTTCATTAGAATTTGCCAATCACATATATCATTGACAAATGCGATCAATTTCAATTATCGATTAAAGTTGATCGGAGTTGATCGAAGTGGTTCTGAAATGGGAGTATCATCACCGAGTTCATGATGAAATTTTTGGATGATATTATCGTGAGTGTACTATCTTAATTAAATAAACTTTAAGAAGAAGAAAATATAAATTTTATAAAAACAAAATTTAAAATGAAACTTACTCTAATAATGTCGCCGACAAGAGACGAAATGACCATATTATCGAGATGCAGATCCTCATTCTCCAATATGTCCTGAAAAACATTGCGTTATTAACGGAAATTTAATCAATAAATATATACAATGCAAGTAATATTTTGTAAAATTACTGACTTTGAGACTACCACGTGCACAATATTCGACGATGACACATATGTTAGGTGGTTCGATACAAGCACCAATAAAGGAATTCAAGTTATCGTGTCTAATGTCGCGCATCTGAAAATACATTCTTTTAATAGCAAATAAGTCTTATAATTGCTTAATAATAATTGTTATATTGTAATTTCAAATTTTAAATTAAAATTTTTGACGTTACAAACATTACCACTTTTAGTTCTCTTTTCATCTTTTCCGTGATCTCAATCGATTTTTTTCTGATTTTTTTAACAGCGAAAATTTGTCCTTTATACAGTCCAATTTGTGTATAAATCGTTGAATATCGAAAATCTGCATCTGAATTAGAATTTAGCGACACTTGACTAGTTCGCTTTTCTGTGTACTCCTTGATCTCAATGTCTTTGTAGTTAATTTTCCAAAGCAAACTATCTATCTCTTGCTCGTATTTCCAATTTTTATAAAAAATTAAGATAATCACTGTAATAATAAACAACAATGCGCCAAGAATGCCTCCTATAATTTTGCCAGTATGAGCTATAAACAAACATCAATTCATTATTAAGAGCTGTTATATAATTTACTGATTCAAGTATCGTATTAATTATTTATTAAAAACATTATATAACATTAGCATATTTTTTAAAAATTATATTTGTATATAAAAATAATAAAATGTATTATAATAGAAAATATTTATATCACTCTTCACGATAAAAATACAGCATATATTTATAAATTATTAATAATAGTTATAAATAATATAATTATTAATAATAATAATTCATTATTATTATTAAGTTATTAATACAATAAAGTAGAATCTCCCTCTACAGCAATATTGAAGAATATTGCAACAATATTTAATTTTTGCGGACATATAGGAATGTAGCTACAATGTTGCAATTTTTCAAAATGATATTGTTGCAATATTGCTGTAATATATCGATTATCCGAATCTTGATTATCCAACCCCCGCTCTCCCATTATTTAATATTGCCTTAATTTTTATTATACTCACAGTAACATTTTTCGCCATAGTATCCACAATAAGGCTCTGCAATCGGTGGTCCATTTCCGAGCCATTGTATTTTTTTATTTAACTGAAGCTTCTAAACATTTTGTTATTGGAAGTTGAACAAGAAAATAATTTGAAATAATTTATAATATAGATATAATGAAGCGTTATTTATGTTCGACAATTTCCATATGAAAAAAGATCGATCACACACATGCTTTTTCTTGTTTTCAAATTTTTTGCAAATTAAAAATAATATTCTTTAAAATTAAAAATAAGTTATTTCTTAAAAATTTGTAATTTAATTATTAAAGTAGAATATATTTTACATTACATCAAAATATGGTAATTATCTATACATTTGATAATATTAAACTTTTGTGGCAACATAATTAGTTAATAATTAGTTAATATAAAATTAATATAATAAATATTTTTTTCGTTTCAAATAAAAGGTAAAATGTTGCGTTAACGATTTGTAGTTTACTTACTGGTAAATTTGTGCCTTGCTCCTTTCCAATGAAATATCCAATTGGATAAAGACCGTAGCCTTTCACAGGTCGATTATCCAATGCAATCAATGTGTAATTACCTTCGGCGTCTCCATTTTCATCCATGTATACCATGTATCTATAGAAGGTCGTACAAATTCGTTCGATTTAATTTTGATTAATTAGATAGAATAGCAGTACATTACAAGTTAATTCTAATATTTATTTGTAATTGTATTATTAAAAAAATTTAGTGTTAACGATATGATTTCAATTATAAAATATATTGAGATGTTAATTAATAATACTAATTTGTTTAATATTTATTATAAATTTTCTTTGCACACATATGCGAGTTTCGTTTAAAGCTGGTTCTACATTAGTTGCATCGCAGCGTCACAAGCGTTACAGTCAACATCAAGTTAATTCAACTCTGATTGGACCGCAACGCTTGCAACACGCTATAATAAAAGGAATAATAATTATTTTTTTAAATATTAGAAAACAAGGAACATAAAAAACCACAGCACAAGTTGTCGGTTGTGATAATCAAACTTACATCAATGAAAAAAAAATTTTTTAAGCGTTTATCAATACAACATATCAATAAACAATTAAACGTTTCGGCCACAATCTGGCCATCTTCAGTAATTAAAAATCTTCTTAAGACACAAATTTACATTTAATTGAGTTAAATACAGTCGGTTGTTAAAATAAAATAAAAGTGTTCTTATTTGTGTGAAGATGCATCGTACGGTAATCTTACAACGCCAGTTTTCATATCCGGACAATGTAGAATAAGAATTTCCAGATTCTAATCAGAACAAAATTGTATATCGTTAATCTCTTATACTCGAAACATAAAGCATAGACGCGTTACCTGTTTTACAGCCAAAAAATTAAGCGGTGGATCTCAAATATCACTTTCGCACACTTAAAATTTAGTCGTGACATTGTGTGTTGTTACTAGTCATAACATGTACCACTATTTATATACCGAGTCAAAACTCTCGAAAGTTCCAGAACAATTATTGAAAGAAAAGGAGAACCTACCTAAGAAAAGGAAGATAAATATCAGGCAAACCTTCCGTGTCACTTTTCTTATTAATATCTCTTGTTTGTTTTTTTATATGTATTATATCATTTCCGAAATTCTTCTTTTAATCAAAGATTGTTCTGTGTCTAAAATTTCTATATTCTCCCAATCCAAGTCATGCATCCTGCTAAGACGATGACGCGAAACAACGGAGATCTCAGAAGACGGTTTCCTTACATCCCTTTATGTTCCCTTATCCGAGTTTTTAACTTTCGTTTTATTTGGCCCACGTATGATGATCCGCAGTTTTGACAGTTTATTTTGTAGACTAATCCGCTTTTTTCATACTTGGAAAGAGAATCTTTTCCCGTCTTAATAAATTTGTTCATTGTATTCATAGGTTTATAGGCTATATTAAATCCATGAATATCACAACCGACAACCTGTGCTGTGGTTTTTTATGTTCCTTGTCTAATTTTTAAAATTATAACCACTTTTATTTAAGAATTATTTTTTTATTTGATATGCATGTTGTATCAACACATTGGTCAATATATCAGGCTGCTTTCTCTAGTAAGCATTAGATTTACAAAATGTATCAATTTTATAAATATAACCGATTGATCACGCATTCCT
>NW_011627124.1:259557-338259 GCF_000204515.1 Acromyrmex echinatior | reverse complement strand
GGCAGCTTGACATACTATCAATATATTGATGCAATACGTGATACACAAAAAATCAGGCATGTACAAAACAATTTCAAATCCTCATAACAAAAGTTCAATGCAAAAGCCTGTTGCATGAATGATTGAAACATCTCTCGGAACGATGATGAACGATTGAAAACATTTCTCGGGACAATTGCTTTTATAAAGTACAGAATATTTTATTTATATTTAATCGGATGAATTTTTTTTCCCGATGCAGTCTCACCTGTTGAAAGGGATGTATAAAAATAAAGCTTTAAACACCGAATCACTAAGTCTTCTTAACGCGGCGATCGCGAATGATAAATAATTTAGCTTCTTTAACGATCTCTTTACGGCATGTACAGTAATTATTTTATCAAAAATAATTGAAATTCGCGTGAAAGCTTCCCTGCCCTCCTCTCTTCTCTCTCTCTCTCTCTCTCTCTCTCTCTCTACCATTTTCAATTGATTTTTTTGGCGAAAAACTACCGCAAGTGATGTTCTCTCCTTGTGAAGCATTTGATTTGCATACCATATAATAAAAATGTTACAAAAAAAATGTTAAATATGACAAACGATCGTTCTCATGCCTTTATTTCATGTTTTTTCATATACATACCCCATTGCACTTTGATAATGTATTCCACGCAATGTCGATAACATTTCTTTCCCATTCCATGGATTTATATTATTCTTTAGTGCACGCAGCAGCGACCTTTCATATAAATGTACTGCATCATATAGATACGCTGTCTCCGGCACTATCTACATATTATATGTTATAATATAAATTATGCTTTGGGATTGGGGGTGATTTTAGCGGAAAGGCCTATTAACATTACGTTTTATACTAATCGTATGTTATAGTGCAATTAAAACGCGGAGTGCGCACTTAATTACCCGTAATCATTCACATACTAACGTGTTGTATTTTAAAATTATAAATATTAATCTGTTCAATATGCAAGTATTTACAAAATTATCACAATCGTTCGCTCTATCATTATCATTTCTTTTTGCTGAAGACAACTCATCAATTCATATAATCCAAGTCACGATATCTATCCTATTGATATTCATAATTTCAAAGTACATCACGTTGATATGTGAATGATTATAGATAAATGAACGCGCTCCGCGTTTTAATTGCGCTGTAACATATACGAGTTAGTATAAAATGTTGTAATGTTAATTTTTTTAATTTTTATAGTGAAAACGAATAGCTTTTTTGTTAATGAATCACTCTTGGAAAATTCTCAGAAGATAATTTAAAATAAAAACATTTTTTACAATATTCTGTATTATTGACAATACAATGTATTCTGCTACTTATAAGAAGGAAAATTTGCAAACAAGATTGAATCATCTTTCTAAAATATATTGCAAAAATGAAAGGAGGTGAAAGTCAAACAAAAATCAAAATTCTAATTTTGTATTATTAAAATCTCCAAATTCAGGGATATGTTTCTGCAAAATTTTTATCATCTCTGGTAGTCACCTGAACTATTCCTCCGACGTTTGCTGATGGGTTCGTAAAATTGAATGGTGGCTTCTGTCTGTACTTGTTAACCAGTCGAGTGAAATTCATATAATTGATTGGGGCAGAGGCAACAATGCTGAAATAACTTCGATATGCTCGTATTATTGAAAAATCCATGTTTTTTTGTAATAGCCCTTTCAGATATTTATTCGGATGCTTCTCATCGTAAAACTCAATGTCAATACCAACGACAAAATATTCGCCTACAATATGAAATAATTAAAAATAGTATTATTTAGATAAGGTGAACGATACGCGCGTGCGCGAGAGTGAAAAATAGTTATAAAATTAATAAAGTATAAGTTGAAAATTAAAATTATACAAAAAATTATATATATTATATATGAAACTTTATATATATAGGATGTTTATAAACTATTTTGTATTGAAAGAATTAATAATTGTTTGTTATTATTTATTTCTTAATTTGTTAGTCAGATTTTGAAAATTTATTTTCTGGAAATTAATTATAAAAAATTCACGACGGAGTAACGTTAAAAATAATTAATTCGATTTTATTTTCAAACTCAGTGCTCCATTGTCTTAACAGTGAATATATGTATATACGAGTATCATGCGCTGTTTCCATGTCAAGATATGTCACATTTCTCTTATATATCTTATATATATCTTTTGTATATATATTATATGTATATGTCTTGTGATATTTATATTTACTTAAAAATACTGTTAATTAGTATCAATGAAAGTAAGTTAATAAAAAATATAACACATTTCTCAATTATTTTATTTTTGTTTACTTGGATTATCCCGATGAAAACAAAATACATTATTATATAGATTCCACAATTCTCATATGATCATTGTGATGCTATCGTCTATTATTTAACTAATGACAGTTACTCTTCACAGTTTCCACAGTTTTCCTGATTATTCTACAGCAAATTTATACCTTTTTCCAAGAGATTCATTTTGTCCAGAGCCATCAAGAGACCGATGTGTTCATAATAATGTCCAAGTATCAAGTAAACTAGAACATAATTTACAATCGTGCGATAATTAGAATTTCTTTTTCCGGTTGTTAGTCTGTCGTGTTCGCTTTTTCAAATCGTGATTGCTAAACCAGTTACATTTAAACGTTTATTTTTAGAATTCAGTTTTTTAATTTATATGTCTAAAGAGACTAATGTAACTAATAACCGGTTACATTTAAGCGTTTATTTTTAGAATTCAGTTTTTTAATTTAATATGTCTAAACAGATTATGCGTGACTAATGAAATGAATGGCATGCAATATCTGTTCACAAGTCTGAGACATTTGTCCTTGTAATATGCAGGGACCAAACCGAAATTCGGAATCGAAAACCGTTTCGGAACTTTTTTTTTTAGTGAACCGAAATCGAAACCATACCCAAATTTTGTATAGTTTATAATACCGAAACCATAACCGAACTGGTAAAATTTTATGATTTTTTTCAGTACTTTTTCGGTTCTTTTTTCAGTATATTTAGATTATTTTTTCTTATTTTTAATCTTTATCCTTGTTCTTAATCTTTGTTCTGCCTATTTCTTCAAATCACCAATGTTCAATCCAGTATTACTATCGCCAGCTCTCTTAATAACCGGAATGTAAATACCTCCAACATTTCGATATAAGAAATCTGGCGGAATCGCGAGACATATTTAATGTAAACTTTTTTAAGATACTAGCATTTCTTTTATTTAGATCTTCCTCATCAATATATTGCAAGAATTTATTCTAGTCATGAAATTCAAAAACATATATGTGGACTTTATGTAATAAGTGAGATTTATCCATAAGAATCAAATAAGTTGTAAGAAAGAACTGAGAGAAATATAATGTTAATATAATGTTAATTTTTATTCAGATCCATTGACGCCTTTTTTTGACTAAGCTCTAGATTGAACGGATGAACACGCTCTCTCTCTCTCTCTCTCTCTCTCTCTCTCTCTCTCTTCTCCTCCTCCTCCTCTTTCTTTTTAATAAAACAAATTTAAAGAATAAATAAAATAAAGCAAATAAATAAAACCGAAAAAACCGTTAAAAACCGTAATTTTTACGTTTTTGTTACTGATAAAAAAAAACCGGAATTGAAACTAGAAAATTTATTTGATATTTTATTAAACCGTGACCGGAACCGAATCGAAAAATAATCTTTCGGTCCGGGTCCCTGGTATGCGGGTTGTTTTATGCAAGTTTCGTATTGCGACATTTATCAAGGTATCGAAATGCGGGTAGTCTATTTTAAATCGCGCCATTTGATTGGTAAAAAATACACGTTTTTCGTGGAACTGAACTTTTAAATAAAAAACGAAAAGAAGATTAATCTTAAAAGTCTGGCCCATATGCTTCAAAAAGAATTGTCGATGATAAAAATGCATTATACGAGTTAGTAAAATTACGATTTTATTTTGATAAATGTGATAGTAATACAGAAATTGTTGTTTGGAAATAAACATTCTTGTTACTTACTTCGCGTACCTCGATACGTTTGTCTAACGAGTTCGTGGAAAGGATTTTTCATGTGGGTTACATGATAAGGTTCGTTCCACGAAAGACAATAATTTACAGCAATTCCAGCTGCTTCGAAAGACATTAGAATTGTAGTCGCAACCGTAGACATCTTATTGAACTCGAACATTGTTGAATTCATATATAAAAATGTTACCTGTGATAAATAAAATGTTTACAAAAAAAAATATACATATATAGATAAAGCAATTTTTAATTTAATTTTACATTAATATTATTAGAAACATGCGCTTATCAAAGTGAACTACAGAGTATCACCCACTTTGGTCCAATTGAAAGCCATCAGTACTGAAACCACGGATTTTGCAATTTGACTATCTGGTGGCCTTGTTCTCGCAAACGTTGGAAATTCCTTTTTATTCGACGTTTCGTTATGCGTGCAAAACTGGAAAATGTGATATTTGTCAGTGAAAGCTTTCACTTTTATCCAATTATATACATGCTATCAAGTAGTAAGAAGTATTAAAATTAATAATATAAGATTTGATTATACATATGATATCATTAAAATGTTGAATGCAGCTGCCATTTTGGCTTCATGGATGCAAGTTTCTTGAGGACCGATATATGCGGAAACGTTTTTTTTCCACAAATCCGCCGTCATCAAAATGCTCATTTCTTCATTACCATAAGTTTCGGCAACGAAAAAGTCCAACTTATGTCCGCGTCTATTAAGTTCCCCGGCGTTTACCTGCATTTTAAGCAATACTATTTTCAAGAAGAACATTTAAAATAGAAAAATTAAAAGGAGTAGTAGAAAATAGTTAACTTTATTCAATGCTTGTGTAAAAATATTCCGCAGTAATATGTTCTGTCGTAATTGGAAGCAAATCATCTTATGAATTATTTCGCGAAAAATCTTTTTAAATTTCTCGCCATTTTCTTCCCTAATTTCAAAGAGCTCTTTTGAAGCTGTTTCAATATGTTTCAATTAATTAATGATAATGATATAAGATTCAACAAGAATAAACCGGAAGTGTTATTTTATGGTAACTGTAAGTTATTCTAATTTCGCTTAATTGACATTCAATTAGATAATCATATTTCCATGTGAATTAAATTGCTAAATTTAATTATCCATTTCCGCAATTCTAATCGCAGTTATTCGTATTTAAAACATTAGGGAGAGTGAGAGAACGCCGAACGGTAAAAACGATTATTTACCTCCTCCACGGCGAGAGTGAGAGCACCGGATATCCGAAGGCCGGGACGTTGATATTCAAGATCATTATCACGTCGTTTTGATCCGGTGATGTATCCTAAAGTAAACGTTTCGGCATCCACTCCTTTATTAATGAGCAAAACATGGATCACCATCAAAAACAGATACATCCTTTCCACATTTATCAATAGCGTGCCCAGCTGTATGAAGCCTTTACGTGAAAAATATTGTTAATGTATCATACCAGTTTTTACATACAAGGAAACATCGTTAAACCCGAAATCTTCGATTTGAATGAACTTTTGTAAATATGTAGAGTAATTTAATACATAAATAATATAGTATGCGTTTACTCTTAAAGATATGATTTTCGAACTTAAAAGTAAAAAGATGCAATCTTTTCGCATATGACTTTTAAACTAATAAAGACAAATGTTTAAAATTAAAGTGTAATGATAAATTAATGGGGATTATAAAATGATAAAAAAAATTTTTTTTAATTAAAAATAAAAAGAATTTTATTGTTATGTCACTTTGTAGCCCTCAGCTTATATTTAAACTTTAATTCTAAACATTATTTGTCTCTATCTTTTGTTTAGTTCAAGAATTATATTGGAAAAAGTGAAAGCTTGCTTTGTTTTTGATGATGCTTTGTTTCCATTCTCCATTGAATTGATGTCGATATTGAAACGATAATATCGATACCAGTTCAACATCAACTCGACGTCTAATTGATGGTCATTTCTTGCTGAGTAATTAGCAATTTATTCAGAAAGAATAGACTGTATATTTCTTAAAATTATTGCACCAAAAATTATTTATTGTGCAATATAATTAAGTAAAATATAATATCTTAAAAAATAAAAAAATCTTTAAAAATAAGAAAATTAAAAATTGTATGGACGCATAAAAAATAGTCGAGAAATTTAGCTTCTAAAATCAGAAACACATATGAAGCTCGTTCATGTTTGAACTGTTAATAAACAATATTATACGCAAATCATTGTTTCATAACACAAACATTATGATATAATGGACTTTATAGTATTGTAAATAAGATCAAGTACATACGATTGTGTTTATCTTTCGTCATTTATTGGTATGAGTATGAGTTTGAAGGTAGGTGCCTGTGGCACTATATGGATAATGGATAAAACTAGTAAGCTCCGCGGGATCGCAATAAACCTCAACAATCTCCTGTGGTGTATCTAACTTTTTTTTGTCGACATTTTCTTTGCGCTTTTATCCGAGAACGTTAACTTTCTTTCATTGCAATATCATTTATGCATATATGTGAGATATTAATTTTGCAAGAACGAAGTCGGTCACTTTTACCAACATAATTATTCTTTTTTTATATTTTACAATATTTTGAGTTGCAATAAATCAAACTACTAAAATCTTTCGTTTCATCCCAGAAAAAATATTGCAGACAATAACTTTTATAAATTTGACGTGTATATTTCTTAGTTATAATAAGTGCAGACATTGCATTGACTAATTTCCGACATGTATTCGCTTTTTTTTTAACGATAAAGAAAAATCGTAACAAGCGAAGTACTCCGAAGTTTAGTGTCAGTCACAGAGATTCATAAACGTTCTCGAAAAAATTATGTCCCGCTTTCGGCGGCGTGACAATATCACAGTATGTGTGAGCATTAGAATTCAGCTTCAGAAGGACCATCGACGTCAGTGCCGTTACAATATCTACTGCAAAATCAGTTCTCGGAAGCGGCATACACCTCGGTCATGCGTTCTCCGACTCATTATATTAATAGCGATCTATTTTAATAAGACCCTAAAACCATCGGGTCGTTGAACAAAACGAGACTGATCACGAGGTAGTTCCTCTGAGGTGTGTTACGTAACTACGTCAAGGCCACGTATTACAAGAAAGATGGTCGAAAGATCCGCGAAAATCGTATTGTGTATTATAGTTGTGTTGCACAAAAGAAGCAAGCGTGTATCCTGTTATGTCGATTAATCGATAATTCTGGCGAGACTCGCCCCTAGTTTTGTGGCATGAATTCTGTATGACACGATTGTGTTAATTACTACGGTCATGATCGTGCGGCCGTGCATATGCGACTTTTTACAGTAAATTGCACTTCGCCGATTCGTCAGTTTCGATGTTCCCTGCCGGCGAACCGGGATCCAGCTAAAAAGTTCACATAACAAAACGTGGGCATACGTCACGCGAGGTGGAAGATAATTCGAGGGAAGAGTGCATGTCGCAACGCGAAGCATTGCACATGATCACGCGTTTGTCCAAAGGCAGCGAATCAATTAACCCCGACGGGACTGACCGTTCGTTTCTTAAATTGCCCGTTGCATCGCTTTCACTATTCACAAGTGTATTCGAGAGTTGTAAATTTCCTTGCACATGAAAGAAAGAATATAACTGTCTGTATATCTGATGGATCACTTATTACATTTGATGACAGATTATTAGCTTTGATAAATAATTGATAGAATTACGAATGCAATTACACATTATTAATTTTCAAACTTTCTATATGTTATTATAAAATGTTATTATAAAATAGTGATAAAATAATGTTACTATAAAATAATGATAAAAAGTAGGAACACTTATTAAGTAAATTATACTATACATTTCTTCTTGAACATTATTTTTACACTTTTTGATATATAATTGTGCAAATTTTTTAATTGCTTCTTGCTTCTTGAATCCCGATTATACTGATGTATATATTATATCTGGATAAATTTTCTTTAATGTCTTTTACAGAAGAACGTTTCTTGAGGTTTTAAAGCATATACTTTGTGACCTCGATTGCTTACATTCTCGAGTGACAAACTGCGGATCTGTCATCGTTTAATCTCAAAACCTGTCGACTTTTGACAGTCAATTCTGGTTCCCGCGTCAAAACGTAGCGTGATCAACTCGCATACCCAATTGGAATGCAATTGGGGAATTAACGAGCCGCTGTTGAATTAATGTGGTTAACGGAACGTAGGTACAACTTTTTCGATAAAGCTATGTACTTGAAGGCGATTTACCCATTAGTTTTAGTTGCTGCAATCAAATAATTTTTAAATTACAGCTAATGTTTTTAAGTTAAATAATTGTACTTAATTTTTGTTCGGGTAAAAGATAGTTTACAATGTTTATTAGTTTATTATATCTTAATATAGATAATCCATCTCGATATTTTTCTAAACCCAAATTAACTAAACAATATTAAGAAATTTTACTTTAATTAAAAATTAATTAAATTATATTATACCCTTTAAATATGTCTATTTTGTATATTTATTTTTAATATTCTGAAAAGAAAATAAAATTAGATATATAACCAATTAAAAATTATTTAACACAAATAAAAAACTTATCTTGATCAGAGTAAACTTTAATGAAGTTAGTTTAATAAGTAAAAGAGTTTTAGAGATAGGTTCAATAAATGAAATAAATAATAATTCTAATATTTCTAATAATTGGCTTTCATGCGGTTTTCTTTGATGGACAGCAAACTCTCATTGTGAGGGTCAAAATGAATTTTTTTGTTTTATTTGATTATGTGGAATTAAACGCTTTCACAGTCACGATCAATTGATCGTGTGCAAACAATTCGTTTAAATAGCACTCGTTTAAAACATTAATAATACTTTAATAAATATTCAATCACTAAATAAAATGTTGGTCATTAAATAAAATATATCAAGAATATGCATTTAAATATCACGCTGTTGCAGTAAAATATAATTCCTTAATATTGGGTGACTATTCAACCTGTTGGTTTGCGCTAAATTTTACCTATCGATCGCACATGTACGCTGTATTTATGTTAGATACTTCATATATTATATACATTGGAATTAATTGTTTCAATAAAACATATTCAATAATTTTGTCACTCCGCTTTCATGTGCGTTGGATTAATGAAATACGTATCTCAATGGTCGAAATCTATTTATAAATTATTGAAACGTGTTTTATTGTATTATAATACATAAATTATTATCTTTCTATTTATCGAATCAATGAAGTATTTTATGCGCATAAACAACAAGTGTGAAATATAATTACATAAATATTTTATCATGAACATTTAATTAATTATACAAAAGTGAAGCAATTATTTTTTAAAGAAAGCGACAAATGAATCTGCTCCTACTAGTTGTGTGTTTATCATATCTATTTTAGAGTAAAGTATCTTTACAAAAGTAAAATCTATTTTGATCTACAATTATTTACATTCTCCATAGTGTGAAATAAACTATACATGCATCGATGGAAGCTAGTGCGTATATTTATACATCGAGTCATAAGTGCGCGCTGACAGGACAGAGAAACGTGCCCGGAGGGTGACTTTGCGACGAGAGAACTTTAAAATGGATTTTATTGCGAAACCGGAGTACGCAACGATATGTCAGTAATCGCGCTTAAGTGTCTCTCTTGGAGTCATTTTAACAGCGAACTCGACATCGCGCGTTGACAAACTCATGACGCTGATCACGGTTGACAAATCTGGTCCGCAAGGGTTTATATCACTCCAGAGAAAGAAAAAGAGAGAGAAAGAGAGAGAGAGAGAGAGAGAGAGAGAGAGGAGGAGGAGAGGGGGATGGAAGACTGAATAGTAGGTACAATTCATCACATGATTCATTTATTTCACACTGTTGTCATTCGTAATTTACATGATTTATGTGATTGGAAATTTTTCCCGTTGGCGGTTGGAAAATGAATTTTTCTTTTAGCGTGGTAAAAATATACGACAATATACGACTATTCGTGTCAAAATTAGTTTCATCAGTAGTAACATTTGAGAAGTTGATAGGAGTAAATGTCATTAATCATAAGAATATTTAGATAGTTTAGTATTGTTTGTGAGTTAGATCGAGGAAATAAGTTACTGCATATATCAAAATTATTTCTCGTAATTATTTTTTATAGCTAATAATTATAATAAAACATTATTTTAATTGCATAAGATAAACTTACGTATATTTTTTATCTTTCTCTCTGGTAGATGTTATAATAGAAGATTCTATTTCCGTATTTCGTATTAGATATATTATTTTTGTATTTCAGTATACAATTTCCTTGTTTTTTTAAGTAAATTTTATAAGTATATATTTTCGCAATAAATTATTATTATTCCGTAATATTATTGTTTTAATATAACATATTGTTATATTATTTATAATATTTATATTGTCATATCATTTATAATATTTTAATATTAAAGAATAATTTTGTTATCCCGTGCCGAATGTAATTGATAAACGATTTTATTGTGCATGATCAAATCTATCGATTTGGGATTTCTTTATGCCACTTCGAATATATAAAATTATTTGTGAGTGTTAGCACAAGATTGATTTGTAACATTGGATTCGATTAAATCTATGATCTAAATATTAATATTTTCATTATATTTTTCTATTTATCTTTTTTTATCAGTACGAAAAAAATTGAGAAAGATATATCGAGATCAAGATCGTAAAAAAAATAATATTAAAAAGCTGCAAAAGAGTATTTATTATGCCATCGAACAATTGTTGGTTCCATTCATCTTATTGATTCCTTGACGCATTATGCATAATCTTCGTGTATCCACAAGTGATCTGCACACTACGTCGGCAATTTGAGATCGTCCTGTACTGTTGCTAATTAGCCGCTCATTAGAGTAAAAACGAGCTGTTAAGTGATCAAAAAGGTGCACGAAGAAGATAGCAGATGAAACATTGAGGCTGACGATTTTTTACTGACAAAATACTGTAATTTCTTATGCAGTAGAAAAAAGTTTTTTTTTTATAATAATACAAAATAAAAATTGTGTAATTATGAAATATTATTCATGTAAAAAGATTTATTTTTTTCAATTCTTTTTTTTCAACTTTCATATTATTTGTATCAACTCTTAAACATTTATTGCAAGAGGCGTAAGATGTGTAAGATTTTTTTTTAATATCAGTTGTTTAATATTAGCTTTAGTTTTGTAAACCTTATAAATGTGCAAATTTAAATTAATAATATTTAATTGAGAGTAAATTGTTAAGATTTACAAAAATTAAATTAAAGATTAAATTAAATTAAGAATGTATTATTAAAAGAAGCTGAGAAAGCTTAATCGATATTTTATTTATAATATCAGTCGATGTTAGCTTTAAATGTGACTATATAATTTCAATCATCAATAAATATGTAATAATAAATATTAATGTCTAATAAATCATTTGGGACAAATTTTTAATTTTAAATAAATCTTCTATTTGAAGAAATTAATTAAATTAATAAAGTAAATCTAAAACAGAATAGGCACGTATAACAAGTGCGATATTCAAATCGGGCATTTCCGTTTGGCCTAAATAAATTTCTTGTGATTATACTTTGCCCTAGAATTGCAAATAAACATTCTTCCTGTTTCTGAATTTATCAGTAAGTTTCTCGGATAAATACAAGTTTGTATAATCTTATTTTACGTAATTTAACAAACAATTTTTATTTTTCAAAATATATGTTTAATAAGACTTCTTTAAATTTTAAGTTACACTTGAGTATTTCTTATTGCAATTTTATTTTTATTGTTAGAGTCTACAAAAGCGTAAATTGTAAGAAGTTGACTTAATATAAGGTCGAAACGTTTGCTATATTTACGAAGAAGAAATTAATACATACTTGCACGTACATTTTGCGAATTGGCTTTTATGCTCCTTTATTGAAATTAATTTTTTAAGAAAGCTTTATCTTAATAACAAATATTTTGATTCGAATTGCTATGCAAACAAATATCTTTTTTATACATATTACGGTCTTGAATGCAAGATTTCTATTTTGCATTATCATTGATTAGAAAAAATCGTTAAAAACTGCTTTCAAAAATTGCAACGGGTTAATAAGATTACTGTATAATAAAAATAATGTAGGAGGAAAAATAATCTAACATGGCATGTTTTTATCACTAACTTTTTCATGGATCGAACATTTTAGATATCCTTTATGTTATAATTCACCATATTGGCTTTACACACACACACACACACACACACACACACACACCGCGCGCGCGCGCATTGTTAACTATACTGTATTTAGCTTTCTGAAAGAAAAGCTTATATAGAAAATAATGAGAGTAAAATTACAATTTTTTTATTACGTGCGATTGTTAATCGGCAATAATGATTTCTTGGACAGTCGTTATTATTTTGTCGTTACGACGTAATGTATATGTAATATAATTATTGTTTTATAATAAAACTCAAATTATTTATTAATTGTGAAATGGAAAATACGTGCGCAAAAAAGAAAAACATAAAAGAACATGGATTATGCGACATTGCATCATGATTCTGATTTGTATTTAAAACGTGCAACGCATGTTTAATATTTGCACGATAAAAATTTACGGTCTTTGCGCGGGAAAATATGTAAGATGTTGAGAGAAACTTACATGACCCTATTTGTTGCGTATATCATATCTTATCACATTGTATCGGGAGGAATCTGATAGATTTCATTGAAAAGAACGAAACACTTCTTTTCTCTTGAATACTATTTTGTTATATTCCATCAGATTAGAGAGTGTAAAATGAACGGAATAAAATTCGTGCAGACACCATCGCTTTGGTAGATGAGCGAAAGAAAAGCAAAAAAGATTCTTTATTGGGATAGTCTCGCATGATGCCGATTGTCATACGAAACGAATTATAACTCTCTCTCGACAGCGGTGATGCGTGACTCACCGCGATCATGATTATTTCAAAAAAGGTGCTCTCGAATCTGTGTCACATAGAATGTTACATAGAGGATTTTAGGCACGCCTCTACATGTTGCATCACACGGTGTACGTTCTCCGTGTCTGTGTCTTCAATCTCAACTCGATGTTCAGATTTTCTAATCAGCTTTCGCCGATCTATCCGGCCGAATGTAAGTAGCGATTAATTAACGTAGATATTGTTAGAGATTTCGTTGTAGATCATCGCGGAAATAATTCGTGCAAACAATGCGTGACTAGTCACAAGTATGCAAAAGATTCGTTATATTCAGAAAAAAATTCGTGCATATTTTGCCTAAGATTTACGTCGCATAACAGTTATATCGAATAGATATATAAAATAGTGATTTTATGAAATGTGATTGAACACAACAGTAAATGATAAACATTGACTTAGCATAATCGCGAGTATCGTGTTCATACTGCGACCATGTATTCATGCCGTCAATGTCTGTATGCTAATCACACACCACACATACGCACATGCACGCGCGCGCGCGCGCGCACACACACCACACACACACACACACACACACACACACACACACACACACACAAACCGTAATTGTGTACAAAATCACGAGACGAATCAATTGATACAAAGAAAGTACATAGTAGCTTTTCAAGAAAATTTTTTTGTTTACAATTTGTACTATTGTTAAAAAGTTATATATTTTTTTACATTAATTGTTTTTACATTAATTTGATTTATCAAGAAGAACTATTATAAGTTTATAATTTATCGAATACATCTCTCTTTGTACTAAAACTTTGACTTTAAATTTGCGTTAAGGTAATTAACATCCCGAAAATATTTAATATATTCCATGTTTATGGATGCTTGTTTATTTTTGCAAAATTCATGAGTAATTGGATCATGTTACGCGACTCACCTCTCACGCTCATCTCTAATTTGTTTTTGATGATCAAATAAAATGCTCGTTTTTGAGTTAATTAATATAAATGCTCCGCCGGCATCGAAACATACACTTCATGAGAATTCATCACATTCTTCATGTCCGCTAACACAATACGTCAATCCGATAATAGATTTGGAACGTTGATGGATAATTAGCGAATTTGAATGTACTCTTTTCGCATCTAAATAATACTTGCGAATCTGATATCTGCTTATAGAAGAGAATTCTCGTCGCGAATACTGAAAGCAAATTAAACTAGTCTATCTGACATGTAGACATAAAAGACAAAGAGAGAGAAATTCACATCTCAATAAAATAAAAAAGGAGAAAATTATATTTGTTACAAAAAAATCTTAACAAGTAGATTATCTTATTACATAAACTTACGCTTTCGAGAAGTGTAGCATATTTTCATCTCATTTCATCTCGTCTCAAACATTCTAATGTTAAATATACTGTCTGTTTTGTGCAGGTGAAAACGAAGAATCACAGTAATTTATCGAGATTTAGCTTTCTATTAGGCACGTATCATTCCTTTTCAAGAATCATTCACGAGACGTTCAAATATTTTACACTAGTTTAATTTCATACGTCGCGATCTCCGATCTTTTTTTAGCATCGTTCGCTAAACCGTATCTATTTCTCGCGTGTTATCGATAATTCTCGCGTTTGAACTATATATATTTTAGCGTTTTTGAACGGATCGTAAAACGTCAAATTCCTAGCTTTTCCATGGAAGTAGACTAGATAAACGCGACAAAGTCACATTTTATTTCGTTCACTACCAGTGAAATCGATAAATCCGTTCCGCTTTAACATATTTTTCGAAAGATCAAAGATATTAATCAGCGACATAATTGATAATTCAGCGTAAAAGTTAAAAATATAAAAATGTAAAAATGTAAAAATAACAAATAGAAAAATAAATTTTATTTATATGAGTGAAAGAAATCTTATATATAAGTGAAAAAATATTTATGTAAAAGAAAGAAATACGATCGATTCGGAAACTTGGTACCTGAGATCGTAGGTCTGTTCTCACTTGCATTTTTTGCATTCAGCATCTTTGTATTCTTTCTTTTTAACGCCCAAATATATATCTATCTTATTTTAAGTTCAAAAATTTGTGGAGACTAAGCAACGCGAACTCGTGTTACCCGCCGAGAGTAACAATCAACAGTGATCACTGACGCGCGTCGTCAGACTGAATCCTTTCGCGCCTCGCACTGCTTGTACATTGTCGGCCTATTGCGGTCGCTGCCACCATCACCGTCCCATCTACACTAATTCACACTCTTTTAACGTTTCCGAAATCCTTTCCAGGGCGCATGAGTGCAATCTACGGGTGGTCTAGGAAAGGAACCCCATGAGATTACGCAGTTCTATTTTAGCTCGTAACATACGACTCTTTATTCTGTAGCAAAGGAGCATATGCTCGCATGCGAACGGAATGATAACTTACAGCAGGTACAGGTCGTGCCGATGTATTCCGCAATATTAAAACATCCCAGGTAGCACAAACTGTAATAATTTTGATGTCGATAGTTAATCATTTTGAATTATTGACGTCATATGACCTATTTAGGATGTAATAAGGACGTTATCTTTTTTATCAATTAATGACGTCATTTATTTAGGACGTATTTACAACGTCATATTTATTGATAAGTGTAAGTGACTAATCAACGACGTATTGGTAATGTTACTAGAGCAATTGATAACATCATTCATTTATGCCGTTAATAATACGAAAATAATAATAGATTTTCAACGTTGGTTAATATGATGTTACGTGGCTGTGACGAATCCACGTCACTTTTACGATAGGACGTCAGATTCATTAAGAATTAATTACATCAAATAGACGATACCTTGTTACTTGGGATGGCTTCTAAAAAAGATACGAAGGAATAAATTGAAAATAAATTTTAATTAAATTGCATTTACATTTACAACTATATATTTATAATAATAATTTAGTTATATTTCAAAAATGTGAAAGAGTAAAATCATTGATTATCGTAAGCATTTTATACTGTATCCTTCTCCATATATATTTTAATAAATAACAACTTTTTTTATTCTTGCAAATTATGTACATTGATGCTAATAGATATTGCCAGTATTATGTATTTAGTTTTAATATTTAGCGAATTTTTGTTATTAATTTTTATTTGAATGAAAGAATTCTACATATGATGTAGAATAGTTGTTTAGTTAATAGATTTACTTTTGAGAAGAATAGTTAGTCGATCGAGAGGAACACAGTTAAGAGAAAATGGTGGAGAAGAAAGACTAAAAACTATGAGATGTTTAGAATTTTTAGGAATTAAGTTTGATTTTAGTTTGTGAAGCGAAGTTAAAATTTTACAATGAAATTTTCTAAAACCTGATCCAAGTGCCATCTGAAAATCTCTTCATTTAGGACTAACAAACGAAAATCATTCATAAGAGGCTGCTTTTTTTAATTGAGGAGCTGAATGAGTTCTTCGTGAGTCATATGGCGATGATAAATGATGATACCGAGAATATGGATACGGTACAGAGAAATGTACAGTGATCTGAAGTTTTATTAACGGAATATTGAGCTGCTGCAAATGATTAACGCCTTATTGAGAAACAGATCTGAACCGGTTGGTGAGGTATATCACACAAATTAATTATGATGGCATTGCGGAGTTTTCTTCCAATATTAACACACTTCAATTTCTGCTTTGAAGTTTGAGAGAAGTCTCTGTCTAGAAAACAGCAATTAAGTCTCCGATAAAATTGTGTGATTACAGACCTATTTCAATTTTATGCTCAGTGTCCAAGGCTCACATTGTGGTTGACAATACGAGAATTTCATACAGTAACACTTTTTGGTTTATTTTGGTATTACTTTGTTTAATATACTGTTTTGGAAAAAGCAGATTACCAAAACAATTTAGAGTAAACGCCACAATACATCAATTAAAAATGTAAGCAGCTTTTGGCTATGTATTCGGTTAGTATCAACATTGATTTTATTTTTATTCGACTGTTGTACTATCTTCACGGATATCTTGAATAAGCAGAACCTATGGTTACAAAGAGATACTTGACATATACATACAAGTTGAAATGAAAATCTGCGATTTATAAAAAAAAAATAATATGTTAATTATAGTTATCGATTACTCATATTGTACTGTTCTTTTTTAAAAAATGTCAAATCTTGAACCTCGAAGTGAATTCGTGAAACAACGCGTAACCTTCTGATTTGTCTCCACACATCGTTCTCTAAAGCAAGTCACGTGCGAGTTCCGTGCGTTCTTATAAACTTGCGTAACATTTAATCGTCTCGTGCGGGAAAAAGCAACCTACACGATCATGGCATTGCATGTCGACTCATCAACATGAAGAATGCATCGTGATCCGTTTGCGATTTCAGATTCCTTTCGATATTAGGACAAACTGTATTGTTGCATCTGGGAAGATAACTCAAAGATCAGATTCCTTGCGATACTTACTCATATACTCGCGGCATTCCCATAAATAATTAGATACCAAAGAACAGTAACTTTTAAGAGACAGATAAGAGATAGATAGATAGATAGTCCGGAAAGTCAAGAAGTCCCAGGTTCCTGGCTGAAGAAAAAAAAATTTGTGAACAATGGTTTTATAGATTAGATGAATAAACGCGATCAGTAATAATAAATACGATTTAGTTTTTTGTGCAGTATCAGCATTTATTGCTCCTACTGTGCTAAATTATATTTATAATTTTATTTATTTTTTTTTACAGAAACCTTTATTAAGATTAAGAAATCTATTTTGTAACTCTTATAATGACTATAACTAAAGCGTTACTGTCGTTAAGAGTACACACACACACACACACACACACACACACACACACATTATCGAGATTTCTGAAAATATTGTGTGCTTTATGATATTTTGAACACAAATTGTATGAGATTTTATATCCCCGTTTCGGACAAGAAATAAGATTATGTGTCCACTGAACTTTGTTGACAGAATTAAGAAAATATATAACTCAATATGAATAAAATTCAAATAATATAAGGACTTTATTGAACCTAGCAAGATAACGTATGCTATAATTAAAGTGCTTTATTAAACTTCATATAAACAATGTTTCAAATCTTTTTCCAATGGTCCTCTTCAGTGAATGTTTAATACGATTTTAAAATTAAACTGTATACTTGTAGATTATTATCTATTCCATAAGCCTATAGTGAACTTATTTATATAATGGTCCTGATGTTCATAAACTCAACTTAAATTATCCCAGTACGATTGTTGTTTGATAGAGTTTCCAATATTTTCGGTAGAAGCGACACTCAAGAATTATGGTTGGATGTGTACATAATGATTATATTGTAATATGAACATTATTGTACTATAAAAATATAAATGTAATGTATAATTTGAATAAACCATGTACTTATAGTATATATTTTTAATATAATTACTATATATTTATAATATAAGATAATATATTGTGTTAATCTGTTATTTAAATTCTTTGATTTATCGATTCTTCTATCAAAAATTATCGTATGTCATTTTTTGTAAACACTACTTCACATTGAACTTATATGTATTATGTTATACTTTCTAACATGTACAAAGTGGGAAAATGTCTAAGTGGGATACAATAGTTCTAATAGCTCTATATCACTTTGTCTATTCAAACCTGATGTTTGTTTTTTTATATATATCATTTCGGACAGCGTTCTTTTCACATATGAGGCCTCGTTGTTCAATATGTGGACATTATCCCAGTCGAATTCATATTGTTCATTCATTCTGTGTTCTGATATAACTGATAGGGAGCTACTTTTTTTATTTATATCTTTTATACGTTTATATTCTTTAACTTTTGTTTCCAATTGTCTTTTTGTCTGTCTCATGTATGTAGACAGTCAAGACAATCAATTTTGTAAACTACATTACAGCTAAACTACAAACATTTTATTTAATATATTTTTTCCTGGTTTTATAAAGTTATTTAATTTTATGGGGATAGTGAATGATGTACAATAGTTCATTTTATTAGCAATATAAACAAATTTATTCGATATTTGTTCAATATAAGCTACAGTAAAGAATTTTTGGTAAGGTAATATATCATTTATTTTATTACTGTTATTGTTGTTATTATTCTTGTTAATGTGATATATTCTGTTATTAATTCCTAAAAATAAAATTTATTGGGTATATACAATATTTAAAAGTAAAATATTAATTATATTCCTAATGTTTTTAAAATGAAATTTTGGATGTGCTATTGTCATTATTTTTATCTATTATTCCTATGATGATGCCTTTTTTATGTGCTATTGGGTGGTGTGAATAGAAATTTAAATATCTGTCTGATGCTATGTCTTTTTTAAAAATATCAAAAATAATATGTTTTTTGTTTCTAATTAATTTAACGTCTAGAAAGCTTAATTGTTTGTCATGTTCTATCTCTACTGTAAACTAATTGTTCATGTATTGAATTAAAAGTCATTGTTTCATCAACTGTTTCATCTATTTTATCATTAGGAATAATCATTAAAATATCGTCCACATATCAATTTTTATTTTATTATTATGACGCCATCTTTTTTCAATGCCTTTTATAGCTAGTTCTATCGGCACATTGGTAAATGACGATATTACATCTAATGAAATGAGAATGTGTTCTTTATTAATATTAAAATTGATATTGTAATTTATCCACTAAATGTCTGCTGTTTTTTATAAAACTTTGTGCCTTTGAGATACTATCACCCATTATTCTGTTTAAATAACATACAAATGTATATAGTGGGCTATTGACAGCTGCAATTATGATTCTCAGTGGAATGCCCTGCTTACGTATCTTGGGGTGTAAGATTTGTGATAACAATTTCAAAAATAAAAAAATTATTTTTATTGTATTCCCTTTCTTTTTATACAATTGTCACTTGGAAAATTTTTAGAGACGTAACTGCTCTCGCAATATATCGAAGACTGCCTCTGCAGTCTGAGGGTTTTCTTTTATAAGGCTCGAAAATGAGTCTAAATTCCAATAGAATCTAATCTTATCCTAAAGTCTTACTTCTATTCTTATCTTAGAGGCAAATTCCTAAGGTAGGTTGATGGACGATGGTCACAGGGGATACCGTATGCTCTAGGTAAAATACATCAGTTGTCAATATATTATTATATGTCATTTAATCAACATAATCTTTTTGTTTACATCTACTGATAATCGATTTCTTTCGTCAATCTTTTGTTAACTGGGGAACTTTCGCTTGGGGGAACTCGAGTCCCTGGATCGCCTTTCGGACAACGCCTGGGGGTGCTGTCGAGTCACCCTGAATCACTATGTATCACTTGTGGACTATATTTGCGACAACGCCTAGGGAAAAGTCGCGATCACACACGCAAAACGCTCTGGACTTAGACTCGCTTGAATTCGTATACGAAATCCGTATTCTTGCTCAGACCGTGATCGAATGAATAATCTCCACGTCGTCACGGGCCCTCAATCTTTGTCTTGCTTGGTGTTTCGAAAGATAAGGAGACTATGGTTAGCGGCGACGGCGATCGGACAATCACAACCGGATTGGTGATCATACGCGCCGATCATCGCTCTGATTTGTGCCGACACCACATTTTCTATTCTTAAAAATGTCGATTCTCACAATGTCCGTATACGTGTATGCGTGCGTGTAAACGATTAATTTGGTCCGACCACGATTTCGTATTGACGTGCACGTCTATCTAGAGCTCTACGCAACAGTTGTCATTGCACATGGATAATAAATCTTGATATGTAAATTCTATTTTGGTGTTTTCTATTTCTTATTCATACACTTGTACATTGAGGATTTATTTGTTCATCTTTGTTGTCATTTATTATGTTAGTTGTATTTGCTTTGTACTCAGCGAATTTAGTACAAATATTGTTATTTTTATAGCAGGTACTTAAGTATTTTCTAAAGGAATTAACAGAACTATAATATTTATGACA
Organism: Acromyrmex echinatior; assembly: GCF_000204515.1. Next base: position 317,386 of record NW_011627124.1, on the reverse strand, counting down.
GCTATCTGTAATGCATAAATCTGATACTGCACGTATCAGTTGAACGTAATAAATGATTATATTTTAAATGTAAAATTAAATGATTAGCTTTTAGATAATTAATTAAATCTTGCTTTTATGTCACTTACCACTTTGCTGAATCCATATCTGTTCCATTTTTCATCTGCATTCAGCTTCTCATGATAATAGTTCCAATATGCCAAGAATATGTTTGTGTTATACATTTCTCTTTTTATTATTTTGTAATAATCGTGGTCAAAATATGTATAGAAGTCGTTCTATAACATCAAATTAAGAACTTAATCTCTGTCTGTCTTATAAAAAGTCGTCAATTTTGTCATTGAGTTAAAACAGTTTTTATGAAAAAATCATTAAAATAAAATTAGTCAATTAGTCATTAAATTAAATATATATATGAAAAGGTCAAAACATACTAACATCGTTCTAAATTTAAATAAAATTGTTTATGATTTACTAATTTTTTTTTCTTAAAAGTCAATAAAATTAAAATAGACATAATAAATTAAAAGATTAAAAATACTTGTACAACGTACCCATACAATTCGACCATAATTATCTTTCATCCAATATTCTCAGTAAAATGTATGAAATTATGATGAGAATAATACGATGCTTACAGCGCAATGGTTCATTTACATATGTTTCGTTAACGATAAGGAAAAACGAATCGTTCCCCCTCAGTTACGTATTATATTATTGATCGACTATATTATATATTTTTAAATATTTCGAATATTAATATTTTTCCAAATTATTTTTATGAAATTATGAAAATTTTTTACCCTTTAATTTCTAATCTGTTTGAAAGTTTAATTGTTAACAAATTTGATGTTTTTTTTTTCAAGAAATTCAGTAAATGTTACTCTAAAATCATGTTATATTCATACTATTTATCATTATATTTGAATGATAACAAATACACAAGTAACTATATTAAAACTTTTTAAATGATTTTTTAATTTTATATACAAAATTATATATTTAAGTAACATATGTTACGTAAGTGATGTAAGTCACTTTTCTTGAAATCATTGGTGCAGTATATACTGAAACAAATATGTTAAAAAAAATTGTTTGTCAAAATCATAAAAATGACTTACACCACTTTTAACTTCTTCATATATTTTAACTCCTTCATATATTTGTATGTCTTACTAACTCTTAAATTAATTTAAAAAGTATCAATTGTTAAAATCAATGCATAAGGCAATTTTAAAACAATTTTCACAATTCTTTATGAAATATCTTAGAAGTATTTCTTATAAAACTCGAAGATAATTTCAAGTTGTCTTATGCATTGATTTTAGATGTTCTATTCATTGAGTAATAAAAGGTGTTAAGTCACATAATAAAATTAATATATTGTCATCTCTCTTAAACTAAGAACGAGACGAAAAATACGTTTCGCATACTTCTAGTCTTCTTCAGCGTTACAAAAATTATCCTAGTCTGAATGATGGAATAATATGATCGTATGCAAACTTCCTCACGCAATTGTCAGACGGAGATAGTTCATCCCAAACCAGTTTGCAAGCTGGATGATCTGAGAAGTGTCGATAAGATCATTTAAATTATATCTATATGAACTATATTTCTCTAACGCAATATGACAAGGTTATAATACGTAAGAGGATTAGAGGCTCCAAGTCTTGCAGCGCAAATTCCTATAGCCTTGATGAAAGTTTTCATCTTCAAGGGCAATCAAATCTTAGACAGCTCATATGCCTTCCTTTGTTATCCTATTTACAGACAATTATATATTTAATACAATTTCCGTTCGTGTATCGAAACTTTCTGTCTATTTATAAATAATTCATCTCTACGAATTTCGTTCAATTCGTGTACAAATTGCTTCAAGTATAATTAAAGTGGAGGTTTCTTTTCGTTATAATAGCCATTGGTTGCAGTTGATGCATATTTTCAACGCTAAATGAAATAAGTCAAAATTGATACAATGAACTGTTGAACGGTGACATTCCGTCGATATTAATAAGTAATTTAATTGTTGGTTGAATATCAGTTTAAAAGCGCTGACAGTAAATTGCTTTTAGTTCTATTGTAACTAAAATTTGCTTTCACCCATCTCTGTAATTTCTGTTATATTAGGAGTTTTTAAAAGTGTATTGCCGTCTCTTGGCAATTCCATCATACCATAACTTCTCAATATTTTTAATAAATTAATAACTGTGAAGCCAATGTTAATCTATGTGAGATCACCCAATGATAAAGTTCGCTTAATATGTCTTCTAATATTTTTTTTTCGTTTCTGTTGAACTTACCTTGTTCAGGATCAATTTCACAAGTTACTATGTGAATTTTTATGTGGATTCACATCTTTCGTGTTTTCATAATTATTTGTTTTATAGCACTTATATTCGCAACATCACGATTGATATGAGCACATATCTTTGTATTTTCACTACATCCTTTTTCATGATTTTTCTTAAAACTCCGGTAATAATTTGTCATTAAACATCACGGTTTATATTTTGTTTGTCTCGATGTCTTTATTTTTTCGTATAATGAAACAAACTTCTACTTTTAATTGCTCTGGTCTTTGTCACGGACCTGGCTCAGCTTACAATACACAGTTAGAGACTCTTCATTAGAGACTGGCCATCTGCCCAACAAATGGCGGCGATAAATCGATCTTCTCATAAATAATTGTATGCTTTTGAGCTTATGGATCGAAGAGCAATGGTCGATTTGATATCTTTGATTGTCCAAACAATTCGACAATTTATTGGAGACATAATTTTCTTTACTTGTCCGGGTGTAAACACCTTGCGATGCAGTCGCAAACTGTTCGATATACTTCTATACGTCCTTCTTCATGCAGTCCATTGCTATACACTTTTAATGCAACTGTGCTTTTAATTCAGTATTTTCCTCTTCTACTTTTTTAGGCGCGCTAAAAGTATATTAACAGATGAGTTTGAATATTTAACTTCTCATCCATTTTTTTAAAAATACAATATAAATAAATAAATAAAAAAGGAAGGAAAAAGAATACAAGAAACTGTGAAAATCAAGATTTTAGTCAGCTTTTAAAAAATTAATGAAATATTTTACTTAATGTAAAGGACAGAAAGTACATACCTTAATGTGAAACCGATGCCTTTCTTCCATATACGTTCTTCTTGTGGTCGAGTCGGCAGGTTTTGAGTTTGTACATGCGGTATTTTTGGCGACTATTGCTACACCAGTACTGTACATTTCATAAAAAAAATATTTTTGAAATTTCCATCTCATAAAGGAAATAACGACATAAATCTTTAACATTTAACGTAAAATAATTAACAAAATAAATTATAATATCTATGAATATAAATAAATAATATGAATTATAATAAAATAATTGCGCAGTAATCTAATACTTACAATAGCTATGGAGGTGATGTGCGCGGCGCGGAGCATATACAGGGTTGGCCATATTCGACGGAAAGATGTTTTTTTTTTCACTCATGGGAAACGTCGTTACTCGATCTAACATCTCTGTCAAAAGTTACAGTGTTTGCCAGATCTTTCCGTCGAATATGGCCAACCCTGTATATATTTCGCAATAGGCCGAGCGGGCGCGCGTATTCGGCTATCTTTAAGGATTAATATTAATTATTGGGGAAACTTTCAAAATGGTAGAGAACTTTTCGACTCAGATTAGTCCGCTTTACCTGCTCATGAAATATTTGGCTATTATTTCCAGACACCCTATATAAAACATTATCGCTAAATGCAGAAATCGAGAAATGTGACTGCTACAGTTTTTGATACAACAGGTCGGCATGCTACCTGATGAATATACACTATTACATACTCTAAACAAATAACCTCTAAACGAATCTTCATATTATATATTCGTTTATTATTTACACGATAATCATAATAATCAAATCAGTCTTCTCCAAAGAAGGACCTCAAAAATTGGCCCATTTTTGGCCTTCGATTTTGACTGAACTCTGTGACCAATGGTACCTTATAGTGAAACATTCAATCACAATGAGGTGACAATTTTCAGAACTGAGAGAGAAGGTAAAATCGAAGTCCGTTATCGAATTATCATTATAGATTTGCGAAGGTATTTTATGAAGCTTTTAAAAGAACGCTCATTCGTGAAGAATGTGATAAGTACATTTGTCTCACTTTATTCATGTACTATTACTAAAATGAAAAACGTACTCATTACACATAGCTGTCACTACATCGTATAGTCAGCCGTCCCTCTCCAGCATTAGCACAGGGAAGGTTCACTTCTTTATATACAGCTCACTGTGGCGAACGCACTTCTGCAGAGAGTCTTACTTGAATGATGCTTTGACTGTAAAAATTTTTGCATAGACGTAATATACGTAGTAACACGTGACATCCTCCCCCCCAGCTATGATAACAATTGTCACCTCAACCTGAAACTTCTTTGTAATTAATATCTCATTGTAGAGTAATTTGGTACACAACTTTAATTTAGTCCAAAAATTGAGGGCCCAAAAACAAAGATTTTTGCGAAAGATCGAATATATTCTGCTTCAATAATTGATATCACTACAGTTCTCTGTATTTTTACTATATCAGAGTATAGTAAAGCCACCTGATGATATAAAAATATATCTCATAATAGGATTTCTATTTCGGATCGTTTTTTTTTCTCAATCAGCATTGTAATCTACTATTAATCTACCATCGGAATTTTTATTAAATGTTAATTTTAAATCTTTCGTTCATTTCAAATATCTTGTTCGATAGAGCGTGTGTTCAGGAATTACGCTAGTCAAGAAGGAACAATGCAATGTACACAAGTGATAGAAGATCAATGTATTTTGGGTCATAAATAAATACAATTATAATTATTAATGATATCATTCAAATAATTATTGAAGAAACTTGAAGTATATTATGAGCGCAATCGTTCGACTAACAAATAATAAAATAAAGCACTTATTTCTAATTCACATCAAATATCTGAGAGTCAGATTGAATAACTTTAGATCAAATATCCGAGAGTCAGATCGAATAACTTTAAAATTTTTAATAATTGAGAATGCAAGTATTGATATACTTAGAGTTACTAGTCAAAAAGAAACATCTTGAGAAGCACAAGCAGTTAGTTTAATAAGATATGAGTATTATGAAGTGAATATACATATAACAACTAGGAAAAAGCAATCGGTAGTTATTTAGAATAAAGAATTAGTTGTTGAATCGTTGAGAATAATAAGTTCGATCTGGTTCCATTTCACAATACATAAATATGATTACAATGAAAGCACAAGAAATAATATGAATTGACAACAATGACATAGGTACAAGCAAAATATCATTAGCCATGTTAACAATACCATCCGAATAATGATAGAGCGCTTCTCTCTTGGTACGTGCACAATGTACGATCAATACTCTGAGATTTAAGATTGCTAGACAAACTACCCGATAATATATAAATTGGAATTTTATATAGCTCTTGGTTACGAAGTAGCACAGCAATTCGTAATGGTGTATGCCAACGGAATAACAGGTTGTAATGAATAGTTTAAAGATCCTTGGAAATTTGTATTAAAAATTTGAAAAATTTTCTAACAAGTTATAAAATTATACAGGAATTCTTAAATTTACATAAAAATTCTGAAAAATTATATGAAAAATTACGAGAAAAATATTCACTAGAGTATAAACATGAATTTTTCTAAAAAATTTTTGAATTTTTATATAAATTTTTTAATTTCTGTATATAATTTTAGAACTTTTAGAAAATTTCGTAGATTTTTTAATACAAATCTTAAAGTAACTCATAATTTACATGTATAAAAAGTTTGGAGAAAAATTAGATTTTTCAATATTTCTGAAAAATATTCTAATTAAGATAAAAATAGAGAAAAATTTTCAAATGTTCTCCTGAAAAAGTTTTTTTAAAGTTTTCATTCTGATAAGCATGCTGTCTGGGAGTAGTATCTTTTTAATATTATACCTGTACATTTTGATAAAATGTATCTTCTGCTTTTTTGCTAATTGTTGTAAGACATTCAAGCAATAAACGAAATCATATAGATGGGTTTTATAATTCTTATATATATTTTCCATTACAATATAATATGTGAAGTAGGCACCTCATTAAAAAAAAAAGAAAAAAAAATGAAATTTTTTATCACATTTCCGAACAGTTCTGGAGTTCTTGTCCAAAATGAAAAATAATTCCAGTGATTTAACACAAAAAATCAAAAATTAAAAATTTGGATTACCAACTTCACAAAACGCAGAACGAAAAATTGCGATATCTTCTAAATCATTAGTCCTAGCGCTTCAAATGATAATAACTTTTGATAGAACTCTTGGAATGCTATCCACAACTGTCATCAGAATTGCCGTAACGTTTAAATATTTTTTGTTTCTCAGACGTGAAAGAATCAGTCATTAAAAAAATATCTCTTAAATCATTGATCCTAGCGCTTCGAGCGTTCATAGCTTTTTAAAACTCGTGAGGTGCTATCGAGAGATAGCAGAACTATCGACAAATTTACCGGAAATTAAAAAAAATTTTCACCCATCGAATGTTAGAAATTTTTCGATCCGACAAACGAAAATTCGCCATACCTCTTAAACCGTCAGTCCTAGCATTTCGAGCGCTAATACACTGTTGGAAATGTTCTTAAATTTCATTAACATTTAATATACACTATTAAAAATTTCATGAAATTTAATATACTTTTAAGTTACACAATTTGAATTTAATTTCATGATATTACAGTAAATTTAATTTATTTATAAAATTGGAAAGTATATTTATGTACATGTATACACGAAACTTAATGTATTTTCATGAAATTTTATACAATTTAATATATTTTTCATAAAATTTTATGAAATTTAATGTATTTTCCATAAAATTTTATGAAATTTAATGCACACGTTCATTATATTTAAGTAACTACTGTAACTTAGTTTTTAGTTAAATCATTCATTATTTTTAATTTCGGTCGTAACACGAGCTTCTTTTACATGTAAAAGAAGCATTTGTAACAGTGATAATTGTCGTTAACTCGTGAAATGCTACTTAGAATTTTCGATAGAATTGTCGGAATTTTAAAAAATTTTGTTACATATCCCTTGTGTTTGATTTTATATGTAAACTATTCTTTGTTTTCTTTCTCTTTTTTTTTTTGGTTGCTACTTAATTTGTCAAAAAGGCTCCTCTGTGAGCATTTCCGTGCATGCGTTGTGATGCATTCGTATGCAGCTGCGACTCTTCATTTCTCTTATTCTATCTATGACTATGCCATAAGGCGAATGCGCGCGCGTATCTTAAGTTAATCAGTTAGCGATAGACTACGATAGACTATCAATATTGTATTCCGTTTAACAATAAGCCAGTTTTTTTACGAAACATTTCCAATATAATTTTGGTCATTTGAGACGGATAAATAGAACATGTCTCGTTGAGTGAGTCAGAATTTCGCGAGAACTAGAGAATTTCGTGAAAACTAATCGAGAAAGGACAGTTTATCGAATTGCATGCAACAAGCGGCAAACATGGACATAAAATTAAGGAAACAACGAAGTTACATCAAGGGCAAGCTAACTAGAATCGAACAAGTATTAGCGCAGTTCCAGGATCAAGCGGCTACGCAATGACAAAGAGAACGCTGAAGTTCGGTTGGAAATGCTGGATCGAATAACACGTGAGTTTTAAGAAGTACAATAGCAGATTATCGAGGGCATCGAGGAGATGTCAGTGGCCGACATTATGGCTGAGGCCGAATTTGATGAAAGGAGCCTCACAGTTAGAGTTGTTACAAATTATGCATCAAGGAGCGCTCACATCTATGATAGATCGATTGAAATCGATAGCATGCAACTTCTACAGAAGCAAATGATGGAAAAATAATGGAAAGATACGAGACGAACGGCTTCGCAAGCGTCGGCGCCTTCTTCTAGGCTAAGGGAATCGGAAGATGATGGACTGCTAAGGATTTTACTACGAACGCAGACTGAGATACTGTAGCGTTTATCCAATGAATCTACGTATGATGCCACTGGAAGTCGGATAAAGTTACTGCGATCAAATTACTATCGTTCGATGGAAAAATCGAAGAGTGGACTCAGTTTTCGGATGCTTTCACGAAAACTATTCATAACAATTAGAATATCACCTCACCAAGAATACAGAAGTTTATATATTTGCGTTCCTGCGTCTTCGGGGCAACAGCTAGAGCGATCGAGGATATCGAGTTATCTGATGACAACTATTCAGTGGGAACAACTGCAGGAACGATTTGAAGACTGTGGTGTTATATGACAAAGACACGTGTCTCTTCGCAATGTCTGCTGTGGAGAAAGAATCGACCAGTGCAATACTGCATTTAGTAGATCACTTCAACAAGGAGTTGAAAAGGTTAAGGGCATCCACCGATTCATGGAGTGATCTTTTATTATACACGGTGGAAAGTAAATTGGATCGAACAACATTAGTTTGAGAAGAAAGAGTTGTCAATGTCGCAATTACGAATGAAAATGCGACACTCACTCAAGTTTCCAATTTTGATAAGCTAATAGAATTTTTGATACAACGATGCCATACGTGAAGCTCATAGGCAGTAACAAGAGTGTTACAAGGCACAAGATCAATCTTGTTCACACGGAAAGGACAATCACGTGAAGAATACGACTGATAGAGATTACCTCTTTGGCAAGTACGGCGATTGCCGGCACATGCTTCTTATGCGATGAAGCACATTCCTTGTATCGCTGCGCCAAATTTCTTGCATTGATAGCGGAGGAACGTCTCAAGGAGGCTCGGTATCTGAAGCCTTGCATAAATTGCTTGAAGAGCGATCATTTTGTCAGAAACTGCAAAAATGATTCCGAGAGTACACAGGTTAGCACAAGATCCTGGTACATCAGATCCTACGACGGTGAAGCAACCCAAGATTGAAACGCTGGAAATTTCAACTCGCAACATTTCTAAATCTTCTTCGATCAATTTGATTTTATATGGATTTTATGACTTCTCAAAATATAGAACCTGCATTTATATCAAAGCACACAACGAGGAAACAGACAGAGTGATTATTATGAAGTCACGTGTTGCGCCGATTAAAATTATCTCAAAACTATGTGCGCGCTATTTCTCGTTTAATAAAGCAAGTAAGACAACTTGCAACATCGAATTTTACAAGATTCTTGCATTCATAGATTCCACTCTGGCCTTACATTGGATGAAGAATGATGTATCACGGTAGACGGTCATTTATCGCGTTTTGGAAATTACCAACGTTCTTCCAGAGGCATGGTCGCGATTAGGAGCGAAGACAATCTTGCAACTTATTATCAAGAGGTACATTTTCTAGTGTCCTTCAAAATCACAGCATGTGATGGGAAGGTCCATATCTCTCCAACGATAGAATTACTATAGTAAACGGATTTGTCTAAGGTATCAGTTTATGAGCTGAAGGAAATCCGAAGCGAAGAAAGAAATCTTAAAATCTTATATATCATATCATAACACAAGATTCCATATTTCATAATTTGGATCTCAGATCTATCCAAAATAGAAAGCTTTTTGGCGTTCGTTTTCCGCTTTGTCGTTAATTGTAGAAATAAACACGAGAGACTAGTCGACCATATTAGCACAACGGAAATTGAGATCGCGAGGTCGCACTTAATCAGAAATGCACAAGTGGTCTTTTAGAAGAAGATTTCGTGTCAAAATTTACGTCAGTCAAAAAACTTGAAGACATCTAGCAAATTGCTAATCTAATATCTCTTCTTGGATGATAAGGATCTGCTTAGAATGGGAAGTTGTTTACGCCAGGCATCTTTGACTTTCAATCAGAGACATCTCATTCTGCTACCCTCGCATCATTAATTAACTAGATTACTAATCGAAAGAGGGCATAAATATCTTCTTCATTCTGGCCCGCAGGCGCTTCTCGCGGCTATTCGTCAGAAATATTGGCTCCTATGCGGCAAAGACATAGTTTGCAAAGTTTATCATTCCTGCGTACGACACTTCTACATCTTGATGCAATTCTGCAATTGATGGGCAATTTACTCGCGGACAGCGTTGCATCTGTACATCCCTTCTTCACTTGTGGTGCGGATTTTGCAGACCTTATTACTACATTATTGAGCAAAGAACGAGGACGCAAAACCAATAAGAGCTATATCGCCTTATTCATCTGTTTCGCAATGCAAATGGTTCACCTGGAGTTAGTTCACTCGGTTAGTAATTTAAGTTTTGAAGCATTTTATAGCTACTTTTAAGACGTTTTATAGGTAGATGAGGTTGTCCTCAGAGAATTGTCTACAGGCACAATGCCACCAATTTCAAGATAGCTCAAGGAGAACTGGCCGAGATGTATAAATTTGCGTAGCAACAGATCAAAGGATCACTTCAAGACCAATTGACTACGAAGAGAGTATAATGGATCTTAATTCCACCATATTCTCCTCATATCGGTGGATTATAAGAGGCCGGGGTAAAGTCCTGCAAAAATTTGTTGAGAACCGCAATGATAGTGCCTTATTCACTTTTGAAGAATTGTGCACCACACTCGTGCAGAGGCCTGCCTAAATTTACGCTCTTTATATGCCTTGTGTAATGATCCATTCAATATGGAACCTTTTACTTCTGGACATTTCCTTACTGGAGGACCTATTACATATTTATCTGAGGTTGTGATCTCCATGATATGAATTTTCATCGATTAAGCCGTTGTAACTAACATACTTTACAAGACTTTTGAAGGCGGCAGAACACGTCAGCTCTCTTTCCAGGATCGCTTCAAATGGAAAGATGTTCGAAATTTGCAAATCGACAACTTAGTTATCTTCCGCGAAAAATGCTCGTTTCCATATCAATAAAAATTAGGTAGAATCGTCGAATTGCAACGCGAACATGATAATCTCGTCCGCGATAGTACCAGTTAAAACGGCTAATGGCATGAAACACGCTATTAATAAGTTATGCAAGTTGTTATCAATAAGAATGAGGAAGATTACTTTTAATCTTAGTGGATGGTGTATGTTTGATTTTATATGTAAATCATCGTACTTTATTTGTTTTCTTCTTTTCTTTTTTTAAATTACTATTAATTTATCTAGGCTCCTCTGTGAGCATCTCCGCGCGTGTATTGTGATGCATTCGTTTACAGTTACGACTTTTTATTTCTCTTACTCTATGACTACGCCATAATGCGAGGGCGCGCGCATCTATCTTAAATTAGTCAGTTAGCGATAAGTTACGAGAGCACGGTCGGTATTCATAGTCAGATCTTATATTTAAGACTGTCTTAAGTTCAGCCTTGAGGTGTCATGAACTAATCAGAGGGCCGCATTAGCGTCTTAAGAAATTATTTAAAACAATCTTGAAATAAGAACCGACTATGAATATCGGCCCACAAATTATTAGTTCCGTTTAACTTTAAATAAATCAGTTTTTTTACGAAACATTTCTAATAGGATATTAGAAATTTTTCAATCCGACATACGAAAAATTACGATATCTTTTAAACTATTGAGCTTACTGCTTCGAGCGTTAATAACTTTTGTTAGAACTCGTTGGATGCTACCCAAAACTAGATCGATCCTGTCGACAGATTTGCCGGAACTTTTAACAAATTTTCTTGTATCAGGTGTTACAAATTTTTCAACACCCGAAGGGTGAAGTTCTGGCAACTCTGTTGACAGTCCTGGATCCATCAACGGTTTAAGAAATATGGCAATTTTTTGAATGTTTGATTCTCACATCTAAGGGACAACAAATTTTTAAACGTTACGGCATTTCTGATAACACTTCTGAATAGAACTTCAATTATCATTTAAAGCGCCAGGAACTAATGGTTTAGGAGATATTGCAATTTTTCTGCATTTTATGAAGTTCGCACTCCAAATTGCTTATTTTTGATTTTTTGTGTTAATTCACCGGAACTATTTTTCATTTTGGACAGAATACTAATTACTAAAAATTATCGAATATTGGTTTTCAATAATTTTTTATTCAAGTACTATCAACTTTACAGGAAAATAACAAGAGACAAAAATTATTTATTTTCTTCTTATAGAATTCTAAAAATTTTTTCAGAATTTTTTGTCAATTCCTTTATACTGCATTTTTTATATAATGGCAATTATTTCTACCAACATGAGGAAATCTGGTATTAAAAAATTCTGAAAAAATCTCGGAACTTTACCATAAGAAAATAAACAATTTTTGTACTTGTTATTTTTCTGTAAAGTACTTTAGTAAAATTGATAAAATAGTATTATTGATAAATAATATTCGGCAATTTTTAATATTTAATATCTTGTTAACTATTGCGAAAATTGTAAAATAGTACAGGACTTTTCGACTTACAATTAGTTTAGTCCGTTCTACTCCTGCGAGAGTTTTATCATAACTTATCAAACACCCTATATGAAGATGATCTTTATTAATGATCTTTATTTCTTCACATATTATAAGACTTTATTTTATTCAAATAATATTCTTGTAAATACTTACTCCTTAAATAATTGTGAGATAAAAAATATATTCTCTAGTATAGTTATGAAATAACATGATTTATGAAACTCATCAGCAGATTAAGTTAATTAAATACAGTGTTTTGCGGTCCTCGACACAGTTTCAAATATTCAATGCCTAATTATAATTAAAAATATTTTGTTAACATCTTCATAAAATTCTTCAATTAATATTATTAAATTAATTATTGCATGTATTAAAATTGACTTATATTAAACTGAGGCGAAATATTTAATTCTCGTTTATTGGTGAGAAATATTTTGGTTAATTTGGACGAAGAATTCATTTTTTCTAGTTTGAAGCAACTACATAATGAAACAGTCAAAATATTTTTTTCCATTAATTTTTAGCGTAGATTAAAGTATGTACGTACAAAGGAATACTATAAATATATTGATATATAATTTGTCATTGTATCTCTTCATAAAGCAAAAATTAATCGTTCTGAATTGTTTTATTTTCTTCATAAATGTAAGTTGAGATTAATAAACGTGAGTAAAATGCATATCTGTGATAATAATGATAGTTAATGTTGCAGACTGATGATAATATAAGAAATAGTTTAAAGGCTGTTCCACCTTTCGATAAATTTTATCCAGAAAATCAACTGTCACATTTGTGCATGTTAGTTGGATAATCTTGCTACTTATCTTATGCATAAAATTTGAAAGGTATAATAATCGGCTGTATCGTTTATAAAAGATATCCGAAACAGACGGAATTAAATTATTTATTTTCATTTAATTAAGAGAAAGAATTTTTTTTTTCTGAATACACATGCAAAAGATAAATACAAATAATTATAAAAAAATAAATATTTTCATGTACTAGTCGCTTTACGTACATGTTGCGGTCTTCTTTAAGAGTGCAAAGGAAACAATAGATGCTTGCTTCGATTAAAAAACAAAGAAATAATGATATTTTATGATGTTAACAAACATGATTTACTTTATAACTTTTATAACTTGTAATGATTTACTTTAAAATAAATATTATTTACTTCAAAACTGATTTACTTAATGTAGAACTACTGATGATTATTGTTTATACATAGATTTATCTGTTATTCTAAAGCATCGACTCGAAGTCAGGTTGAGTTAGCAAATAAAAAGTGCTAATAAAATAGATACTTGTGTTCAGTGAGTCTCCTAAAAGGAAACCAACTTACTACTCACTTCTTTTTAGCCATCATCGTTTTCACAGATACAACAATCCACTCCATCGTTAGCACAATATGAACATAATGAAAGAAACTCGTTTGTACAGTGAAATATCTAATGCAAATCAATCTTCATTCATAAGTAATTTTTGTAATAGTAAGACTTTAAAAAGTATAATACAACAATGACATTTATAAAGTATGAAAATTTTAAAATTATCGGACAAGAATAGTTCCGCAATAATAATTGTGTAATCTTTTATACAGGTTCGTATATTTCCTTAAATGCTTACATGAATTTCATAGTTGCACACAACAATGGCCGTTTGAAACATATAATGATTATACATCGCTGAAAATGGCTCGAATTGAGTTGAAATGTTAAAAAAATAAAGCGAAATTACTGCAAACCACTCTCACTCACCCGATAATTTTAAAATTTTCATATTTTAAATACTGAGAGTCAATGACATTTATATTTAACTTCTTTTAGTCATCTGTGCACTTAACACCGGAAACAACACCTTCACTAATGCTGAGATTTACACCTTCATCGGTATGATCATCATCTGCTCCTTTGCCATACAGAATGCCAATTTCAAACGAACAAGTACAATTGATGTTTTAAACGACCCATTAATGCAGATTAGCATAAAAATCAATGTTTTAGGAGCTATCTCTAAGTTGGTTATTATTGTTAACTTCGTTCAACTGTCTACCTAAATCGACAACATCTTTCCATTTGTGAGCTTTTTTATCGCAATATTTCCATTTATGGATGTTCATCTCGTCAAACGTAACATTAAAAACAAGCTTTTTGCCTTTCTGAAATTCTTGCTTTACCATGTTTGATTCGTATTTTATTAGTTCTTCAGAAATATTTGGTTTATAATTTTTTGAAGACAACCATACCAATTATTAAGTGTCTCGACGCAAGATCAAACATTTGAGATAGCTGCGTCTCACAAAATCGTAAACAACTAGAGAGTGAAAATGTAAGATTCTGGTAAAAATTTTTAATTGAGGAAACGCAGCTGTAACTTGTTTTTCTTTTATACAAAATATTAACTCTTGTAAGTGTTGAAGTAATTCCTAATATAAACAATAATAAAACAAAAATGTTGAATATTTTAAGCTAAATACAACATTTTATAATGTATCGAAAGAATTGTTGAAATTCATATTCAATTTTTGTACCGTTTTTTGTAAAGTGTACAGTGTTCATATAATTATAACATTACTTATAAATCAAACTTAGAAGGAAATTAAGGAAGTTTAGATTTTAGATTTTTAAATAATTTGAAATCTATTTAAAATATAACATTTATCGACTAATAACTAAGAAATATTTATTGCAAATAAATTTTTATTTCAGTATAAAATTATCTTTTTTGCCATGATTTACTTCATGATTTAAAGTTGTCCAGATCTCAGAAATTGATATTGTAATGTGCCTAGAAAATAGAATTGTATACGGTGTTTATATTGTATACATATGTAAAATATATAATATAAAAAGTAAGAATTATTATACTTTCCTTAATTTAATCCTTATAAAATCTTGATTAATTTACAAACGTTTCCTAAAGAATTTAAACTTTAGAGTCTGCATAATTTATTGATTTAATAAATACATTTAATTTAATGTTTAAGTAAAAAAACTATCATTTGAGTAAAAAAAGTCTATGATTATATTTTGAATCTCGTAATTAAATCTATTAATATATTATATATAATGAAACGAAAATTTTATATAATTTATTTTTTATAAGGATTATCCATATATAATTTACTTATATTAAAAATGTATTGTGCTCACAGTCGAAATGTTTATAATACATCACAGGAATATCCTGAAAATGTTGCAGTATCTTTAACCTATTCCTGGATGTTTTTGGATATTTCATAGATTATTTTATTCCATTCTCAGGTTTCTCTCTGATATTGGTGATACACATAATTTACAATAGCTATATGAGATAGCTATAATCTACATGAGATGCGTTCCGTTATTCACTGTGAGTACTGAAAATCTATAGTTTGTATTACGTACACTATAGATTTTTATAGTTTACATAGTCTACATTGTCTACAAACAAAAAGATCATGTAAACATCACGTAGATTTCACGTAAATAATCCCTGCTTTGAAGTATTTTTTGATTAGTCAATTAGTAAAATTCTTTCTTCCGATTGGTTAATCAAATGCTTCGAAGAATTCATAGTGATGATTCGACACTCATATAGTATTGGACGGAGCATGCGGCGAATCTCTTTGATCTTTCGTCTTGACGGACCTAGAAAGAATAAGATAGCTAAATGGGCTCGGAACTCTCTTGTCTTATTGGTCGAATTATGTTTCAGGAGAAGGAGGACAGTAGTATGATGTAAGAAGACAACATGTAACATTCCCGATGTGTAGTAAAAAAGCAAATTTGAGGCCAAAATTTGATTGGTCATTCCAATATGCGCTATTATACAGAGGAAAGTACATAAAGGCCAGAATTTGATTGGTTGTTTCCAATATTGCTATCGCCATTATGCGCAATAGTACACTTTGTATTCTTATAGTATTATGGTCAGTGTGGTGTATTCTTTAAAGTCAGGAGCCATCATAGTATTGACATGGTGAAAGGGATGACTAGAAAATATCTATAGAAAGAGAAAAATAAAGTGTGTTAAACAAGAAAAGATTCATAATTCGCAATAATCCGCACAGCAATTTGTCATTTTCAAAACTAAAACATGTTCAAATATATTTTCATAATAGCACTTTTAGGTTAATTTACACATAAAATGTATATATGTATTTATAAATGAATTTTTATGTATATATTTATATATATATTTTACCAAAAGTTCTAGTGCATTTTCATTGATGATTTTAAACTTACTGTAAAAGACTCGTCTGTTAAATTATTTTTGTAACAACTTAATCGTAAGCAGACGACGCTTCTCTCACTCTCACATTCACTTCTTTCACTCTCACATCCGGTTTCACAACATCATGGCAGAGCCAATCACGATCGAGTCGCATTGGCCGATCTCTCCTTTTAGTATCTCTAAGTCGATGTGAGTTGGTATGTTATAGCAGCACAGACATGCATAACGCATAATGCATAGTGCATAAGGGAATCGACCAATCGAAATTCAAAATTTGGAAGGAACGACTTATATTCCTTTCTTTTTACATATACCGCCATCGTTTCTCTGTAACATAAAATATACACAGATTAATTATAATATCTGAAGACACGGTAATATCTTGGCACTAAGTATATGTATAGTCATCACATTGGTTACGAATTTAATTCTTTCTCTTTTTGTTGTAATCTTTTCAATTATCATTGCATTGTGAGTCTAAATCAAATAATGTGATAATTACAATATTTAATATATAATATTTTATGAAATGGTATATACATATATAATATTTTTCTGAATTTTTGATTTCTTTTATATTATTACAGATGCATTTTGCTCTTAAAATGTGGTAACAGAGAATGGATAATAAAAAGAAATTAAAATCAAATACAGTGCCAACAATTTTCGAATACTTTGTAAAAAAGAAAAAAAGTATAAAATAAATGAAATTATTTTATATACAATATTTATTTATTATCATTTTTTAATTGTCACAATTAAAAATTTTTGAACATTTTTTAGCATGAATTCAAAATTTAGAAAATAATGCGTTTAAAAAACTGGAGGGAATGGCTAAAACATGGCGGACCGATCACAAGTGATACCCGTATGGCGCCACTCTGATTATAGGCTCTCTAGTGACTTGACCGCAACCTATGTCGATTACAGCGGAAACATCTGAAGTTCGATTTTAGGGGTTCACGTTTCGTTCTTAGTTATTTTTATATTCATGACTGTTAAAATCTGATACGACCAGATTACATCAGCGACCAAAAATGAAAGTATCATTGTGCAAATATATTGTATGTGAATTTTCTGTGAATGAAAAAAACAAAGTTCTTTCTGCAGCATACAGTAATTGTGTGTAGAAAAGTATCATGATTCTATCCACAGAACTACTATCACAGAAGACTATCACAGAAGTTAATTACAGAAGTTAATTACAGAAGTTATTAACAGAAGTTAATTGACAATGAATTGATGAAAATACAGTGGTCAAAGAATGTTGTAATAGTAGACCATATATCACTATTATATCACTATGCAGAAAAAGATGCGTATTGCAAGTGGGACACTGTGGTCACCAAATTGCATGTATACACTTAATTGCATGTATACATGCTAAATGCAGAAAATAAAAATAAGCGAATAAGGATAAAATAGGATAAAAGAATAAAGATAAAATAAGCGTAATCAACGATGGAGTCTTTGTGCCGAAAAGTGTTTCATTAGAGACAAGCACAGAAAGGTAATTCCAAATGTTTAATTATAAGATATTTCAGGTACTCACTATGTTAAGAATGATGGTTAATAGCATTAAAATTCTTTATATTGTTGTTTCAGATTCAGTCTAGGTGAAAATTGCAATCTCAGAGTGAAATGGCAGGCACGAAGAATACTTATAAGAGCATAAAAGATCACAATGCAAAGAGCGGTAACAATACTAGAAGATGGCAATATTTTGATGTAAGTATACAATTATCCATTTTATATATGTTAGGCAAATTTTTTAATTCATCAATGGATTACTCGAATTATGTACAAATACAGTTTTTAACAACGTTGCATTTTGCACAGAATATGATTGATTAATTGATAAAATAAAAAACTCACCTATACTTATGTTTTTAATAAACCATGAATATTATTATTTTTTTTAAATATTCTAGATTATGGATAAACAGTTCAGTGATAAACCTTGGGTAATTCTAATACTTACATTGGATAATGTCAATCCATTATCTGAAATTACTAATATTAGACAGGAAAAAAGAAGTTTGCGTTCTTGAAAATCAGAAATCTGATACAGTAACCTTAAAAGATAAAGATAAATGTTGGAAAATTATAGAACAATCATTTAATAGTAGATCTTCTGGCGAATGTTGAAGTTCTGAAATTTTGAAAAATTGTTGAGAAAATTTGAAAAAGAAGACAAGAAAATTTTTTGCTGATGCAGCTGTATGAAACAGGTAAATATTTTTAAATTAATAATTTGCAAAAATATATTTTAAAATAATGTATATGCAATCCTATATTCTAATTTTTAGATGGAGGATCTTATAAATCAAAATCGGATGCTTCTAGAAATTATGTGTAACGAAAAATTATTAAACCTTCAGTTGATGGTATAACTAACAATTTTACTATGATAATATAACAGGTAAAATATACTATTGAGTGGATGTCATCATAAGAAAAACATATAATATATTTATGTATGTATCAAATATGTACTTCATAAAATGTCCGCAATAGGAATACTAATGAATAATAGAAGTAGACCACTTCAAAAAAGAAAACTTTATGACAATTTGGGTAATAAGGAACGCAAACAGTATAAGAGACAAGAGTCTATAACTTCGAAAATATCACAATATAATATATTAAAGGATTTAAAAATTGAGTTGGTGCAATTTATGATAGAAGATTTAAAGGCGAAAAGTGAAATTGAAATAAAAATATTAAAAATGCAATTAGAGAAAGAGAGGCAGGAAGTATAATGGAAGTACAAATATTGGAGAAAGAGCTGGAGTTAAAAGAAAACATGTTGCAAACCAAAAGTTACATTTTAATGTTTAATTTCTATTTTAAGTTTTTCATATAAAAGACTCAGATTAATGCACTTCATATATCTATTTTATAACAATTTGAAATCATTAAAAAAGTATTTACTTAATTTTGTTTGCACAACACATTAGGGTTTCAAAATATTAATTTATAATTTTTTCCATAAAATACAAAGTTTTTCTTAAAAACATGTTCTGCCAATATTTTAAAATATTTTAAGAAAAATAAGAAAAAAAATATATTCAACGTTATTCTAATAATTACATATTTTAGTTTAAAAAATAAAATGTTTCTGGAAAAATCTGCCTGTTTTTGTGATATAATAATATTTATTATTCTATGTTAAACAATAAATGTTTAAAAATATTATATATGATACCGTTATGTACAATATTTAAAAATGAGAAGAATACAAACACAGTTGTTGTTTCTAGTGGAAAAAAACGAAAAATATGGATAAAATGTACTCTACTACATGCAAGAAATGCAATATTGCTCAGTGAGCACTTTGTACTTGGGAGTTGCGAGATCATCTTAATAAACATTGTCTGGTGAATTATACATAAAAATATATTGTCTTCTTATTTGTCTTTAATCCCACAACCTTTCGATTCTTCCAATAAGAAATCTGAGATCTTTCTTATCCTATCTTTCAAAGATATTAAAATTCTTGTCCAACAATATATCAGATTTTCTTGTTTATTTTATTCATATAAACACAACAAAATGTATATTTGAGTTAAATATATATTTTATAATAAACTAAATTACATAATGTAGTTCGTAGCTTTTTATTAAATTCTCTTCTTTTGTACACGTACACATAAATACACACATGAACATTTATCTATTAACTCATTATTTATTTAGAATTTTATTTCCAATATTTTTCCGGATACAAATTTGACATTTGATTATAATAAGCTGAAAAGATAGATATATTTCTTATATATAACATTAAATAATTTATATATGTACATTATTTATATTAATATATAATTACACACACATATACATATAATATAATTGTACATTAATATATATATAATCTACAGACAAAACGTTACTTTTATATAAAAACTTATGCTAATATACTTAGCAAAGTAGTTGTGAATTATTTCTGTCCGAGTGACGGCTGCGCCGTTAATTTCGTCGTTATCAATTCTTGGTGATGTTACATCTTGCTAACATATTGTTCCATGGTACGGGTAAATCCAACTTTGGACATCTGGCATCATTATTCCTTCAAGCAATATTATGAAGTACTGCTGTGGCGACAATGATAGGGATTATTCTGTGTAAATGGTACCGCATCCCTAGTACTAGAATTGGAAACCTTTTTTCCAGATACCGAACAAGCATTCTATTTTATTTCGTGTACGAATATGCGACTTGTAAAGTCGTTCTGCAGTTTGCGGATTCAGCAACGGAGTTACAAGATACTACTTTGAAGGGTAAGCAGAGTCTCCTAATAATAAACCATTGCCATATGCTCCATCTTCAAAGTTTACTCGCAAGTGATTATTATTAAAAATAATGCTATCGTGAACTGATTCTTGCCAACGAGCAACTACATTCATTAGCTCTAAATTGCTATTACATACTGTTTGAACATTTAAAGAAAAGTAACTTTTCTGTTGCGGAATAGTTCTTTCTCCACCTACAATAATCAAAATATAAATATAATATAATAATAAATTATTTTTTAGATAAAATAATTAAAATAATTTATCCTCTTGATAATGATTTACCAAAAGATTGGACACGTACATGTGTACAATCTATACAGCCAATGACCCTTGAAAAGCGAGCAATATTATAAAAATCTAATTGTTTTTTTCTTATTTCTTGTTCGGTGACTTGGAAACTTGATATAACGGGGTAATAATTGTATTGACTCTATGAATCACATAATGCGCGGATGTTGTGCTTATACCAGAAAAATCATCCATTGTTATAAAGAATGATCCAGTAGCATACATGCGAAATGTTAATAATAATTGTTCCATAGGAGATATGGCATTATTCCTAAAAAAATATTGTGTATTCTCGTTTTCTTAACAATTCTTGCTTGACAATTTAGTTATACAATAATTTAAACTTACCGGTTAGTAACAAATTCTAATTCTTATCTTATTTCTTCTAAAATTATTTCTTATAATTTTTTTGGGACTACAATTTTCTTTTAATTTCTGCCATCTATGTGTCGACGCAAAAAAAATGTATATATTAGGTGTTGGAATTAATTCGTAGCGTTTTTTAATGAAAGAATGTTATTTATTTCACATGAGCATTAAAAAATACATTAATGAAAGTACTTCCCATCACTTGTAAAACGCTACGAATTAATTCCAACACCTAATATATTTTGAATTAAGTTAAAATAGTCAATGGTTTGGGAACAAGACTCACAGGTAAAATTAAAAAGCAAATTAAGAGAATTTATACAGGATATATAAACAGCTGTGGGAGATACAAGTTCTTATTCTTGCTTGCAAACCATTGTATTTTCTTGACATGTTAGCGACATTGTCATAGCTTTGATCATAACAATTTTCAATGTCAAGTCCAAATTGTTTAAGACAATCTCTTGTAGGTATTCGGCAGTATGTTTTTCAATTTTAAGAAATCCCATAAATCTTTCTACTATTTGCCCTTCATGTACATACTTTATAATATAAAGTTAATTGCTCATAATGGCTTATGTCCGGAATCAACTATAATTGAAAAATATTTTGCTGATTTAATTTCATCTGAAAGCATCAAGTAATTTATCAAGTTCTTGTCTTACTATTATTGTTGACTCACACTTCTTTTCCTCTTGAATATTACTATTAATATCAATCTCGGTAAATTCATGTACTTCACTCGACACAGATATAAAACGATAATCAGGATTTTCTAATAAATATTTACTGATTTCGTGAATCATCTGTTCGCTTCAGCCTTTTTCTACTACACTTTTATCATGTATTTCATTATCCTTTGTCATAAAAAAGTTTGTTATTTTCGGCAATTGTTTTTTTCCTCTTCTAGAATTTTTCAGAACCAGAAGCGTGTTTATAATTCATTTTGACTTAAATTTAAAATAAGGAATAATAAGAAGTAATAATGAATAACGAATAACATTAATTTTAGTTAAAGTTAAATTTTGTTTTATACAAACTTTGTATAATACACATACTTTAATTTCCAACTCTAATATAACACTCAACAAGATCACGCAAGATCATGCGATAACACGGCGCATGCACGAATCGGCCGCTTATGTATAGAATTCACATAGCATACGACAGTGCTCGCAAAGATCTGTACATTTCAGATCGATTTCGTTAGCAATTTCTCCACTACCATTCGGAGCTGTATAAGTTACACATGAAAATGGAAAAACTTCTTTAAACGATGCATCGTTATCCTCGATAATGTGAACCACTTCTAAAATCTCTGGATATACCATCCCTAGTGGAATCGTGCAAATCTGGAAGGTCAAATTAATATTTTCAAGGAAATTAATTGTTTTTGTTTTACCTTTATACATTTTTATAAATATTTTACATTAGAGAATATTTTTCTGTTGAACTACATATTTGATCAGCTTCTTCGTCATCTTTTAGTGGAATAGGCCTACTGGGGAAACCACTTAAAAAAAAACGCATCAACAATAGTACCTCAAAGGTGATGTGGAAAGCTATTGTCCATATTGTAATTGTCGTATTGTCATAATTGCTTATTATATTATTACAGAATATACACATAATATGTTAATAATACAAAATTTAATTATTAAAATAAAAATCACGTAGGAAGAAAAATATTTTAATGATATTTGCCAGAAGGTATGCTTCCAGTATACTTTTTGTATCGCGACACTTCCTCCTGACGTACAGCGTCAAGCTGAAAACAATGAAAAACACAGGCAATAGGAACCAGAAATAACAAATTTCAGCCTATCAGAAACCCTGTATACCAGATG
The DNA here is from genome assembly GCF_000204515.1 of Acromyrmex echinatior. Next base: position 294,014 of record NW_011627124.1, on the reverse strand, counting down.
GTCGCTTTCTGACAAGTTGAAATCTCTTATTCCCTGTTCCTATTGTCTGTGCTTTTAAGGCTTTACGTAAGCGGCGGTTTAGCCGCCGAGTCTCGAGTGATATAGTGAAGGATAGTAACGTCTCAGGAATCGGCTCGAAATGTGCAACTATAATTCCGAGCACTGAGGACCTATCATGGAACAAATCGGAATGGATTTCGATTGGAATTATTCATTTATTCCTTAGATTTCTATTGTGTTTTCTAGGGAAAACGGAATAATTCAACAGTAAGTACATGTATGCATACGCATATGTCATTACCGAAGACGAAAGTACAAGTCAGGTGGACATGCGCACACTAAGTATGAAAAAAGAAAGCATTTATTGGAGACAATCATAAAGCAACTTCCTAAAAGCATCTACTTCTGCAGAAAATTTATTTTATAGCCTTGAAGAATGGATGAATGTAAAAATCGATATTTAACTTTGAATACTTACCATTTTGTCCAAATATAATTTTTCGAAAAACAGCTACGTCAGATACTGGATTTATGTTCCAATTTTATGTGTCGTTTTTGCTTTCAAATGAGTTTTGTGAAAGCGATAGTAATTATCGCAAACCATGTTTTTTAAAAACAATATTTATAAAAATATTTATGGTGACATATTATTTTTAATTATTTTTTAATAAGATTTAAATAACAGGGAAAGAAAAAAAATATAATTTTTACAATGAAACAAATTTCGACTTATTTATCTCTTTCTGTTTTTTCCATAAAAAGTTACAAAATTAATTTTTGTTTTCACGTGAGTTATACCTATGCCTCTAATAGCATTAGCTGTGTTGTACTTTTAAGTGCAACAAATGAAACATTGTGAATTTGTTCTAATTATTTAGAACCTCTGTATTTATCATGTACTACTAATTTTCATGGATTTTATTTGCGAGGTCGGAGAAGATCCATCGATGTTTTTTGAAAGAAAAAAATGATCTTTCAGTAGAATTTATTGCCGTTGAAGAGGGAAAGAACCTTCTCAATATGCTGAAATTGGATGGGAAAGAAAATGAAGAATTAGAATCTATTTTGTATTTAAAATTTGATTTTATTTTGCACAATCTCGCCTTAACTAATAATGAATCGGTGAAGCAATACTCTGGCTAGTACAAAAATTGGTGGTTTAGGGAATTTTATTCAGATTCCAATGTTTTTCGACGATCGATATCAGTTAGGATGATTATAAAGCCCGACGGATATCAAAAGATACAAGATGGGCGCAATATTATTATATAGTAAGATAACTGTCCCTATTAATATGCCTTTAAGCCAATTTGCTTATTACTGAATTAATTATTAAATATTGTAGCTTTAATTTTATCTGCTTGAAATCAATATCGGTTTTTGCGTTTCATAATTTATGTTCCTCATTGCGTTCTACAGGCATTGTATTGGATACAATTATGGGGCAATCGAATAATTTAAACGAGCCACTTGTGCATACAGTTTCACACCGAATACTTTATTGTCTTTTCAAAATGACAATGAATCACGGAACACTTTGAGATAATTAACTATTTTCATAACTGCTGTCATGATATTCTTAAAATCACTGGGAAGCTTTGCGCGAAGAACATTTTTATAAATTATACAATGGAAAGCAATAATCTTGGAATTTAGATTTTTCATGAATATAATGAAACCATTGACCTTACCAATCATAGCCAGCGCACGGTCAGTTGCTATTGAAAGAATGTTATCAAACAAAAGGTTGTTAGACTCCAAGAACTTTTGAAAATTTTTGAATAGTATTTTACTGGTGCAATCATGAAGTGGCAATGTTAAAAATTCTTTTTTAATTTTACTGTTCCAAAGATATCGAACATAAACTGCCAACTTTGTAAAATATCAGAAATATCAATTGATTCATCATTTACAAGTGAAAAGAATTTTGCTTTCTGCAGATTACGTAAAATGTTTTCTTGAATTAATCTTGACCAAAACTAAATTTTTCTAGGTTGCCGTGTTGCGCGATAAAGGAATTTTCTTAAAAGTTTCGGATACAATACTATAATAATAAGTATTAATTACTAATAATAAATATGAACTATAATATATTAATACTAATACTAATACTAATATTAATACTAATACTAATACTAATACTAATACTAATATTAATATTAATACTAATACTAATACTAATACTAATACTAATACTAATACTAAGTATTTAGTCACATTACTAAATACTAATACTATTAAGATTTTTTTCTAAAATTTGAAACAATTTTTAAGTAAAACTAGTCATTTTTATTAAAAAAATTCTACGTAGAAGAAAAGATAAAGTAATAAAGGATATATTTACTGTAAACATTTTAACCAGATCGATTAAACAGTGTTCGAGACTACCGATATTGCGACTACCGATTTTGAAAACACTGCTTCGAGAAAAGTATTTAAAGTTTCAAATGTAAATATTTCAAAAACTATTAAACAATAAGTTTTTTATTCAACTATTTCTAATTCAAATTTGTCCTCAAATAGAAAAAAAATTTTATTTTGAAACAATATTTTAACACTCTAGCGCTTAACTGATTGAGTCACATATTGGCATTTTCACAGCAAAATCTGAGAAAATATGAAATTAGCTATGTTAATTTATTATATATTGAATTTGAAAAAATTAGATTTATACAATGTAAGTATTTAAGATAATACATAAAGTCAAAAATTGATTTTTTTTTAGTTTTTAACCAACCTTTAATAAATCACTATCAAATATAAACATTAATCTAATTTATTATTCTATTTTAAATACAAAGTTGCTCAATAATCCAGAACCCATATCCGACTTTTACCTGGGTATATATTATCAAGGTCGTGGCCCTAAGATATCTTCAAAAGATTTGTAGCCCGCGATAAAAAGTTATTAACAAAGTAAGATTTATAAGTAGGTACAAAAAATACATATAGTAGATATATAAATAAAAATGAAAAATAGATATGGCAAATTTTACACTTTCTATCACGTGCTTGTTCTCGTTCTCTCGTCAGCGCTTGCTCCGACGGCCGATTTTGTCACATGTATCGGCGCTTACCGTCTAGAGTTGACCCTGCCGAGAGTCCACCACCCCCTATTCCCCAGAGCCGTCTAAAGGAGGAGAGACGATCGAGGATTGATCTAATCCCCACCGACAACCCCGGGAACCTCTACCAGGGGAGGAGGAGGGGGAGGCGATATGAATGGTATTGTGTATGTGTCTCTCAAAATATTTCCAATATAAATATTACTAAGAACTATATAATTTAAATATATAATTCTTTAACTTTTATATATTATTTTTAAAAAATTTGTTTAAATTCTGTGTAAAATCTATATCAGTATAAAATCTATATATATATGTTTTATATAATCTTTAGAAAGATGATTAAATTATGTTTTTTACTTATGTTTTTTTTTTGTTTTTTTTTATTAATATTAAATTAATGTATTCTTTTATAGATATAAATAAATTTTAAGAGCACCTTTTCCTTAATTTTTGATTGGTCGGAGAGCAGAGGAGAAACACGGAATGTAACTTTAAAATTCCATATTATATCATCTATATCCATATTAGGCGAAATAATCTTTTAATTTATAATATTCTTAAAAAAATAAAATATATTAATAAAAGTAATGAAAAAGTACTGAAGAAGAAAGTAATTTTGCAATACAACATATTTTTCCCGTCCCACTTACAGACTGCGGACTGTCGGATATATTTTTAATGTATATTCGGTGTGGTTAAAAAAATGTGATGTATTGCAAAATTGTAATTTGTTTTAGCTTTTGCTGTTGCTGCTATCTACTGCTATCAGTGATAGTTCACTTTGAAGAACTGTTTGATGAAAATAGTGAATTTAATTTCAGTGTGTCAATTTACAATAAATGCCATAAATTAATTTTTGAACTAAAAGAGTGATGGCAAAAAGACTTGTTTTTTCGACTATTTTTCGGATCTCGATTTCAAACTTTTTTTATGCCAAATAGTATATATGACGTAACATTAATCCTAGAGAAATTTTAAAATGAGCATAGGCACGATTCCGGAGATATAAAAGAATGAAAGATGATAATCTATTTGAAAGTACACGAAACTCTTTAAAGAATAAAATATATATTTAACGAAGTGAAACATAACTATATTTCTTATGAATTTTTTTACGATTCAAATATGATTTTAATTTTTGTCTAGCATGAAAATTGTCTAGCATCTTCCTCGAGGTAGATGGAATTGAAGTAACACTTGACGCCATCTCTCATAAATCGGGGTGTTTTTTTAATGTGAGTCCCCTTGCTTCTCACAAATCGGGGTTTTTTAATGTGAGTCCCCTTGCTTCTCACAGATTGGGGTGCTTTTTTAGTGTGAGTCCCCTTGTCTCTCACAAATTGGTGTTTTTTTAATGAGCTCCCTTGCTTTTCACAAATCGGGATGTTTTTTTTAGTGTGAGTCCCCTTGTCTCTCACAGATTGGTGTTTTTTTAATGAGTCCTCTTGCTTTTCATAAATCGGGGTATTTTTTTAATGTGAGTCCCCTTGCTTCTCACAAATCGGCACAAATGCTTTTACTCCCTTATATCTCCGGAACCATGTCTATGCTCATTTTGAAATTTTACTGGGATTAATGTTTCATCTAATAGTACTATTTGCATAAAAAAAGTTTGAAATTCGAGGTCTAAAAAATAAGCGAAATTTGCCGTCACTCTTTTAAATAATAATAATAAGACATCTCATATTTTTGATCAAAGCTTTATATTTTTATATATTATTTACGTATTCCATATTTTTAGTAGTTATAATCACTATACTAGTGCTATATCTCAATTGAAATTCCAGATCAAAAATGTGTTTTAAAATCTACATCTGAATATAAAAGTATTTTAAGAAATTGTCAATTTTTATGTGCTTAACCACGTTTACGTTTAATTAATAATAAATCCATATCACTATCACTATTGTTGATCAACAGAGAGAAGAAAATTAAAGAAATCAGAAAATTAAAGAATCAGAAGAAAAGATACATCTTTGAACATTTTTTAAAATTATATTATAATATTGTAATATTTTCATAGTATAGTGTCCATAAAACACAATATTAATCAATAATCATAATTAATATTTTAAACAAAATATCCCACTATGTTTAATCAGAAAACTAAATTAGTCAATGAATTTGATGGATGCGATAATTTCAGGATGCTATAAATAAAAACACATAGATGTATTTAATCGATAAAAGAACTCTTGATGCATTTGCGCTTTATGTGATTGATCAATTAATGAATTAAAAAACTCATCCGATTTAGATTACTGTTTTTCATGCCTAATGCCTAATTGCACACTGGATGCGGTGAGCGATGAATCCGATGAGAACTTTGCTATGCATAGTAATATACGTCGATGACATTTTCATATAAGATTGATAATGGCACCCGAATTCGCTATTCCTTTAAGCGGACTTTCTGTCGATTCAGCACACAAATGAGAGTTACTTTTCTGTATTCGCGCCCAACCGTGATCGGTCTCCTCCTCTCTTACTTTATGAATGAGACATTAACACTTATCGCGCAAGTTAGCGCAATAGTCAATAAATGCCTTTAACAGATTAGATGGAACATTTTTTTTTTTTTTTTTTTTTAAGGAGGAGAAAACCTTCATAGGTCCTCCCAATCTCCGGAGAAAGGTTGAGAGGTATGTGAGATTCATACTCACTAAAAACTCCCCCGTGCTCTTTCCAGACAGCACAGAATTCATGATAAATTTATTATTATTTATTTTTTTAAAAATATTATTTCCATAGCAATTACTACAAGATTTAAAATGAATAAATAAATATTTAAAATAAGTCTTAGAAAAATTTATAAATATTTTGTAAATATTTCATAAATACTTAGATAACATTTATGTTGCATAATATATCTAAAAGACGTTTAAAATGTTATCTAGGTATTGTGTGCTGTCTAGGAATTACTATGCAATGCTAGCTGTAGAGAGAAAGGAGCACAACCTCCTCTCTCCACGTTCTCCTGGATATTGATCATATAACTTTTTCCTTAGAGGGGAAACGTGAAAAATGAAAATTTATATACATGTATGTATGTATTAGGTGTTGGAATTAATTCGTAGCGTTTTACAAGTGATGGGAAGTACTTTCATTAATGTATTTTTTAATGCTCATGTGAAATAAATAACATTCTTTCATTAAAAAACGCTACGAATTAATTCCAACACCTAATATATATACACACATATATACAAAAAATTTTCATTTTTTACGTTTTCACTCCAGAGAAAAAGTTACATGATCGATACTCTGGATTTATTTCGGAGGGTTGAGTCGAGGCTCGAGTCACCCGCTCGAATCCGACTCATCAACCTCAAAGGAAGACTGAAGGTCTCCCGAGATTCATCCGCGGATGCAGACCAGAAAGGTATTAAATATGTCCCTCCCATTCCGTCCCACATGATAAAAGTCAAAAAATGGTGCTAGGCATTTTTCCCACACCCCAGTCTGGTCATTATTACTAAGGCTATCTTAACTTATGAATTTTTAAGAAAATAAGTTGTTTAAAGCAAAGATTTTTTTCTAAAATTTGAGAATTTTTGTTAAACAAAACTAGACATTTTTATTTAAAAAATTCTACGTAGAAGAAAAGATGAAATAGTAAAGAACATACTTACTGTAAACATTTTAACTAGATCGATTAAACAGTGTTCGAAATATTGACTACCGATTTTCAAAAACACTGTTTCAAGAAAAGTATTTAAAGTTTCAAATGTAAATATCTCAAAAATGATTAAACAATAAGTCCTTTTATTCAACTGTTTCTAATTCAAATTTCTCGGATTTGTCCTCAAAAAGAAAAAAAATTTTATTTTGAAACAATATTTTAACACTCTAGCGCTTAACTGGTTGAGCCACATATTGGCATTTTTCACAGCAAAATCTGAGAAAATATGAAATTAGCTATGTTAATTTATATTGAATTTGAAAAAATTTAATTTACACAGTTTAGATATTTAAGGTAATACATAAAATCAAAAATTCATTTTTTAAGTTTTTAGTCTACTATTTCCCTTTAATAAATCATTATCAAATATAAACATTGATCTAATTTATTATACATCTTAAATACGAAGTTGCTTAAATAATGTAACAACACGAAAGTTTGGTAAATTGGAAATAACGAACCCATATCCGATGACTTTTATATTGTCAAAGTCATGGCCCTAAATTATCTTCGGAAGATTTTAGCCCGTGTTTGTCATTCGTTAAAAAGTTATTGACATAAAATAAGATTTATAAATAGGACACCAAATTCATCTCATCCTCCTGTTTACAGAAAGTAATGACTTTCTGGTTCATTATTTTCAACATTTACTGATAGTTTTTATGATGAAGTTACGCATACAGAAAAAAAATCATCTTAATTCGAGTCCTGTGTCATACATGCTGATTTTATTCTAATTGTTATCAGTATGTAAGCACAACTCGCAGGTTTGTTTGGCAAGTACTATAGAAACCCTCTAATTAGAGTCTGGACATGAGGAAATCACTTTTGATTAGTCTACCGTTTTTTAACAATTCCTGACACAAAGAAAAAGGAAAAGAAATAGTTAAAAAAAATAGAACAAAATAAGAAAAAAAAAAGAAATAATAAATATATGTCCTCCTCTCTCGCTGATTTCATTAAAACTACCCTACGTACAAAACTGCAGCTCGTATACAGATTCTTATTAGAGAGTCCTTCTTATCATAGGTAAATAGATACTTCATTGAGGTAGATACTTCATTGATCGTGACGTATGAATGATTTACAATATGACAATACTTAATCTACATACAGAGTATCGCCGCAGAATTTAACTAACTAATTATTTCCTATTTTCCAAAATGTATAAAATAAAGTATAATGTCTATAAAGATCATATATTGGATGCTTGTGTGTTAATCAAGTTTATTACTTGAAACAAATATAAGTAAATGTTTTGACCTTAAATTTGTCGTTTTCCCCATATTAAAGATCGCAAAATTCACAAACATAGGGAAATCTTATCAATATACAGTGATGTGAAAAGTTGTCAATAAATTTAAAAGTAGATAATGATATCCAATTGATATATGTAAATTATAATATAAAGATGAACAATTACATAACAGAACGAAATATTTACACATTAAATCATGTTGCATAATTAGTGTATCAATCTTATAGTTAAAATGACCTTGTAGACTAATTACAACACAGTAAAATTTAACCCTTTGAGGGGCACATATACGTCCCACCTTTTTGATCTTAGTCTTTTCCATATTTCTGATCTATTTTGCAATTTGTGTGCGCATATTAGACTCTTAGGGCTCTAAGTTATACAATTTTTATGAAAAATTATGTTAATTTATTTATTTGCAATTTTGTTATAAACAATTAATATAAAAAAACTCGTTAGAATAAATTCGGCTATTCTTAAACGTTAAGTGCTACAGCTCTAAAAATTTTTATGCGTGTACTCCATATCTGAAACTGTAATATATATATTTTTCAGAATTTTATGCTTGCTAGTTTTTCCAAAAAAAATTTTTGAAGTTTTGGATAATTGATCTTTTATAAGTCTATTTATTATTTATTATTTATTATAATTATTTACACATATGTATCATGTATTTGCATATTTTTAAGAGCTTGCAGCATATTTTAGAATATAGTTACTTCCTTGACCGCTAAGTGACCAGCAGTGAAGAGTATCATATTAGCAGTATAGGAGCTGGCGCGCTTACAAGTAAAACAACTAAGTTGTAGAAATAACATTTTTTTCAGTCATTTGTTATTTTTTCAAAAAAAAATTTCAAAAAATAAAAAACAAAAAATTCCTTAAAAAATACAAAAAAAAATAAATGAAATATTTGTGAAAAATTAAAAGAATACAAAAAATGAAACTAGTTTCTCCCCACGTTAATTCTGGGTCACGCTGAGAGAAAGTAAAATACGCATATTCTCTAAATTATAGTTTATGCAACTCAAAAAAGGCCTGTATACTTATTTTTATACAATTTGAATGAAAAACTCCGAATTTCAGCCGCAGACCAGCAGTTTTATGTATCGCATTCGATGACTGTCTGTCTCTCTACCTTTCGATATGCCAAATTACATTTTTCCTAACCGAGTTTCGAACTATAACGATGATAAACGAGTCAACGGATAAACCGAATTTTCATATATAGTTCAATAATCTTGTTAATGTTAAATAATTTAAGTCGTAAATAATATTTTTAAATATGAAATCTTGATAATTACGAGACAAGTATATCATATATATAATATATCATATAATAATCATTTTGAACAACTTCCCGCAAATTGCCATAAAAAATTTGTTTAATTTTGCCTTCAAAATATCTAATTTTTCTGGACTATTAGCATTTTCATGAAAGGCTGTTGTGTAACAACAATAAATATATTAAAAATTCTTATATTATTAGTATAGATTGTTACATTCTATAACAAACGCGATATAACTTGGTTTAGGAAGGAGGAATGCATTTATCAACGCATAAGCGAGAACGAAATAAAACCACATCTTAAAAAAATGTATGTACGTAAATCAGTTTAGTATATGCATCGCGTAGCAAAATATTATTATAAAAGACTTATTATTAATTAAGATGGTACGATGATTTATGCGAATAAATGCAATCTCGCGATAAATACAGTCAAGCAGGAAGATGCGTTTTATTGTCACTACCGCAATAGTAATCAAGCACGTCCGGTTTCGTGCTTATGATTGTGACTATGGAAATTGTATCATTCATTATGCATTCAGTGTATGAATGGATATAGATACATTCAACAGATTCAACTGCTCCGAAATTAATAATTCAGACACATCGAGATATATTTTTATAGATAGATACTGTTACGTCCTACAGACGCCACGATTTTTTTTTTTTGGCTCCACTTCGCGACTATGGTTGGCGCCTGCGAGACTCGAGCAGAGCCTTCTGATAGTCTGACAGAATTGAAAAGAGGGACCGGACAGGCTCCGCGAAAACTCGTAAATGCCAATGAACCCGGAAAGAATAACAACCTTAATGTAGGCCCGAAAAGAGATAAGATTGCAAAAGACATTATAAATGAAGTCACGTAATAGTAAAAATCTAGGCTTTGTCATCCGAGACTGACTAACAATTTCATCTTAGAAAACAGGCGCCACGTTGCACTTAAAAAAATCGTAAACGCAGAATAACTTCCAACAGGAGCGTTATCTGAAACCAGACTCGCAACTGACAATGGTAGCCCTGCACGCAAACCTATTTGTGCACGGTAATCATCTGTTTACTTAGCCGTATTTTCCGCGAGAATAAGAATTCGTCATCCGTCTCGGAGCAATCTTGGATCTTTAAGAAAAATCGTAAATCACTTCTTGTCTTCTCGAAACTACTCTAACGATGTACTCTAGATCAACAACGATAAAACGTTATAAAAATCGTAAATCTCGCGTGACATTACAACTAACTTTTGCATCCTAGACAAAGGGCACAACGCTCTTTTTTCGGGGTATAAATAGAGGTCCCGCGGAAGCGCAGAGCGTCAGTAAAAAGATCAAGCTAACTTGGTTCGCGTCAGTTCACGAGTGCAGTCTACGAGTTGACCTATTATTGCGGGAAGTGCGGGAATTACTCAAACTCGCGCTAATCACGCCAATTCGCGGTTCCATACGAATGCGAAGTTCTGGGCAAATCGGCACTGAATCATTAGGCGTACGCCACTGCGACTGTTCTTCTGACGCTCTCCGCAGACGACGGATCTCCTTCCACGAGTCACCCACCGGAACCTACCCGATATCTTGGGCAACTAACAGTAAGTCGCTATTCCTTCCAGTCGATCCCCTCGTTTTCTCCGCATGAACACATATATCTGTACCTATATACACTTGCGTCCGTTTCCAAGAATATAGATGCACGTCATTTTAACCTTTCGGTTTGTAGTACGTACCATTCGAAAACGCGGAAGAACTTCCTATGTCCGGAGGAGTAGGCGGAACCGTCCCCTTGGGCCACTCACAATCGCGCCGCCTCAACCGACCGATGAGCAATTTAGCGAGATCTCTTACTCACTAACATTACAGACACAACCTTAGATCTCACCTCTCCTCCTGTCGACCACGCCATCCGAGAAATCCTCGGTTATTCCCCTCCTAATCTCGAGGAACGATTCCCTCCTCCTCCTCCTCATAAAGAAGGATTCCCACTCCCTCTTCCTCCTTTGGATCAACTCCCGCCCCTCCCATTTCAACTGAATCCCGAGTTGATCGATTGGGATCGAATGTTCCGGTTTTTTACGTCCCTCTCCTACGAAGGGGACAGACTAATTACCGTGTATATCCCCGGAAATCCTGCATCTTACACCGTCTTTTATAAGCACCTCATGTGCTCCTGCAACTTTTCTCGCCGCCCATACTCGCTAACTCTTTCTCCTCTACACACGCATACACCAATACACACACACACACACACCCATAAGGTGTTAATTATATTTTTATATAATGAAAAAGGGATGGAAGAAGTTTATTATATATAACATTTTTCTATTTTCTTTTTATTGTTAATAAACATAAAGTATTTCCCTGTCAAAATCATCTCTCGCATTCACTTCCCTCGAATACCTGAGATCGCAGGAGGTCCAGTCCCGGGTCAAAGGGATTAAGTTCCTTGACCCAAATAGTAGGATCGACGTTCGCACTGTCCAGCGGAACAGGTATCAGCGTCCCTTCGGACGTTGACCCACATTCCGGGACTAAAAAGGTGCGTACGATTCACAGATGTTCGCCTCCGCGCGTATACCTGTGAGATTGAGTCTAATCGTCCTTCCATATCCTCTTCATTCTCCTTCATTGTCTCCTTGTCCAAATTTTCAAGGGTTTGGTAACAATACATACAACAAATTTTTGCAATAGCTGTCAAATTCTATCTGTTGGCGCTTATCATTGTGTGTGTGGCTCAACAGGCTTGATAACAGCCCGTTGGCTTTGCTGCGTGATCGCGGCATGTTAGCGACGTGTCGTGTCGCTGATGAGGCCCACCGGCATGAGAGGGCATGCGCGCGACTATGCTGCCTGCGTGTAACCGCCACGCTTCTCAGAGGGTTTCTAGAAGGATTCCGTGTGCGATTCTCCTCGAGATTAACACGTGCACGATGGTGCACAAGTTTTATTATTTAATCATAAAAGACTGTATATTTATTCATAAAAGACGCGAGTGTAACAATTCAAGAAAGAATAAATAGAGGCATTGAATCATTTATATAGCGTAATTGCCTTTTTATTGCGCACTGCTGAATTATTTCGGGTGTGGCCACAGGGCACGAGACACAGATCTCAAACAAGGAGAAAATAGCGCTCCATATAGCGCAACGAGGACACCAAGATCCTCTCCCTATCAAAATTTTTAATTATTTTTTCTATTTGATATCTTTATATTCAAAAAACATATTAATATAGATATATAGAATTATTCGTAGACTGATCTAAATATTTAAATATTTTTCTAAATATTTTTCATCTAAATATTTTTCTAAATATTTTTCACGATTCTTTTAACCGTTTCATTCAATCATCAACTCTCTGAGTATGCACTTTCTTAACGTATTCCTTGAATTTTTCAGGTGAGCGGGAAGAGGCGCTGACCGGAGACGGGGGCGACCATGCACTCCGCCCCGCTCCAGCCGCTCGAACAACAACAACAGCAACAATTGCAGTAGCAGCAGCAGTAACAGCACCACGAACGACACAGATTACGAGCGCTCCTGTTGCTGCTGTTTGGTAGCAGCATGGAACTTGTTCAAATGAAAGCGCCAAAGCAACGATCGACATTAATGCGATCAGAAGCTAACTATCGCAAGAAACCATGGCTGGGAGATACCGATGTATTCCTAGTGAATTTGACCATTGGATATCTTTCTATTAAGGGAAGCTTTAAGGGCCGTCAGAGTCTCGCTATTTCCGGGATCATAACCATAGCACTAAACGAGATATAAAAAGTATTTTATTTGAAGTAAATGTTGAAGTACATATTATATATGACTCTTACATTATCTTTGGTATTTTTTTTTTGTAAAATATATTTTTTTTTTACATCAAATTTGAATAATATATTTACCATTTATATATTGTTAATTCGTTCCAATATTTTTATATAGTTAGCTGAATAATTAAAACGAGAATACGCTTGGATCACAATTAATTACGACTAAAGATATGGCTACAAGTTGCATAATTCGATTTTTAAAATTCAGATATTATCTTAGCCGCTCCTTCTGAGAGTGTTTATGATATTTTAGATATTTTTAATTCGTTACATACTAGATTGCAGTTCACCATGGAGATAGGTGGAAAAATAAGTTTTTTAGATACGATGTTGATTATCGATGAATGGAATCTCATTTTTGATATATACTGTAAAGCAACCTTTTCCGGCAGATTTCTTAATTTCCATTCACACCACCCACTTTGTCATAAAAGAGGTGTGATTTATGGAGTCGTGGATAAGATATTTTGTTTGTGTCATCCGAAATTCCAACAAAATAATTTGATTGACGCTATTAAGATTTTTTTACAGAATGGGTATCCGTTATTTATATTTTTATATTTTTTCGACTATTCATAATAGAATAAAATATCACATTAATAAGTTTAATAATTTGAATAAGAATAAGGATGACACTGGGAAGAGGTTTTTTACGATTCCATATGTTAATACGATATCCGAAAGATTTATACCTATTGTTTAATTGTAAATTGGCTTTTACTATTCCTATCACATTGAGAAGTTTCATAGGGAGAGGAAAGGATGATTTGGAACACGTTCAGAATCAAAATGTGGTTTACAGAATATCTTGTGAGGATTGTGATGCCAGTTACGTTGGCCAAACTAAAAGACAATTAAAGACCAGATTGCATGAACATGTTTCTGATATCAATATTAGTTCAAAATCTCCATCAGTGATTTCCAACCATCGTATGGTGGAGAATTATAACTTTAAATAGGATAAAGTAGAAATATTAGATATAGAGCCTTCATACAACAAAAGGTTGATATCTGAAATGGTCCATATTAAAAAACAGAAGCATGGGATTAATAGACAAAATGACACGGAGTCTTTGCCGGATTTGTATTCTGACATTATACATTCTCTTTCTCCTTTCTAATATCTTCTATCCTTTTCCTCCTATTTTTCCGTTTTCCGTTCTCGATAATGTTTTTTCTGCTTGACATTTCGTTTTGTGACATCGTTTAAGTCAGATGCTCGTTACCTTTGCGAATTTGCTTATAATAACTTATTAAATTAAAAAGACTTTTTTATTGTACCACGAAATGGACCACATTTTACATTTTTTTCTCGTTGTGTATTATTGGACTCTTAACAGATTTACTATATATTATCATATTTTTAATTTTTATGTGATTAATATTAATTCTTTTTGTTTACGGTTACTTTTCCAGAACTTTCTTATGACTTTGTTAATTCTTGATAAAAATGACTCACAGCGTATTACACAGAAAGAAGAAATTTTTTGTTAAGGAATTGTAAGAATATTGTAAGATTATGTACGAATTTTTAATTTAGAACGATATTTATATTATTGTAAGATTGCATTGAAAATGACTGTAATTGTATAGACTTTATAGATATAATAACTCTACAAACAACAAATATTCTCAAATAATTCTCCAAGTTAAATGTGATATAAAGCTTAGCTTTCTTTCACATTTTCTCGATGATTTAGCATTAACATAAATTATATAACATCGGATATATATTTTTTTATCGGGATCAGAATATGTCCCGTCTTTGACTTTCGCGTTTTTATGTGAAACTGATTAAACGATTGTGTCTTTATGTGAAACGATTGCATGAATGTATTTTCGATCTACAACGATCCGAACATTTTGTCAAACGTAACTTGCCGTAGACGACCACGGGTGGCCGCACGGCAAGTACACTATTCCCATACCATTGTCTCCGCGCTTTAACACTCTTATTATTTTTTTTATTAGGATGCCGTAATATATAATGCCATCAACAACCGAAAGACATACACTCTAAAAACCCCAAAAATTTCAAAAACACAATACGTTGCATCTTAATACGGACCTTATAGCGATCAAAATGCGAAATTCAGCAATACAAGCATGTAAATAGATTTCGTTCACCAAAACAATTGAAAAATCGTTATCCGTTGACACAACCCCCAGCATCATATCTTCGATATCTTTAATACCACACCAAAATGCATTCCCGTTACCCATCGTTGCGAAGAAAGTGCAAGACACAAATGAATGTCACTTTCAGAAATTTTATGTCAACGTACATATGATCACGTACATTTGATTACGTACGATGAACTTATGATCAATAAATATATATTATATATGATTTCTTCCATTATCTTTGGTATTGTTTTTTTTTTGTAAAATATTTTAAAATTGATGTCTTTCTTTAATATCAAATTTGAATAAAATATTTACATTTATATATTGTTAATTCGTTTTCCAAGTGGAAATTTATAGAAAAACGGTATTGTATCCTAGTAAGGTACCGAATCAGTACTGATAAATGAGTTTTTTATTTCAGTACTGGACTAATATCATAAAACTAATGATACAGTACAGACAATATATGAATCAGTATTGAATAGTAATACAGATCCAGTACACTGCCAGTAAATTTTCGATATCGCGTCTATACTGAGATTGCCAAAACCAGTATGTCGTGGTCAGTATCGAAACTGTATACCGCCAGTATATTTCTAGCATTGAATGTGTTCTGTAATTAGTAAAAGGAAATCTCCTAACGAAACTTAAAAATAAAAACTATATATATCAAATTGCTTATAATAAATTACACATTTCTGACGGAGATTCATCAAGACCTTACGGATTGCTGAAAATTCACGAAGAAGGTTCTCGTGTCAGAATGAGTGAAAATTAAAATCTAATATTAATTACCCATACTATATACTAATAATCACCCAAAAATATACCTCCAAGATATTATTGAAATACCTTACTCTCTGATACAACTTCAATATCAACCATGGCCAAACTGCATTTTCGTAATCCGTTACACATCATCGAGGAGAAAGTACTATATAAGGATTAATCCCACTTTTAAAAATTGCACGTTAATCCACAGGCGATTTTTTGTAACTATAGAAACTATATTACAAATTATGTTAGAATCTCAAGACTCTCAAGACATTATAGAAACTGTTAGTTCTTATCATAATTAAAATATCAGAACCTTCGCCACTCAATACCTTCAAGATATTATTGAAATGTTACATCCTGAAATACTTTTAAGATCAACATCTTCGCTGTCTCATGTCGAAATAGGTTTGCAGTATCCACCATCGCAAAGAAAGCGCTTGCCCAAGATTATTATCTTCAGAACTTCGGTGCACAATTGAATTTGCACACAATGGAAATATATTTCAATATATTATAGTTGAAAAGATATTTGCAAAAGTTGCATATCCCAAGATATTACTGAAGAAATATTATATCCTGATAATGAGTAATTGAGTGTGCGTTCCGCGTTTTAATTGCACTATAACATACGATTTTAGTATAAAACGTAATGTTAATAGATCTTTCCGCTGAAATCACCTCCAATCCCAAAGCATAATTTATATTATAACGTATAACGTGTAGGTAGTGCCGAAGACAGTGTATCTATATGATGCAGTACATCATATAAATGCATCTATACGAAAGGTCGCTGTTGCGTGCATTAAATGAGAATAAAAATCCACAGAATAGGCGAGAGATGCTGTCGACATTGCGCGGAGTACACTACCAATATGCATTGGAGTATATACATGAGAAAATTTCAATCCTAAATCATAATCATTACTTTATGTTATAACGTATAGATCATACCGGAGACAGCATATTTTTATGATGCGACGCATCTTTACAAATGATTACTGCTGCGTGCCTTTGATGAGAATCGCAACTCCCGGAAACGGACGAGAGATGCAATTTCATTATCAACATAGTCGGCGCGACCATTACTTCGATTACTCCTGATACATGCGTATGCATCATGAGTGATTCTCGCACATTTATTATATCGATAAATTTGATTTATACAGAATTTTACCGCGATAAATTTATCACGTAATTGTAAAGCACGGAGCTTACAAAAGCTCTTACAAAAGCTTTCAAAAGCTTTATTAAATCATTTAATTTTGATGCATTTTTTACGAACCTATGCGATTGTTTAACTATAAATATTCTTAGATAATTCTCCAAGTTAAATGTGAAATTGATGGAACGATTGTCACGAATGTGTTTCAGATCAACAATGATCCGAACATTTTGTCAAACGTAAACCTGCCGTAGACGACTACGAGTGGCCGCACGGAAAGCATATTATTCATATACAATTCTCTCTGCGGTTTCACGCTTTTATTATTATTTTTATTAGAGTGCCGTGGTATATAATTCCATCAACACTCAAAGACACTCCAAAAATCCCGTAAACTTCAAAATCACGAAGCGCTATATCTTTACGAGAGATCACTGCTGCGTGCCCTTGATGAGAATCGGAACCTCCGGAACGAGTGATGCAATTTCATTATCAACATAGTTGGCGCGCCAATTATACCAAATACGCCAAATATTGTGAGACGAGATTGAGACGAGATCGAGATTTATCTCGTTTCGTGCGCATCTTTAGCTATCTGGGAGTACTTTTAGCGCTACCCAGAAACAAAAGCGTTGACGTAGTAGTTTTCTGTTCCTTTTGGGGTGCTTGATTAATGTGAATCCCCTTGCCTCTCACAATTTAGTTACTTAAAGATTGGCATAGATTCTACTTGGATAGATATTCAGAAATAAATTTCGTTGATCGACACAATTTTATATTAGTTTCCTGCGCAATGTTAATTAAATAGTATTTTATTCACATTTTATTTTATTTCAATAATTAATTAATATTACATTTATATTTTGTTTCTGTTTTTATCTTTTTATTTCTTTATTTTTATTTTTATTTTAATTGTATTTCTTATATTTTTATTATCTCATGTAATTATATTTTTTTATAACGCTTATTAATAATATTTAAGACTACTATATTATAAGCTTATACTATAGGTAGAGGAGAAGATGGTATTATAGCACCCCAGTTACATTTTACACAATAACTTGGTTAATAATCAATATTTAAGTTTAAAATTGATTGGTAAATGGGTAAAAAATGGTAATATGATTCCAGAAAAATAGTATTAAAATATTAATTTTGTTTAGAAAACATTTGGTTACAAAATTAGCAAAAAATAAGAAAGGTTTAAATGTATGCAAATGAATGTATATACATTCACATAGCTTCTGTATATAAGCTGCTCAATATTAAAAATCTCAGTATTAAAAATAGTATACGTAATATAAACTACAGATTAAGCATTTATAGATTAACAGTAGAGCTACAATCGATTATCAAATAATTATTAATGTAAAAATCTCAAAAAAAGAAGTCGTGAATAATCAATCCATAGAAGGCCACATTACGAAATACTTGAAAATAAAAATGTGTTATAATAAGTGCTGGCTTGAGTATTGGTATATTGCGTCATGGTGTAACAGCGAACTATTGAACAAATAATTCCATAAGTGACCATTAGGATTTGTTATATAACAGTGGAAATATTAAGGGACACCACAATATATGTATACACTGGCCATAATATTGCCTTCTCCTTTACTATACTACGATTAACGAATGACATTTAGAATTCAATTCCCGTAGAAGCGTAACTCCTCTTCCTATATTAATTAGTATTTAGCTAAAGCACTAAAATTTATACTTCACATTTTCGCACAAAATTTTCAGATCACTATTATTAATAGATTTGCTGGAGGACTTGTTGGATTTTGTGTTTACAATTCGCAATAAGTTCTCACCCTAGAGAGTCTGCTGTATTGATATATCGCGCTCAAACCTGCGTCAATAGAGTTAATTGTGCACCATTCTTATTTAAATCTTTATTCCTTTGTGCTGAATCCTTGTAATCGTTGCTTACTGTGATCTCGATGTTTGATCTCGATGTCATTGTCACTGTGGTAGTGGAGGTCTTGCTAAGCAGTCCTCTGTCCGTCTCCTCATCGTCAAAATCCATTCTAGATGATCCAGCTGCTATTATTTGATCATGTTGTAATCTATCATCATTAATTTTCCTTCTTGGGAACACGCTATTTTCATTGTTCAGTGTCGCATTAATGTCCTTTCCAGCAGCACAATTACATGCCTTCAGAAAACTCTTTTTAAAATTGTCACTTAAAAAAGCATATAGAATCGGATTCATAGCGCTATTGCTATAACTCAGGAAACCAGCTAGAAGAAAACTTGCAATACTAATATTGGTTTGACATTGTTTTGGCGGGGTATATATCAAGGCCACTTGGGTGACCCAATAAGGTAACCAACAGAAGACATATACAACAATAACTGTTAAGACCAGCCTGGAGACCTTTCGATGTGATCGTTTCTTCTCTTTTGATTTGTTCTTTGGACCCACTGTTCGCAGTTTTTTTATTACCAATAAGTAGAAAACCAGTATAAATATTAAGGGAATGATGAAGCTGAAGATAAGCATGTAAAACGTAAAAGTAGTATGACCACCGTGATCGTTAGGCCAATAAATATTACAACTGACAACGCCATTTGTGTATTCCATAGTATTTGCATAAAGAAATATCGGTATCATGAAGAGAGCGCTAGTGACCCAGGCAGAAATCGAAATTATTTTTGAGATGAAAGGCGTGCGCATCTTCGGGGATGAAATCGGGTGGCACACAGCGATGTAGCGATCAGCGCTCATGATGAGTAGAAAGATGCTGCTAGTAAACTGATTGATACTAGTCGTGATCATATACACTTTGCACATAATATTACCGAAGATCCAGCCACGTAAACTGATCGTTGTTACTAAAAATGGTATACCGATTAAGAAGCACTCGTCCGCGATCGCCAAGTTCACAATGTACATATTTGTGACAGTCTGCATCTTCGCGAAGCGTAGAACAACATAAATGACCAAAGTATTCCCAAGAAGTCCAACGATACAAACGATGGAGTAGAGTATCTGATTAATTATAGCGATAAACGATAAATTAAGTTCACAATTTAGAAATACCGTATCATCGTATGTTAAGTTATCGTAAGTTAAATTGTGTGTGTTATCCATTATATAGAATCTGAAATATATACAAAAACATACAATTAGTAAAAATATGCCATACTGCGATAAGTTGCTTAAAAGATATTTAAAATTTGTTTTTTATAATATTATATCCGAAAAAAAAACGATCATTTATATTAAAGATAAATATTATAAAAGATTATACACTACGCACAACAATTAGAAGATCACTTTAAAACCTGTAAATTTTCTTGATATGTAAGAAACTGTATCTCTGCTGCCAGAGATCGCAGGATAATTTTTCTAGGTGTAGTTTAAAGGGTGAAACTTCTACTTTTTGAATTTATATAGTTCATATGATATTTATCCATATCTATCCATCAAATGGTCTTTTTCGCGAAAACCAGAAGCAGTTCGTGTTAAAATTCTGAAAATTTCATGATTTTGTAACTTTTCACGGGCAAAGTACAAACAAGCCGAAAAATCTCATTACATTTAAAAGTCTGAAACTTTTCCTTTAAAATGAGATCTCGATTACTCTAGTGTGCCAAGAAGAGTTATTAGGTTCCAAAGGAAACCCTATTTTGCAAGATTTTGGGTAATTATTGCCGGCATTCGCGTCGTGATGCGCGCACACACGCACACGCACACACACACACGCACACGCACACGATACGCAAATTTCGATCGAGCAACCTCCCAGTGATGCACATATGCCTTCTAGGCATGATAGAGTAATGATTAAGGTTTCATTTTAAAGGAAAAGTTTCAGATTTTAAAATGTATGTAATGAGATTTTCCGATCTGTTTATATTTTGCAAAGTGAAAAGTTGCAAAGTCGTAAAATTTTCAGAATTTTAACACGACTTGCTTCTGGTCTTCGCGAAAAAAACCATTCGATCACGACTATCATGAGAAATATATGTGTTTCTTTTTATACTTATACAATTTGCATCTTTCAGCTTCAAACGATAATAAAGTAGAGATACGATGTTTTAATTGTAATACGTGCGGACATCCCTCCCCCCCCCCTACGTTAGAGATTGCGACAAAAAATCGTTAGGAAAAAAATGTTTTAATTGTAACAAATTCGGTCATGAAGCAACCAATTGTACAGTGCCTAAAAATCAGACGCAGAATCCGAAATCGTCAACAATAAATTTATAAAAAATAATCAAATAAATTACGATCCGCTTAAAGAAATTATTATAGACAACATTAAAATATTAGCTTTGGTTGATACTGGTAATCGTGTTAGCTTGATTCGTGAAAACGTATTTAAGAAACTAGGAAAAGAGTTTGTAAGATGCGCGCGAACGTTCACGGATTTTGGCAAGGGTGAATCCGAAACATTAAGATATTGTCAATTGTGTATATTGATGATGAAAATTATTCTATGACATTGTATGTTATTTCTTGCGATGCGATGGAAATAGACTTTGTTCTTGGCAGAGACATACTTGAAATGACCGCATTAAAGTTTTTGATAAAAAGATAATGTAATCATTACCAAAACTATTCTTACTATGTTTATGGCGCATATTGATGGAAGAAAACTAGAATCGACTTTGGACTTATCTTGCATGCAAAGACACGGTCGAGCGATTAGTTTTATCATACGAGCCTATAATAATCGTAAATCAGCGGTCATCAAATTAAGTTTGTCTTTGAAAGATAACAAGCCAATTTTACAGAGACGCGTAGATTATCCATACCGGATAAAAAAATCATAGAAGCGCAAGTAGCGGAATGGCTAAAAGATGGCAGTATTAAGCCATGTTCTTCTGAATATGCCAATCCAATAGTAGTTAAGAAAAAGTTTAATAATTATTGTAAGGAGGAAAACATCAAACATATAATGATAATGATGGGATTACTTAGAGCTAACGGACAAGTTGACAAATTTAATTGTAACATTATTTCGATATTGACGAAACTATCTTTAAAAAATCCAACTAAATGGTATCAGTGTATGCCTAAATTCCAAGAAATATTGAATTTCACATATCATAGAAGCATCGATATGACTCCTTTTGAATTATTAATGGGCACAAAGATAAAATCCAAAGAAGACCTTTGCTTAAAAAGTTTACTTGAGGATACGTTTCGCGAGTAGTTTGTAGAAGACCGTGATGTATTTAAAGCGAGAGTTAAAAATCAAATTCTGCGAACACAAAAAGAAAATCAGAGAACGTATAACCTTTGACGCCGAGAACCTCGTAAATATAATTGCGGGGATTTAGTAGCAATTAAAAGAACACAAATGGATTGTAAATTGCACGCTAAGTTTTTGAATCCATATCGCATTGAAAAAGTAAACATCAATAATACGTATAATGTAAAAAACGCGTCGAATTAGGCGATGGTCCAGGTGTAACTAGTACCTGCGCCGAATATATGAAACCTTAGATAGTAGACTAGAATTGTAAGCATTTGGGATGAAAGATTTATCAGAATGGTCGAATTGTAGGATAGTTAATTGCCGTGTACTAATTCATATGTATTCTTTATTAGCTCTTAATTTTTTTCATACTGGCGTTGTATTTACGTGTAACGTGCGAGGAGATACAGCGATCGCTCGACATCAGTCTGTAAAAGTCTACAGAGTTCAACTGCGAACATATTTGTAATCACGACTATCACGAGAAATATATGTGACTGTTTTTATATTTATACAATTTGCAACTTTCTGCTACCTTAATTCTACATATATAAAGAAGTCACTTCTTCGTTATCTCATTTGAATTAAATAATTTCATGTGATTTAAAAGAGAAAGTGTAAGAATTAACACGAGTGTTGGTTAGTAAAAAAAGAAAAAATATCTTAGATTTACATTACATTAAATGTGTCAAGATATAATGATATTTTCGTAAATTATATTTACAAGATATTTTCTAAAATTTACAAAAGTAACATTCTATTAAATTAAAAACTCAAATGGTATTAGCTTTGTTATTTATTTAACTCTAATGATATACAGTGAGTGCAAAAAGTATTCGTACAGAGAAAATATTTTTTTTAAAAACTTTATTTTAAAAAAATAAATATTATCCAGTGAAAAATGAATCATCAAACTGATGTCGAATCAATATAAATACAATAATTTCAACATCAATTTAACGTCGATTCGACATTTAATTGACGATCATTTCTTGTTGGTACAAGATTAACAATTAATAATTTATTCATAAAGAATAAAATATACTGTATGTTTCTTAAAATTATATATACCAAAAAGATATTAGGTGTTGGAATTAATTCGTAGCGTTTTACAAGTGATGGGAAGTACTTTCATTAATGTATTTTTTAATGCTCATGTGAAATAAATAACATTCTTTCATTAAAAAACGCTACGAATTAATTCCAACACCTAATATATATTAATTATACAAAATATATCATCTAAAAAATAAGCGAAAATTAAAAATGGTATTGTTTGAATGCTCAAAAAATATTCATACAGATGAGAAATTTGCTTTCTTTTATAAAATCAGGAATACATGCGAAGCTCGTTTGTTTATGTTAGAACAGAATGTATTCATTGTATAAAATTGCTAATTAATGTTTATTTTCTGAGATTTTTTTTTATAAAAAATTTTCTTGTAGGAATACTTTTTGCTCTTACTGTATATCATTCATATATAAGATTTGATATCAACAACTGGCGTTATTTTTACTTACCTTCAATGAGTTGGTCTAGCATAGTATAAATGTGACAAGTCGTTTCGTCAATTATGACCCAGTCTTCGGTAGTCATTTCCAGTCCATCTTTGACTAATATTTTTATTACCATCTTCTTCGTCAGATGCACCGAAAATGAAGATAAAACTTCTTATGATAAGAGAAAATGAACGCAAATTTAGAACAAAAAATAGAATTGAACTTTTTCCAAAGATTAGATGAAAGAATATCTTTCATGTCTTAAAGAATTTATCAGTAGAAAAAAAAATAGAACATAAGGAAATAATGTAATATTAAATGTTCAATAATTTAATAGAAAATTTTAAAAACGTGCAAAAATATATTGTGCTTAAATTCTGGCTTGAAAAAGAATATAATTATATACCATGGTCATTTTCTATTTCCTATTTGTTGAATTTAAAAATAATTATATTCTTTTTTCTAAGATTATTGAATACTCTGTATACTTATTTTTAAAGATTTCTTATCATATTTGATTTATTTTAGTAAATTTTGGGCAGTTACGATTTAAGCACACATACATACACACACACGCACACACGCGCGCGCGCGCGCGCACACACGCACGCAACCACACGCACACACACGCACGCACGCACGCACGCACGCACACACACACACACACACAGAGACAATTTCGTTTAATAAAATTTAAAATTTAATAAAATTATATGTTTTTTATCTCAAGAAAAAAAATGGAAGTTAGTAGTCTAGAATAATCATTTTTTATTCTGTATTTTATTTCGAAATATTCGTTGTTGAAATTTTGTATAAACTAATCAGGCTGATTGCGCTGCATGCACTAAACTAACGTTAAGAACGTAAACACAGGAAATTGTATCGGTATCTGATACATAAAAGATAACCAGAAATTTAGTCACAATAATGTGACCAGAGAATTCTGATTTATATTCATTCAGAATTCATTTTTGTTTATTCAATAACATTTTGTTTATTCAATAAATTTATTCAATATAATTATATATTCTATCAAATATTCTAGTCAAGATAGCCAAAAATTCAGTCACAATAATCAGAATTCTGATTTATAATCATTTAGAATTCATTTTGTCTATTCAATAAATTCTTTAATCATTTACTAATAACATTAAATATGAATTCTAACGACACACAACCGTGCACCGTGTTATCTAGCAGCATATTAATATATATGTTTTAATATTTTTGCTGTAGAACATAGGATGAGAGATAGTAAAATGGAATGGTTTTTACTACAGAATTCATATTTAATGTTATTAATAAAAGATTAAAGAATTTATTTGTTAATAAATTAAATATCCATAAAAATACAGACAAAGAATTTTTACTGAAAAAAAAATTCTGGTGATCCCATATGTTAAAAGTATAATATATCAGAAGTGTCAACATCTCTTATTAATAAATCTATAACAATAGGATTCCGCACGCTGAATAAACTAAGTAAATTTATAAGAGTTCAAAAAGATAAAACCGAGTTAGTTCACACAGCAACGTTATTTACAAAATTGCTTGTAAAAATTGTGACGTTCCATACGTTGGTCAGACTAAGAGACAATTATAAACTAGAATTGTTGTTTATTAATTTCACGCTGACCTCAAAATGCGTAATAGTTGTTTACCATTCAAATTTCACCGTTTTAATTTTGAATTTATCAAAATAAGTCATTGATGATTGATATTTGTCAATTTTTATCACGTGATCTTTTGACAACAAAAATGAGCGTGGAATATCAGCATGAAAAACACCTTAAGAGTATACACTCACTGCGTCGATTCGCGAATTGGCGAGATATGCACCGCGAGCAGAGTACCATCAGGTACGTCGAACGTAGAAGTGCGAGTCGAATGCAATGCCTGTTTCATCATATGTTCACCATGAAACATATGACTGCCGCGTTTCTATAGAACCACCAAAGTTAACTTTTGATGTTAAAATCTCGTCTCTCCATTATGCGTTCGCACGAAAGCACTTCGGCTCCTTTTATTCTTTATTGAAAGAGATTCTTCTGCTACAGTTGAAGAAAATTCTGATGCAATTTCGTCAATTATGGTCGATTATTCAAGATGATTAATCCACGACGACGTAATAAATATGCAACTCGAATAATCGGTGAAAAGTGAGTAAAGCGACAATGTCAGCCTCGCGAAGTGATGCGGGAGCAAACTAAAATCGTCACACATACGCATGTGTTGGCGACTGCGCAGATTCGCATTTTCTGTTAATCAATAAAAACCTCAAATATGAATTAACACGCAAATTTAAAAGATATTCAAAAGATGTCTTAAAATTTTCAGATGTTTTTCAGACTTTCTGAAAATTATTTTTCTTTTGGAGCATGTGCAGCTATGAACGTGTTATCGACTGTGTAACATACTTATTATCGAGAAGTCCGAGACATCTTCAAGATACCTTAAAGACATTTTTTAAGATCTCTTAAAGACATTTTTAAGATGTCTTATATATCCCGATTTTGGACATTTTGTTGTCTGGGGTATATTATCCTTGGAGAGAAAGAACTTTTCGAATTACACTTGCATTTCTTTACTATCAACTGTAAGTAGTACAGTTGGTTATCCCAATAAATGGAAATAAATAGAAATAAATTCATTTCGACATTTCCGAATTCGCGCTTCTGATTTTTCGAATCATATATGTACTTACTTCGGCAGTACATATACTAAATTGAATAGGAATATTTCTATTTTTTGAACGAAATGTGTGAATATAAAAATACAAATGGATTCATTGCATAGTCAAATTTCAATCTTTCAATCTTCAATCTTAATCTTTAATATGTAATCCGATATTGGCCTTACATTTACGTTACTTATTTATTGCATCTGCATTGAAAGTTATGGCTATAATATAGATTTTCTCTAACCTGAATAGTTGCTAACTTTAATATCTTAATTCATAGGGCAGAGCGACATTTTTTTCCTGTCAAATCGAGTGACATCGTGACACAGTAAATTAACAATCGCCCGTGTGACACTCGAATGTGAGAAAAAAATTAAAAAAGTCAATCCAAATATGGCGCTCTAGAGCTAGCACTATCACGTTGTGACAACATTTATTTCATATAAAAGCTGTGCAATATCTGTGCAATAGTTGTGAAATAACTTACCAAATAATAGTCCACAGACTGTAAGGCTAATTCTACAATGTGCTCTTTGTTTCCTGTTTCTTGTTGTTTGTCTCTTGCCTTTTTGTCAATAAGAAACAACGTAGAGTTCTTAAAATTAAACTTAGATATCTGATTAAAATATTGATACGAAAATTTATGTGTGTATATATGTGAGATTGATGTAGTAGTATATAGTGATGTGTCAATGACACGTAAATCATCTGCATGTCTCCTATATATTTACAATGTGATACAAAATACTAATTGTCTTTAAGATCCCCTTAATAATGCCAAAAGGAAAGAAACGGTTTGTACTCATATGGTGATTGAAAACTGGCAAAAAAGGTGTAATACTGTTATCATTAATACCAAAAAGTCATCATTAAAACAAAATGTAGATTCTATAGCAAATTTAACATGGAAAAATTTTGAAACAAAAGAAAAAATTAAAGAAGCTCGAATATTAGCAATAAGTGATGTGTACATTTTCCATTTAATAACAAATTATTTCATTCGTTGTACTTGTAATATCATCATTATGTTTTGATAGTAAAATATATCCTTCAAATATAATAATAAATTTATAAATTTTAGTTTCAATTAAGAATGTATTAGACATACAGTCTTTGCAAAAAAAGTTAAATTAAATTTGGAAATTTGTTTAATATTTATACTTCAAATAAACTATATACGTATGAACGTTGTTATGAATAAAATATTTTTGCACAGATTAAAAAACTACTACTATTTATTAAAATATTGTAACTAATAATCCATATAATAAACCGTTACCAAATTTGTCGTATTATTTTTACGTAATTTAGAATAATCTGTAATTTTTTTCATAATTTTGTTGTCATTTTGAAAATATGTATAAAACATCCTTAGATATCTTTTTAATAAGTATTTCAAAATAATTAAATGAGAAAATTAAAATAGTAGAAAATTAAATAGAGTTTTTGTTATTTACAATTTTTAAAATACTGAGCTTATGGTAATGACGAAAATTTTAGTCGAAGAAAAGAACTGTGGAATCTGGACGTAACAGAACAAAATAAAATAAACTTAGGAATTTCAGAAACATTTCTGGTAATATTATCAAAAAACACATTAATTTTTTAACATTAACATTTTGTAAAATTATTTTATTCTAAACGTATCCATTAGTTTCAATTAGTTAATGATTATTTCAAAGCTGATAATGATAAAGTATGTAATAATAAACAAATAAATAAATAAATAATAGATAATAATGATAATGAAAATGAAAGAGAAGGAAATATAAAAATCGCTAAGAATTAAAAGATTAAAAGAAGAAAGATAGAAAGATTATTGTCCAATTATTTAATAGAATTTTTTTCAGATAATGGCTGTACATGAATTTGTTGTTTGGTTTTCCTAGACAGCGCACAAGATTTATTAAATATTTGTAAAATTTATTTTAAATATTTTGTAAATATTTTTGTGGTCTTAGATTGCATAGATCATAATTATTTATTATAAATATTATGAAATATTTATCGTAAATTTTGTAGTCATAAAATAGCTACGAAAATATTTAATAACACATTATAATCCAAGTAAATTATTTACTGGAAAAAAATTTTTATTAAAAATATTTATTTATATTTATCATAAATATTATATTATACAATATTATAAACTAAATATTACATAAAATATTTAGTCCATAAAATGTTTCAATAACATTTTGAATAAAGTTTTATATAAAATATGTATAAAATATTTATATAATATTTCAAAAAATAAATAGTAACAAATATTTATGAATTTATTACAAATATTCTGTGCTGTCTTGGCTCTTTCAAAGATGAACTGACTATACGTATATGTAATTAATGCAAATATAAAGTAATAAGACAGCATCGTAAGAAAGAAATAATAAATACTACAAAGACAATTAAAAAAACAATATAAAACTTTGATTTTAAATAATTATAAAATTAAAAAGAGAAATAGAGATAAAGAAAATGAAAAAATAGTTCTCAAGCAAAACAGTTTAACTATGTTTTTTATTATTGAAGTAATGTTCTAAAAGTGTTAATTAATTTTTTAAATAACATTATTATATATGTATAGAATAAATTAATAAATAAATTTATTTAGGCCCGAATTCATAGTCGTTCTTTAAATCTGAAGTCTGGTCTCCAATATCAGAATCGGATATCTAATATCGGATTTCAATCTCGAATTTCCAAATCTAAATTTCAGTGGTAGTGGTTAATCATCAATTTTAGTTTTTCGTGACTGAGTGAGAAATATGAGAGTAAAATAAAACGTGAGCAATGGTGAGGTTACAGAATGTGATCAGCCGAAAATCCTTTTTTTAAAGAAAGTATTAGGTAAAGAATTATAATAAAATATTATACGAGTGCAAGTCAATAAGTTTTTAAAAAAACATAGTAAAACACATTTTTTTTGATTGTTCATTTTTATTTCTCAACATAGTCTCCTTTCATCTCGATACACTTGATCCAACGATTCTCCAACTTTTTCAAGTCGTCCGAATAATATGATTTGTCCAACTCTTCAAGATAAATCTCTGTTTCGGCGATGAATTGCTCTGGTGGTGAATCTCTTTCCTCTATTTTTTCAGGTTTGGAAACAGGAAATAGTCACAGGAGGCTAAATCTGGCGAATATACTGGAAGCAATTCGTAGCGGAATTCATTGAATTTAGCCGTCGATGCCGGACGTGCATTGTCTTGATGGAAGAGCACTTTCTTCTTCGCCAAATGGGGACATTTTTTCTTTAAAATGTTGTTGAAACGTCCCCAAGATCCAAGGCTGCGTAGTAATCGCCATTGATCATTTGCTTCAACGGAAGGTAATCGATATGAATTATACCGCGTGCATCCCAAAAAATTGTGGCCTTTTCAGCCGACTTTACTTCGCCTTCTTCGGAGCACTCGGTGAAATCCATTGTTTTGACTGTTCGTCTCATCATAGATGTGAAATAATGGATCCATATTTCGTCCACAATAATGAATCGACGCAGAAATTCATCTGGATTACGTTGAAACATCTCCAAACATTGTTTTGAAATCGTCACACGGTCGCTCTTATGGTCCACAGTGAACAAACGCGGCTTGCTGATAGCTTTTTCATACCCAATTGTTCGTGCAAAATTGAAATCACTGTACCATGTGATATGCCTATGGCATATCAACAAGCTCGCGCACTTTCACTCGTCGATCAAAACAATACCGTGGACTTTATCGATGATTTGTGGCGTAGCAGCCTCAATTAGACATCCTAACGTCCAACGAGATGCATCGCATGTGGATGTACGACCACGTTTAAATTCATTCACCCAATTGTATACAGTCGCAAACGCTGGTGCAGATATACTATGAACATTATCCAACTCAACTTTGATTTCTTTCGGCGTTAAACTTTTCATATGTAGATGTTTGATCACTGCACGAAACTCTTTTTTTCCCATTTTGCAAAAAATACAAAGATTGTTCGCTTTAATCGTCTACAGAAATGAAACCACGCGATGAATTCTGCTCAAAATTTAACAGTAATCAGCTGAAAAATGCTACTTGTCAAAATATATTTATAATATTTATAATATATACAATATTTATAATAATCCTGAAAAAATTTCAAAATTATTTTACGTTTTGAAACATTTCAACAGCAAATTGCTGAAAATTTGCTGAAATTTCACTGAAAGTAAATTTATCAGCTAACATAATGAAAAACCGTTGAATTTTGAACGGAAATTTCTCTGAAATTTTGTTGAAATTTCATTGAAACATTTATTGAAATTTCTTTGAAATTTTGCTGAAAATGTATTTTTCAACAAAAATCGCTGAAATTAAAGTGAAATTTTTCTAAAATGCTGAAAATTTGCTGAAAAGTATTCCAAAATGTGAAATAACTTCAGCGAAAATTTTTCAGGGAAGATTAAGTAATGATATTTTAGACATACAAATAAGCTATTCAATCTAATTCTCATTATCAAAAATTTTTAAATTAGGATAGATCATTGCCAAGACATCTTCATCAAGCAAATCAGAGTAGTTATTTTTAATGCGTTCAAAGTTGGCAAGCGGCGATCATACTATATGCTATATGTTGAAAAATTGGACTTTTGTACTAGTCGAGAATCACACATATGTTCAGTTCATATATAAGTATTGTTCGTTTTGTCTCGCTGCCTGGGGTCGTAGTTCCCGAGAAACGAACAATGCTATAGAGAGACGGAAAAGCCGTCGGCATCATTTTTATTGATTCATATTAATTGTATAGCGCTCTGCGTCTTACTCAATATAGCATTTTTTACGACAATTTGCTCGAGTGATTTATGTATTATTGCGCAAGAAAAAGTTTGTTCGCGTCGTATGCTCCAGTATGCTCCAATGTAACTCTAAAATATTATTACTTAATTTTCCCTGGAAAATTTTTTTGCTAAAGTTTCATATTTTGGAACACTTTTTAACAAATTTTCAACATTTTAGAAAAATTTTATCTTAATTTCAACGATTTTTAGCTGAAAAATTTATTTTCAACAAAATTTCAATAAATATTTCAAAGAAATTCCAACAAAATTTTAGAAAAATTTTCGTTCTAATTCAACAATTTTTCAATATATTAGCTGATAAATTCACTTTCAGTGAAATTTCAGCAAATTTTCAGTAATTTCGCTGAAATGTTCTAAAATGTAGAATAATTTCAGTAAAATTTTTTTATCAGGGTATTATAAATATTTTAAATATTACACATATTATATAAATATATTATAAATATTCATATATTGTAAATATTTTGATTCTTTACCTCACATTTTCTTAAAAAAATGGATTTTCTAAATAGATTTCGATTAATTACATTTGATTACATCTTGTAACTTCACCACTTTTTTATTTTATTTTCACACTTCTCGCGGTTCTCGCCGTCACGAACAGTCACGAAGAACTGAATTTGACGATTAGCTACTAGCACTGAAATTTAAGTTTAAAGATTCAAGATTAAAATTCAAGTTCAGATATTGGAGACCAGATTTGAGAAGGACTATAAATTCGGACCTAAAACTCGCAGACTTCTGGAGCACGAGGAAATAGGGGACCGAAAATCCTCGCAATTTTTTAGACACCTTCGAGGCTTTGCCGGAAACATTGTCACATTCAGCCGCATTTCGTAACGCGAACCGGAGACACAACAGCTCGCAGCTCGCAGACATAGCTCTACACATAGATCGTCGAGGCTACTTGTGCGCCTGCATTTCAGATCGCGAAGACGATACGACTTCCGATACCGCGAGTCGAGAATCAGGACAGCGTTGCCTCGACTGAGGCTAGATTCGACTTGCAGATTGCACAATTGCTACAGCAAAAGATGATCGAACGGTTAGCGGCTATCTGGAAGTCCATTGAGACGCTGTAGGATGCAAGAAGTGACCGAGATCATGCAGAGATCGCATTCGCGGGGCCGGGCCATCTATCAAACGTTCTGTGCTGGTTCCACTGGCCCGGATATTAGCACTCTGCTCGGTGAAGTTGCCGATGGCCCATTCGTTTGGCTTTTTGTGATTGCGGACGTGACGAAACCCGTTATAGGGGTAGATTTTCTCGCGTATTATGGATTCTTAGTAGATTTAAGGAACATCAATGCTAATCGACTCATCGTTGATGATGACAGACGACTTGGGCCATCCGACGCGTAGCCTCTTTGTAACGGACATCAGAATCAAGGTAAACTTTCTCATTGACACGGGTGCAGATTTGGGTGTGTACCCGCGGAGCATGGCTTGCGGACAAAGATCACCTTATGAGCTTTCCGCGGCGAACGAAACAATAATTCACACGTATGGAACAGAAATATTAATGTTAAATCTCGGGTTGCGCTGGTCGTTCGTTTGGCTTTTTGTGATTGCGGACGTGACGAAACCCGTTATAGGGGTAGATTTTCTCGCGTATTATGGATTCTTAGTAGATTTAAGGAACATCAATGCTGATCGACTCATCGATCAGCAAATAAGCCTTGCGACGCGCGCTGTGTGCGATGTAACGTGCGCAGTGTTAAGACAGTCGCGGATGTAACGCCATTCCATGCATTATTGGCGCAATATCCGGAGATTTACGAGGTCGGAAGGCTGTCCTAGAGAGACGAAGCATAATACGCGTCATCACATTAAGACGACACCAGGACCGCCGGTGGTGTGTCGATCGCGAAGATTCGCCCCGGAATTTTTAGTAGCTGCAAAGAAGGAATTCGAGAAGATGGTGAAATTCGGAAATTGCTCAAAGAGTCGTTGGTCATCGTCCTTGCACATTGCCTCAAAAAAAGCAAAGAGTAGCGACTTTGCGGCGATTATCGGGCGGACTGTTCTGAATTACTATCCAGTACGGAATATTCAGGACTTCGCGCAAACATTTCAAGGGAGAAAATTCTTTACCACCATCGATCTAGTTCGGGTTCTTCGCTGTCTCGACTTCGTTTACGCGTATATCGACGATACTCTCATCACGTCGAGGAGCACCTCCCCCTCGAGCATTTACAAATATTTTTCGAGCGGTTGCGAATGTATGGTGTTGTGATCAATCCGGCGAAGTGTATATTCGGTCAAATAGAAATCGAATTTCTCCGGTACTTAGTAACCAGTGAAGGAGCGCGATCATTGCCCACACGCGTCGAGGCAATCCACGAATACCGGAAACCGGAGACAGCCAGGAATCTCCGACGATATCTCAGCATGTTAAATTTCTATAGAAGATTTTTGCCAGGGACCGCTGAGACACTGGCGCCGTTAAATAACCTTCTTCATGACAACGCAAGAGGCAAAACTCTCTTAACTTGAATACCGTTTGACGGAACAAGACAGACATCCGACATGTGTCTGATAGCGAAAATGTCGCGCGACGGCCGAACTCATTTACGAAGAGACGCTAAGACTGCTCGGACAATTCCTGAGATAATGGACGTCAGAAGATTCGGACGAGGCCGCCGATTTCGTCAGGGAGTCGCGTCGTCATTTCGGCAACTTGCGCCTGATTCAGGACACGCATCATGGCAAACGGAGGTCGTTCGAATTTAAAGATCTAGCTACTACGGATAAAGTATTCGTGTGGCACGATGAACTCAAGGCAATGTTGCACCCTATGACGGCCCGTACTCAGTGGTCAACCGGATCGACAAATTTTTTGTCGTGCAAATTAACGGAAAGAATATAAAATTTTTTACATTACAATAGATACGTCTAAAACCCGCATATATTATTTCAAAAAACACGGATAGCGGTAGCCCGACCGAAACGAAAAACACAAGCGGGACATCAGCCAATTACAATCATAACAACACAGAGGACGTTGACTCCAGAACGTTCCGTGGATACACCGTCTTCTCAAGAGCGAGCCAAGGGTGCGACAAGATCGGGCAGG